>CM022300.1:220270448-220843016 GCA_011799875.1 Thinopyrum elongatum | reverse complement strand
GGGAAGTAGTAGATCGGTGGGGTAGTGAGATATGAGGAGGGCGAGGTTATTTTATAGCCGAGGTGTGAAGAACCGCTCGCCCGAAGAAATGGAAAGAACGTGCCCAGGCCCTTCTTATTCCTAGCGAAAGTGTCAACCCCGTACTACGAAGTGGAGATCGTTGTTGAGATGTGGGTGATGAATAGATTAATCTTAGCGAGGGATATGGAACGGTTTTGAGCGGGCACAGCGCAAAATCAGATAAGAATATTTAATGTGTCGTTCGGGCAAATTCTTAGCTTGTCAAGGACACAGTGAAGGACTTTGAGACGGGTTTCAACAAGAACGCACATTGAAGAATTTGTGAACGGCTGGATGAGTTTTTTTTTTTTAGCACAGAGGGGCGAGGGAACGGGTCCGATCACATTCATTAGAAGGAACTCAACTTGAAGAATTAGCAATAAGTGAATGCTTTGTTTGTAGGGAATGAAAACTCAAAAGATATAATAGTCAATGAGAACACAGTTGGAAAAGAGTGGGAAGAAGGTGGCAAAGTTGAAGAATTTGAAAATTTGAAGAATTTGCACAATGATGAAAAACTCAAATTTTTGAAGATTTTCAACTTGTTGTGTGAGTGGGACCCCACCCAGGTAAGAATGATAAGTTTCAGGGGACACCGCGTTAATAATTGTCGTAGGGGCTCTGAGAATCAAATTTTCATTAATTTCTTCACACTTAGAGGGGTTATTGTCATTGATGCAAGAAAAACGTTTTCTTGGTGTGTTGCACATCGAAGTCATCAATTTGATAATGTAAGGATTGTGGGTCCTTTTCAAAGGAAATTCGAAGATTCTAGATATTTAGCTCCACCGCAATTTTGCTAAACTTTCTCATTCCAAGGGCTTTGTGAAGATATCCACTAGATGTTTCAAGACTTCACGGGACATAGAGATGTCACTTCAAACACATGACTCAAAGGAAAATGATGCGACGAATCCAGCGATTGCTTTGTCGTCGGTGCTGAGACTGGTTATGAGCAATTTTGATGCAACTCTCGTGTCGCGTAGAGTGGCACCATTATTCACATTGATGCCATGTCTTGAGGGTTGCTTCATATCCATAGCAATTGAGCACAGCAAGAACCAGCAGCAATATACTCAGCTTCAGCAGTAGAGAGTGATACGCAGTTCTGCTTCTTCGAGGACCAACATACTAAGGATCGTCCGAGGAAATGGCATGTGCCTGATGTTGACTTGCGGTCCACACGATCACCAGCATAGTCAGAGTCAGAATATCCAATGAGATCAAAAGCCGAGCCCTTAGGATACCATAATCCAAGTGTTGGAGTGTGAGTTAGATATCGAAGAATATGTTTCACAGCCTTATGGTGTGATTCCTTCGGTGTAGCTTGAAAACGGGCACACATGCAAACACTAAGCATAATATCCGGCCTAGATGCACATAGGTACAATAAAGAGCCAATCATGGAGCAGTATACCTTTTGATCGAAGTCTATTCCATTTTCATCAGTGCATAGATGGCCATTTGTGGGCATAGGGATTTTGACGCCTCTGCATTCTTGCATACCGAATTTCCTTAGAACGTCCTTGAGGTATTTCTCTTGAGAAATGAAGATGCCATTGTGTTGTTGACGAATTTGAAGACCTAAGAAGAATTTCAATTCTCCCATCATGGACATTTGATATTCCTCACTCATCATGTAGGCAAATTCATCACTGTAATGTTGGTTAGTACAGCCAAAGATAATATCATCAACATATATTTGGCACACGAACAATCCATCATCATAGGTTTTGGTGAAAAGAGTTGGGTCGAGTGAACCGGGTTTGAAGCCTTTCTTCATGAGGAATTCCTTCAAAGTATCATACCACGCCCGAGGGGCCTGCTTGAGGCCATAGAGGGCCTTATTGAGTCTGAAGACTTTGTCAGGATGCTTAGGATCTTCAAAACCTGGGGGTTGAGCAACATATACTTCTTCCTCAAGCTTACCATTGAGGAAGGCACTTTTCACATCCATTTGATATAAGATGATATTATGATGGTTAGCATAAGCAAGCAATAAGCGAATAGCCTCAAGTCTAGCAACAGGTGCAAAAGTTTCATCGAAATCAATTCCTTCAACCTGTGTGTAGCTTTGAGCTACAAGACGAGCCTTGTTCCTCACCACTAGGCCATTTTCATCTTGCTTGTTGCGGTAGATCCATTTGGTACCGATGATATTGTGCTTGCATGGGTCCGGTCGCTTGACAAGCTCCCATACATTGTTCAGCTTGAATTGATGTAATTCCTCTTGCATTGCTTGAATCCATTCAGGCTCCAGAAATGCCTCATCAACTTTGGTGGGCTCTGTGATGGAGACAAAAGCAAAATGCCCACAAAAGTTAGATAAATGTGAAGCTTTTAAGCGAGTCAGAGGACCTGGTGCGTTGATGATTCTCTCAATATGTACTTCATTTGCAACGCGGGGATGTGCAGGTTGACGACTTTGATTTGGCTCAGCATTTTCTTCAGAGCCATTTTCTTCAGATGCGCCAGCATGCTGTTCTTCATGTTCTGGAATGATTTCTTCAGCAGATTCTTCAATAGGAATGACATCCTCAGTAGCTTTGAACTTGATGGTTTCCTCAGGCGTCTTTTCATCTAGCACAGGAGGTAGGTGCTCTCTTTGCGAGCCGTTAGTTTCATCGAACCGCACATCTACAGTTTCAACAACCTTGTTGTGATAGGTGTTGAAGACCCTGTAGGTGTGCGAGTCCTTTCCGTAACCAAGCATAAAACCTTCATGTGGTTTCGGTGCAAATTTAGAATTGTGATGGGGATCTCTAATCCAACATTTAGCACCGAAGACTTTGAAATAACTCACATTGGGTTTCTTGTCAGTGAGGAGTTCATATGAGGTCTTCTTGAAGAATTTGTGAAGATATACCCTGTTGATGATGTGGCATGCAGTATCGATTGCCTCAGGCCAGAAGTGACGAGGTGTCTTGTATTCATCAAGCATGGTGCGAGCCATCTCAACAAGAGTCCTGTTCTTGCGCTCCACAACGCCATTCTGCTGAGGAGTGTATGGGGCAGATAGCTCATGAGTAATACCAAGTTCAGCGAGATAGTCATCAAGACCAGTATTCTTGAACTCGGTCCCATTGTCACTACGTATATGCTTGATCTTCACACCGAAATTCGTCGAAGCCCTTGAGGAAAATCGTCTGAAGACTTCCTGCACTTCAGTTTTGTAAGTAATGACATGCACCCATGTGTAACGAGAATAGTCATCAACAATGACAAAGCCATATAGAGATGCTGCATTTGTTAGTGTGCCATAATGAGTAGGGCCAAAGAGATCCATATGAAGCAATTCAAAAGGACGAGAAGTAGTCATGATAGTCTTTGAGGGGTGCTTGGCTCTGGTCATTTTTCCAGCCTCACAAGCCCCACAAAGATGATCTTTGAGGAATTTGACACCCTTGATGCCAATGACGTGCTTTTTCTTCACGAGCGTGTGTAAGTTCCTCATGCCAGCATGACCCAGTCGTCGATGCCATAGCCAGCCTTCTGAAGCTTTAGCAAGTAGACTAGTGGCAGGCTGTGGTCCTGCAGAGAAATCAACAATATACAAGTCTCCTCTCCTAAAGCCTTCGAAGACTTTGGAATTGTCAGATTCCATGAGCACTAAGCAACGATATTTGCCAAAGACAACAACCATATCAAGATCACAAAGCATTGAGACAGACATGAGGTTGAATCCAAGGGACTCGACAAGCATGACTTTATCCATGTGTCGATCCTTTGAGATTGCAACCCTACCTAGACCCAATACCTTGCTTTTGCCTTTGTCAGCGTAGGTGATATTCTTCAAGTTTGATGGAGATAAAGGAGTGTTCATCAGTAAGCTCTTGTCACCGGTCATGTGATTTGTACATCCACTATCGAGGACCCACTCAGTAGCTTTGGGTAAATCATCATGTAGATGAATTAGTGCATCTTACGAACTCATATACTTCAGAGTGAACAATATGACATCAAATTCATCAGACATATTTCATCAATTAAAGCAACATATGTATATATAGCAATGTGAGGACGTGAGAAATGAATAAATCATTTCTTCATGATTAGCTTGCGTCCTTTCAAGCATTTCAGGTCTCCAGCAAATTGTTCAGACGATTTAGTTCGTCTGGAGACCTGACCCTGCATAAGAGATTAGTTCTTTTTCTTCACCACCCACATCTGGAGGGGTGGCAAAGAGTTCATCATTCTGCGAGCTCCATAAGAGAAAGGTGGCATTGAAGCCAGAGTGCTTCGTTTCACAGGAGAGGGATTAGCATAGACATATGAGTAAGCAGAGAAATTCTTCGAGGACTTATGAATATAATGATTTGAAGAATAATGCACATAATCAGAACTCTTAGATTTTCCCTGCAAAACAGAAGCGTTAGCATGATGATGATCATGTGAAGACTTGGATCCATGTGAGGAATTTGATCCATAAGAGGAATTGGATCCATATGAAGACTTTGGTCCATATGAAGAATTTGATCTGGGGTTCTTATTCTTCACAGGTGGTGTCATGAGGACATTCACCTGAAGACTTTCAAGGCACCTTTGGGAACCCAGATTTTCTTCATAGGGGGACCATTCCTGCAGTTAGATCCAACATATCTAGCAAATACTTCACCATTCTGATTTTTGAACAGTTTATAGTTGGAGTCAAATGACTCATCAGATGAATATGAGGATTCACAAGTAAAGCCAGATAAGGTGGATGGATCTACGGGAGATCCCTTCGCAGCAACCCATGAGGTTTTGGGATACTGCTCAGGTTTCCAGTAGGTTCCATCAGCATTGAGTTTCCTCTCAAAGGCAATGCCCTCTTTCCTAGGGTTCCTATTCAAGATCTGCTTTTTGAGCACATCACAGAGAGTATGATGCCCTTTGAGGCTTTTGTACATGCCTGTCACATACAATTCCTTCAACCCTGCATTTTCGTCAGTGATACTAGTGGTATCCTCAGATGAGGAATTTGTGACCAAAGAGATAGTTGAAGAATTTGCAGCAATAGAAGCATTTGAACATTCAGGTGAAGAATTAGCAGTTTCACGTTCAATGCATTTCAAGCATGGTGGAATAAATTCTTCCTGAGCGGAACTGATCTGTTGAGCAAGCAAAGAATCATTTTCCTTCTGAAGATCTTCATGACTCACCCTTAGCTTCTCAAGATCTTGCTTTCTTTGAAGAAATTCATAAGAAAGGTTCTCATGATTGGCTAAGAGAGTTTCATGACGACCTTGAAGGTTGTCAAACTTAGACTGTAGTTGCTGAAGATTATCAGTCAGTGTTTGAGTTCGATCCATTTCCTCACCTAACAGATCATCGCTTTTGTCTAGCATATTTTGAACCTTTTCCAAAGCCTTTTATTGTTTAACAGCAATATTAGCAAGTTTGGAATAGCTGGGTTTGAGGTTATCATCAGATTCATCCTCACTTGATTTAGAGGAGGGATATTTGAGTACCTTGGCACGTTTTGCCATGAAGCAATAGGTGGGAGCATAGTCATCGTTGCCGTCATCAGCAGTGTTGGGGAAGCCATTTTCCTCAGTGTTGAAGATGGACTTGCTAACATAAGCAGTAGCGAGGGCTAGGCTCGCCACACCAGAGTCTGACTCCTCAGATGCCTCCTCTTCCTCATGTTCCTCAGATTCAGCTTCAGAGTCCATTTCCTTGCCAATGAATGCCCGAGCTTTCTTGGAGCTGCTCTTCTTGTGAGATGAAGACTTTGAAGATTTTGACGATGAGGACTTTGAAGATTTCTTCTTCTTCTTAGAGTCATCTGAACTATCATCCTTGTATTTCTTCTTCTTTGATTCCTTCTCCCACTGAGGACAATCAGTAATGTAGTGACCGGGTTTCTTGCATTTATGGCAAGTTCTCTTCTTGTAGTCACGGGATGAGGAATCTGATTTCATGTCATCACCTCTTGAGGATTTTCCAAATCGGCCACATCTAGAGAACTTCTGGAATTTCCTCACAAGCATTGCTAGCTCCTGACTCAGTCCTTCAGGATCACCAAGGCTGCTACCAGAATCTTCATCTTCAGATTCAGAGACTGCCTTGGCTTTCAGTGCACGAGATCTGCCATAGCTCGGTCCGTAGAGATCTCTCTTCTCAGCTAGTTGGAATTCATGAGTATTTAGCCTCTCGAGGATATCAGCAGAATCAAGTGACTTGTAGTCTCCACGTTCTTGAATCATCAGTGCCAGTGTATCGAATGAAGAATCGAGTGACCTCAGCAATTTCTTCACCACTTCATGGTCGGTGATGTCAGTGGCACCCAGTGCTTGAAGCTCGTTTGAAATGTCAGTGAGGCGATCAAAGGTTTGCTGAACATTTTCGTTGTCGAGTCTTTTGAAGCGGTTGAAGAGATTGCGAAGAACGTCAACTCGAGAGTCACGTTGAGTTGAGACTCCTTCGTTGACCTTGGACAGCCTATCCCAGATAAGCTTAGCTGTCTCCAAAGCACTCACTCTGCCATACTGCCCTTTGCTCAGATGGCCACATATGATATTCTTCGCTTGAGAGTCGAGTTGCTTGAATATCCTCACATCAGCAACTTTTACGGAAGGAGTGACAGAGGGAACACCCTTTTCCACAACATACCAGAGATCATTGTCAATTGCCTCAAGATGCATGCGCATCTTGTTCTTCCAGTAGGGGTAGTCCGTCCCATCGAAGGTAGGACACCCAGCTGAGACCTTGATCATGCCTGCAGTCGACATAACTAAAACTCCAGGTGGTTAAACCAAAATCACACAGAACAAGGGAGTACCTTGCTCTGATACCAATTGAAAGTGCGTTATATCGACTAGAGGGGGGGTGAATAGGCGATTTTTACAAATTCGTCACTGAGGAATTTCAAGGTGAGGAAATTCCTAAGCGACGAACTACTTAGCAGCGGAATAAGTACTCAGATGCAAACATAACAGAGCAGTAGCACTGTCATCATGATGAAATGAAAACAAGCACAGAGTACAAGTAGCGTAAACTCAGGATAAACAGGCTGAAGACAAACTGACTGAAGAAATTGAACTAAGGAAATTGAGAAAGTCTTTAGACAAAGTCTTCAAACAGTAATGATCAAATACATAGCAAGTATGCGAGGAATTGAGAGGGTTGAGGAAATAGAACCAGTAGCTCAGTGAAGACAATGATTTGGTAGACCAGTTCCAACTGCTGTGACAGTTGTACGTCTGGTTAGAGCGGCTACGTATTTAAACCTGAGGACACACAGTCCCGGACACACAGTCCTCACCGTATTCTCCTTGAGCTAAGGTCACACAGAGCTCACCCAATCACTCGTGGTAAGTCTTCAGGTGACTTCCAAACCTTCACATACTCGGTCACTCGGTAATCCACAATTTCCTCTTGGATGCTCTAGACCATGACACCTAACCGTCTGGAGGATGCACAGTCCTCAAAGGTAACAAGCGTCGGTTCCACACAGGAACAATCTCTTCAGTGATGCTCAATCACTTTGGGTTTGTAGGTGTTTGGGTTTTTGGGTTTTTCCTCACTTGATGATTTTCGCTCAAAGTCCTCGGAGGATGGGATGATCTAAATGACAAGTGTCAATCTATCTCTCGGAGCAGCCAACCAGCTAGTGGTTGTAGGGGGCGGCTATTTAGAGCCTAGGGAGCAGCCCGACATGATAAGACATAAATGCCCTTCAATGATATGACCGTTAGGTGGGTAGGATATTTGGACAGCTGGCGCGTAGCACAGCAACGGTCGGGAATTTTAGTATCAAATTCCTCAGGGCTATCATGTTCCTCACTTGTAGGCAATTCGCACTGGCGAATTCCTAACTCCTCAGTCAGAACAAATTCCTCAGAGAACAGAAGAACTTCGTCTCTATCACTGAAGAACTTGACTAAACTGTATGAGATTTCCAATGGCTTCACTCGAAGGGATTGGTAGGTGTAGGATTTTGAGTTGAGCATCACTTGGAAAATTTTCCTTAGTTTTACCTCGACCCCCTTTAACAGTACGGTGTTTCCTATGACTCAAGAAGAAGAAAATGAAACTACGAAAACAAAAGTCTTCACGCTTCATAATCCTCGCTTGAATATCATGTCTTCAAGGTCACACCAATTTCTTCACGTTCAAAGTCTTCAGAAAGCCAAAGTCTTCAGTTGAAGACATTCATTTTTAGGGGTCGACTTTCTCTGTAAATATCAAACTCCTCATAGACTTATAGACCTGTGTATACTCACAAACGCATTAGTCCCTTAACCTATAAGTCTTCAATACACCAAAATCAGTAAGGGGCACTAGATGCACTTACAATTAGCACTTAGTGAATACATGAACTCCTCAAACTACGATCATCACCGGGAGTGGTCCCGACTATTGTCACTCCGGGGTTGCCGGATCATAACACGTAGTAGGTGACTATAACTTGCAAGATAGGATCAAGAACACAAATATATCCATGAAAACATAATAGGTTCAGATCTAAAATCATGGCACTCGGGCCGTAGTGACAAGCATTAAGCATAGCAAAGTCATAGCAACATCAATCTTAGAACATAATGGATACTAGGGATCAAATCCTAACAAAACTAACTCGATTACATGGTAAATCTCATCCAACCCATCACCGTCCAGCAAGCCTATGATGGAATTACTCACGCACGGCGGTGAGCATCATGAAATTGGTGATGGAGGATGGTTGATGATGACGATGGCGACGATTTCCCCTCTCCGGAGCCCTGAACGGACTCCAGATCTGCCCTCCCGAGGAAGAACAGGAGGTGGCGGTGGCTCCGTATCGTAAAACTTGATGAATCCTTCTCTCTGATTTTTTTCTCCCCGAACGTGAATATATGGAGTTGGAGTTATGGTCGGTGGAGGTCCAGGGGGCCCACAAGGATGGATGGCGCGCCCTGGGGGGCGGGGGTGGGCGCGCCTCCCACCCTTGTGGACAGGGTGTGGGCCCCCTTCAGTTGATTCTTTCTCCAATATTTTTTATTAATTCCAAAAATGATGTCCGTGAAGTTTCAGGTTATTCCGAGAACTTTTATTTTTGCACAAAAATAACACCATGGCAATTCTGCTGAAAACAGCGTCAGTCCGGGTTAGTTCCATTCAAATCATGCAAATTAGAGTCCAAAACAAGGGCAAAAGAGTTTGGAAAAGTAGATACGATGGAGACGTATCAACTCCCCCAAGCTTAACCCATTGCTTGTCCTCAAGCAATTCAGTTGATAAACTGAAAGTGATAAAGACAAACTTTTACAAACTCTGTTTGATCTTGTTGTTGCAAATATGTTGTCGGCGTGCGACACCTATGGGACCCCAAAGGACCCCTTTACGATTCGGCAGGGAGAGAGGTATGCACAAGGAGCAGAACCAACAATCGACGCGAGGCAATTTTACCCAGGTTCGGGCCGCTAATCAGCGTAAAACCCTACTCCTGCCTTGTTTTATTATGAGTGTTCTCGAGCCCAGGCTCTAGGAGTGCTCGCGATGAACAGTATGTTCAAAGAGCAGCTACGCATGCAGAATGGGCCCCAAGATCCTCCTCCCCTGTAGCAGTTGCCTTGGGCCTCCTTTTATACGTTCAAAGGGGTCACCACAGTGGCAAAATGTACATACATTGAGGTGTAAAGTAGCTATAGGGTCATCATACCTAACCACTGACGGATTAGGATGAATGCATTTAATGCACCGTGAGGTGTCCGTTTAGGTGTCCTCACTTTCTTGGGGATGGAAAAAGGGGCCATCCCATTAGCACCGCTTAAGCTCTCCTCCACTGGCGCGTTGCCACGCATCCGGAGAAGGACCCAGAATGTCAGGCTTGTTGCTGTGCCGAAGCGGTGGCGCAGTGGCAGAATCTTGCCGGGCGTGGAATCTTGCCGCGCTTCGTAGGCCACCCCGGCAAGATCTTGCCGGGGAGGCCGGCTTTCGGTCTCCAGCTCTTCTTATCTGCTGATCCTCAGATCCTTGGCTTGGGTGTTTCTTCGATAACTTGAATCAACCTCGAACTGTTCCCCGACAAGCCTGTCCACGAGTATGGCTACAACTGCCCGTGCACATGTACGGGGTACTAATGGCCCAATACTTAGTACACCGACAGGAGCCCCCGGGCCTAGGCCACACACGAGTGTGAGGCGTTGTTGGGCTAGGCCCAAACAGTGCACGGGCACACATGGTAGGGGATTAACTGCTCGCTAATATCCTGTTTACTGTGCCCCCCACTACGAGCGCTGAATGCGCGACGTGGGAAGCGTGCGCTGAAAGGCTGCAACTGCAGCGCGCCTGCAGGGGCGTATTCACATTGTGGAGTAAAAGAGGCAGCCTCGCCCCTTCCCCATAAAAAGGGAAACCGCAGAGGCGCAGTTTATTTACCCCCTCTTCTTCCCAATCTGGACTCCGCCATTGTTTTCCCCTTCTTGAGCTCAAAGCCAGACTTCTCCTCATCCGCTCTTCGCTTCCGCACCCGCTCTATCCTCAGCCTCCGCCTCTGTAATCGCCATGCCGCCCAAGGCTAGCAAGGGCAAAGGCAAGAGCAAGGAGACAAAGGCTGATGTCCCGGAGAGCGAGCTGGTGAAGATGCGGAAGAAGTTCGTCGTCTTCGCTCCATCGCTCGATGCGAGGGCCTTGAAGAACCGGTACCAGTGTATGTGGGCGAAGGGGACACAAGCTCACCCCGCGACTCGCGTGATTCCAGGTTCTTGTTCCAAGAGCGGTCCTGACAGATATCACTTCTTCACCGCTTATTTCTATTGCGGACTCTGTCCTCCTTTCTCTGATTTCTTCAATGATATTATGTACACATACGGCTTCCACCTGCTTGATTTCACACCGACTGCCATGATGTGCATGTCTGTCTTCGCTCATCTTTGCGAAAACTTTGCTGGAGTAGTTCCCAATACCGCCCTTTTCCGCCATTACTTTATTCCTCGCATCCAAAAGGGGGAGGCCCTTTCCGATTCTATCGCCTGGATTCCACGGGCTTGGAATAAGGAGATATACCCAGATGGAGTTTACCGCGAGAAGTGGGATGAATGGCGGTCTAAGTGGTGCTGGATCAAGGAATCAGATCCCCATCCGTTCTGTTCGCCTCGACGGCAGAAGGTGGTCCGCGGCAGTGACTGGAGCGATCTTGCCGTGGAGGACGAGAGGCTCACAATTGCCACCACCAGGATCCTTCGCCTGAAAGCTGCCGGGCTCACAATGGAGATGATCGGCTTCGATTTCCTCCGTCGCCGCATTGCCCCCCTACAGAGCAGGGGAAGATCAGCTTGGGAGTACCGGAACGTAGCGGACATCATGAGGCTGCGCCCTGGATTGAACAATAATTTAACGGCCATGCAACTCGGTGCTCTCCGCCACAAACTGTTCCAGCGCGATGACAAACATCGGTTGCCGGCAAGAATTGTCCCTTTGTGCAACAACTCCGCCCTGGGGTTGATCATTGCCTTCATGCCAATGTTCAATGCCCACGGTCTTGACGTGACTTGGGCCAAGCCAACCGAGGAGGAAGCACAAAAGTTCTTCGACAACTTGTCGGAGAGGGCCATCCGGGAAGAGACGGGCCTCATTCGCGCCACCACTGACAAAGAAGTGGCGTATATTGCCTCTAGGGTGGAGGAAGCAAATCTTGCCGCGGAGGCCGGCAGCGTCGGTTTCAAAGAATGGGAAACCAGTGACACAGAGGTTGTGATGGAAGAAAAACCTGCCGGGGAGGCTGAGGCTGCCGGGGAACAGAGTAGTGTGGCTGCCGAGGGCTCGTCCGACGAGGATGTAGCCGAAGAAGAGCCGCAGGAGGAGCCCCCAGCTCCGAAGAAGACCAAGCACGTTCTTCGAAAGGCCGCTTCTGGCATCCCGGCAAGCCAACCCTCTTCGAGCAGCGAGGCTCCCGGCAAGAAGGCGGCCGGCAAGACTCCACCGCGGCAAGGGGTTCGATAGCAACCTGCGCGGCGCGCGAGACCCACACCGGCGGCAACTGCTGAGGCGGCAGGGGCGTCTCACACAACCGCACCGGAGGCTGAGGTGGCGGAATCACGCCAATCCCCTGCGCCTGCTACAGCCAAGCGACCCAGGACCCCTCCTTCGCCTCCTCACACGGACACTGCAACGGAGGTTGATTTCGACATCTCCAGCTTTAGCCCGGAACGAGAAGAGGAAGAGTAAGTGTCCTGTCATAGCCTTTATCTTCCAAATTTCGGAGTAATCTCATAGCCTTGCTCTATCTTGTCTCTCCAGCGATGCAGAAACCTTGGCGGAAAGGGTGGTGAAGAGGTTGAGGACTTCCACGGGCGATGAGCCCCCGGCTGGCTCTACGAGCGTGCCAGAAATTCTCGTCGTCAGCCCGGAGCTCAGCCCTCAACGCAGCCCCCAGCGTGAGTTCCCACTCGTTTTCCGCTGACGGGTGCTGAGGTTTTTACCCTTGCCGTTGATATCTTCGGGCTTGCAGGAGAAGAACAGCAACAGGGAGAGGCGGAAACCGCCCCCGTCATGCCGCCTCCGTCAACCGCGCTGCCCACAAGCGCATCCCCGGCAAGAGTTTCTGCCGACGAGCCTATCTTGGTTGAGAAGGAGCCGGTATGCATGGATGCCGACAACATTTCCCCGGCAACCAACATTGTCGGGAGGGGCGAGGCCACCTATCAACAACTCGACGCAGGTAACTGTTTGCCTTAGAGCGCTTGTTATCCTTTTCTTTATCTATCTTTCTTTTTATCTCCTCGAACTTCAACCTTGATCTTATTTGGTTTCCTTCCTTCGTCCTCCAGAATTCCCTGAACACATGGACGTCGACGTTGTCATCGAGGAGACTGCCAGAGACGCCGCCGCCGAAGCAGACAGGATCACCGCTAGCGAGGCCGGCAAAGATGCCACTGTCGAGGTCGGCGAGACTATTGCTGAGGAAGGTGCCAAGGAATCTGCCGAGAGGGTCGGCGAGGAGACCGATGACCACACTGACGGCATTCCTGCCGCAGGAGCGCCAGGCGCTACATCGGCCACAGAGCCCCCAGCCACCGGTGAGACAAATGTTGAGGACCAACCATCGACATCCGAAGCCCCCTCATCAAGCAAATATCTCAAGGTTGGCGACAACTTATTCATCAACTTGCTGGGCACGGCAAATATTGAAACGTCGACTGAAGGGGAAACCTTCAATGAAGAAATCATCGCCGCTGCCGGGCTCAAACTCGTTGACGATCCAAGTGCCAGCAGTGGCAAATCTGAAGAGGATCAGCTCCTCCAGGCCATGGGTGAAAATTTCCGCAAGCTCCAAGCACTCCACCGTGCTCGGAAAGAGAAAGCAGACTCCAGAATGGCAGTTGTTGAAGCAGCCGAAGCAGATTTTCAGAAGCGCGTCGAGCAGATGCAAATCTGGTACACCGAGGCACTTCAAGAGTTGACTGCCAACCGGGAACAAGTGAGCCAAAACTGGACGGAGCTCCTCTTGAAACAATCTGACCTGGAAAAAGTGCAAGAGGAAGCGGCACAAAGAACTGCCGCTGAAGATGCTCTCCTGACGGAACATCGCATTGCACTTGATGCCCATGAGGAAGATCTTGTCGCACATGAGCAGGCGCTCACCACCAAACTTTGTGGCAAAGATGAGGAGGTCGATAAGCTTGTCGCGCAGCGGATCCAGGAGCTGGAGCAAAAGCACAAAGAGGCGCTCGAAGCTCTAACTGTAGACCACGCCGGCAAACTCAAGGAGGCCGTCGATGCTGCCGAGGCTACAGAGGCCGCCAAGAATGAGCTGAGCGACAAAGTGAAGAAGCTGGAGGTGGATCTTGAAGAACACGACAAGGAGCTCTCGACGCTCAAAGGGGACAGGGAGAAAACTCTCCACAGCCTGGCGGAGAAGCAAGTTGCCATGTCCGACAAGACCAAGCAGCTCACTTCAGCTAACGACGCCATTGCCGATATGAAGCTAAAGCTGACCATGCTGGAGAAGTCCCTCAAGGACGGCAGGGCCCGCGAGAAGGCACTAAGCAGAAATCTTCAGGAAGAGAGGAACTTGCTTAAGAGCACTGCCGCCACCCAAATTGACTATGAGAAGGGTGTGAAAATCTGGACTGATCGCCTTGTCGATGTTGTGGAGAGGCTCACTGCACAGTTGTCAACCATGCGCCAGGATGGCCTGCAAAACTTCAGGTATTCCTCCGAAGAAAGGATATCTTCGAGCGCCAGGTTGACTATGTTCTTCGAAAGCATCGTTGACGCTTTGAAGCTGCTACAGTCCAACTGTCGGTGTAATAAACAGGGGGGTGTTCACTACCCCTGGACACGCACCGGCAAGTCGCAGCCTCCAGGCGGGAAGGACATGGCAGAGGAGGAATCCACCCAAGAGTACATTCGAAGCCCGGTTCCCGGCAAGGTCTACTTGCCGGGAATGGGTCCACGCAACGCCGGCAAGGCAGAGCTGGCAAGACAAGACTCTAGGCGGATCGACCAGAAGATCAAGTCTACTACTGCCGGCGAGACCAGGGCCGGCAAGCTCAGGACTCGACAAGACTAAAGATAAGGCCCCGGCAAGGTTCTTGCCGGGATGACTAGCTGAACCCAGCAAGGCTTGCCGGGGGACAGCTAGACTAGAGACAAGGCCCCGGCAAGGTTCTTGCCGGGATGACCAGCTGAGCCCGGCAAGGTTCCTGCCCGGCAAGGTTATGCCACTATGCTGCTGCTCCAGTGCGGCCGCCAACATGGCACTCTGGACCCTTCTCCAGGCATGCGTGGCAGAGCACTGTGCCAAGCGGCGCTGATAGGATGGCCCCTTTTCCCATCCCCAAGAAGCTAAGGGACACCTAGACAGAGCATTTAATGCGCTTGTCCTGACCCGTCAGTGATAAGCAGGACATGTCATCCTGCTAATAGTGGCCTTACTGTAGCAACTTTCCACCTCTACCTTTACTGTTTGCCACCTGTTGGTGACCCCTTTGTGCGTATAAAAGGAGGCCCATAGGCAACGTGGAAAAGGGGGGAAGAGGAACTGGGAGATGGAGAACTCCAGTATTGTACGCAGCTACTCGGGACTGTAGCGCTCCTAGAGCTAGAACAATCATACAGATAATAAACCAAAAAGCAGGAGTAGGGTTTTACGCATCCGTGCGGCCCGAATCTGGGTAAATCTCTCTCGTGCACTGTCGTGTTCTTCGCTAGATTTGCTCTTCGTGCGACCGTCTCTCCCTGCCGAATGTAAAGGGGTCCTTCCCTGGGTCCCATAGGTGATCGCGGATTCGTCCCCGACGGGGTGTTCACTACCCCTGAACACGCACCGGCAAGTCGCAGCCTCCAGGCGGGAAGGACATGGCAGAGGAGGAATCCACCCAAGAGTACATTCGAAGCCCGGTTCCCGGCAAGGTTTACTTGCCGGGAATGGGTCCACGCAACACCGGCAAGGCAGAGCTGGCAAGACAAGACTCCAGGCGGATCGACCAGAAGATCAAGTCTACTACTGCCGGCGAGATCAGGGCCGGCAAGCTCAGGACTCGACAAGACTAAAGATAAGGCCCCGGCAAGGTTCTTGCCGGGATGACCAGCTGAACCCGGCAAGGCTTGCCAGGGGACAGCTAGACTGGAGACAAGGCCTCGGCAAGGTTCTTGCCGGGATGACCAGCTGAGCCCGGCAAGGTTCCTGCCCGGCAAGGTTATGCCACTATGCTGCTGCTCCAGTGCGGCCGCCAGCATGGCACTCTGGACCCTTCTCCAGGCATGCGTGGCAGAGCACTGTGCCAAGCGGCGCTGATAGGATGGCCCCTTTTCCCATCCCCAAGAAGCTAAGGGACACCTAGACAGAGCATTTAATGCGCTTGTCCTGACCCGTCAGTGATAAGCAGGACATGTCATCCTGGTAATAGTGGCCTTACTGTAGCAACTTTCCACCTCTACCTTTACTGTTTGCCACCTATTGGTGACCCCTTTGTGCGTATAAAAGGAGGCCCATAGGCAACGTGGAAAAGGGGGGAAGAGGAACTGGGAGATGGAGAACTCCAGTATTGTACGCAGCTACTCAGGACTGTAGCGCTCCTAGAGCTAGAACAATCATACAGATAATAAACCAAAAAGCAGGAGTAGGGTTTTACGCATCCGTGCGGCCCGAATCTGGGTAAATCTCTCTCGTGCACTGTCGTGTTCTTCGCTAGATTTGCTCTTCGTGCGACCGTCTCTCCCTGCCGAATGTAAAGGGGTCCTTCCCTGGGTCCCATAGGTGATCGCGGATTCGTCCCCGACGGGGTGTTCACTACCCCTGGACACGCACCGGCAAGTCGCAGCCTCCAGGCGAGAAGGACATGGCAGAGGAGGAATCCACCCAAGAGTACATTCGAAGCCCGGTTCCCGGCAAGGTTTACTTGCCGGGAATGGGTCCACGCAACACCAGCAAGGCAGAGCTGGCAAGACAAGACTCCAGGCGGATCGACCAGAAGATCAAGTCTACTACTGCCGGCGAGATCAGGGCCGGCAAGCTCAGGACTCGACAAGACTAAAGATAAGGCCCCGGCAAGGTTCTTGCCGGGATGACCAGCTGAACCCGGCAAGGCTTGCCGGGGGACAGCTAGACTGGAGACAAGGCCTCGGCAAGGTTCTTGCCGGGATGACCAGCTGAGCCCGGCAAGGTTCCTGCCCGGCAAGGTTATGCCACTATGCTGCTGCTCCAGTGCGGCCGCCAGCATGGCACTCTGGACCCTTCTCCAGGCATGCGTGGCAGAGCACTGTGCCAAGCGGCGCTGATAGGATGGCCCCTTTTCCCATCCCCAAGAAGCTAAGGGACACCTAGACAGAGCATTTAATGCGCTTGTCCTGACCCGTCAGTGATAAGCAGGACATGTCATCCTGGTAATAGTGGCCTTACTGTAGCAACTTTCCACCTCTACCTTTACTGTTTGCCACCTGTTGGTGACCCCTTTGTGCGTATAAAAGGAGGCCCATAGGCAACGTGGAAAAGGGGGGAAGAGGAACTGGGAGATGGAGAACTCCAGTATTGTACGCAGCTACTCGGGACTGTAGCGCTCCTGGAGCTAGAACAATCATACAGATAATAAACCAAAAAGCAGGAGTAGGGTTTTACGCATCCGTGCGGCCCGAACCTGGGTAAATCTCTCTCGTGCACTGTCGTGTTCTTCGCTAGATTTGC
Organism: Thinopyrum elongatum; assembly: GCA_011799875.1. Classification (NCBI taxonomy): domain Eukaryota; kingdom Viridiplantae; phylum Streptophyta; class Magnoliopsida; order Poales; family Poaceae; genus Thinopyrum; species Thinopyrum elongatum. Next base: position 220,825,864 of record CM022300.1, on the reverse strand, counting down.
TCTTCGTGCGACCGTCTCTCCCTGCCGAACGTAAAGGGGTCCTTCCCTGGGTCCCATAGGTGATCGCGGATTCATCCCCGACATCTTTGGCGCGCCAGGTAGGGGGTGAGGGGCTGCGCGAACCTGATCTGGCGATCAGCGCGGCAGTTTCTTCATCATCTTCACCGCCATAGCATCCAAGAAGAAGGGCCTGAACCTTCGCAAAAAGCTAAGTTTTAAAGCTTTAATTACTTTCTGCTGTTAAGTCTTATCCTGGACGATATTTTTGTGCATAACCTGTGCGCGAAGGAGCGCTCCTGAAACATTCTGCGCTCCTGGTTGTTTTGGGTCCGCCCAACAATGCAGACGCAGCTGCGATTGTTTCTAAGGCGTTAAGCTCCCGAAGAGGCGGCGTTCTCGATAGGCTGCTGAACAGGACCCGATCCTAAGCACCATCGACCGGAACGTGCGCAATCGGGGAGTATTCCGGCAAGCGTGGGGGGCTCACTGTGCAAAAATGCAGTCGTTTAAGGAGAAGGACTTAGCGAGTTTTATTCTAAGGTTCCTGCGTAAACCCGTATGCTGAGGAGCCTTCCCGGGGCTAGTCGCGCTCCTAGTTGCCTCGAGTCCGCTCGGCAACCTGAGCAGCTGCGCCAGAGCCGGGAAGGTAAACCTTTTCGGGAGGCGGCGTTCCCGGCATGCTGCTAAGGATCCGTTCCTCAAAGCGCTGCTGACTAGATCGTGCGCACCGGAAAGTGTTCCGGCAAGCAAGGGAATATTCAGCAGGAGTCAAGATTGCAGCGAATCCGACATTAACCAGAAGCTAATCAACTTGTTGTGCTCAAACGCTGTTGTGGCATTTCATGCCCAGTCAGTGTTACAGGAACACGCATGGAAGGCGAGCTCGGGGGCTGGCAACGCCCCAGAGAGTAACCCCCTGAAGAGCCTCCCCGGCAACAAGCTTGCCGGAAGCTGGCGTTGAGAACGTCAAGGTTCTCCGCCAGAGTCAAGAGCCTCCCCGGCAACAAGCTTGCCCGAAGCTGGCGTTGAGAACGTCAAGGTTCTCCGCCAGAGTCAAGAGCCTCCCCGGCAACAAGCTTGCCGGAAGCTGGCGTTGAGAACGTCAAGGTTCTCCGCTAGAGTCAAGAGCCTTCCCGACAACCCCTTGCCGGAAGCTGGCGTCGAGAACGTCAAAGTTCTCCACCAGAGTTAAGAGCCTCCCTTGCCGGGGGCTCCGACAACCACTCTTTGAGCAAGAAACAAGCTCGGGGGCTAGCGGCGCCCTAGCAGAAAAAGCTAAGTTGCACAGATTTTTTGGCAATTGCATTCATTTTACTGTCCTCACTCGCTTCTTACACCTACACGCGAAGGAGCCTTCTCGGGGCTAGTTGCGCTCCTAGTCACCTCGAGTCCGCTCGGCGATGTGAGCAGCTGCACCAGAACCGGGAAGGTGAACCTTTCCGGGAGGCGGCGTTCCCGGCGAGCTGCTAAGGACCCGATACCCAAGCGCCGCTGCCTGGAGCGTGCGCACCGGAAAGCTTTCCATCAAGCGTGGGTCGTCTTGATTGATTCCTCGTTCTCGTATATTGACCTGCACGCGAAAGGACCTTGCCCTGGTTAGTCCGCGCTCTGGTTTCGCCTCGAGTCCGCTCGGCAAACTTAGCAGCTGCGTTCTGGCCCGGCAAGTCGCCTTGCCGGTGGCGGCGTTTCCAGCAGGCTGCTAAAGACCCGCACCTAGCGCTCGTGGCAAGTGTGCGCACCGGCAGGGTTTCCAGACAGCGTAGGGTACACGATACGTGCAAGGACGGAATCAATCAAGGGGGAAGCATGCATTCATTTTGCATGAAGGAATATCTCTTGTGCCATAAAGCTTGGCCTAATCAAGGTAAATTGTTTCTTTATGCGTGCCATTGTAGCAACAGGGTTGCGACCTACAGGCAGGAGGAACGGCAGGGAACAGATCTACATGTTGCCGGTGTGCGTCGTTGGGTCTAGCCCGGACAACCACTGTGCACGCCTGTCCGGCCCAGGCCCGGGGGCTCCTGTCGGTGTAATAAACAGGGGGGTGTTCACTACCCCTGGACACGCACCGGCAAGTCGCAGCCTCCAGGCGGGAAGGACATGGCAGAGGAGGAATCCACCCAAGAGTACATTCGAAGCCCGGTTCCCGGCAAGGTCTACTTGCCGGGAATGGGTCCACGCAACGCCGGCAAGGCAGAGCTGGCAAGACAAGACTCCAGGCGGATCGACCAGAAGATCAAGTCTACTACTGCCGGCGAGATCAGGGCCGGCAAGCTCAGGACTCGACAAGACTAAAGATAAGGCCCCGGCAAGGTTCTTGCCGGGATGACCAGCTGAACCCGGCAAGGCTTGCCGGGGGACAGCTAGACTGGAGACAAGGCCCCGGCAAGGTTCTTGCCGGGATGACCAGCTGAGCCCGGCAAGGTTCCTGCCCGGCAAGGTTATGCCACTATGCTGCTGCTCCAGTGCGGCCGCCAGCATGGCACTCTGGACCCTTCTCCAGGCATGCGTGGCAGAGCACTGTGCCAAGCGGCGCTGATAGGATGGCCCCTTTTCCCATCCCCAAGAAGCTAAGAGACACCTAGACAGAGCATTTAATGCGCTTGTCCTGACCCGTCAGTGATAAGCAGGACATGTCATCCTGGTAATAGTGGCCTTACTGTAGCAACTTTCCACCTCTACCTTTACTGTTTGCCACCTATTGGTGACCCCTTTGTGCGTATAAAAGGAGGCCCATAGGCAACGTGGAAAAGGGGCGAAGAGGAACTGGGAGATGGAGAACTCCAGTATTGTACGCAGCTACTCGGGACTGTAGCGCTCCTGGAGCTAGAACAATCATACAGATAATAAACCAAAAAGCAGGAGTAGGGTTTTACGCATCCGTGCGGCCCGAACCTGGGTAAATCTCTCTCATGCACTGTCGTGTTCTTCGCTAGATTTGCTCTTTGTGCGACCGTCTCTCCCTGCCGAACGTAAAGGGGTCCTTCCCTGGGTCCCATAGGTGATCGCGGATTCGTCCCCGACATCTTTGGCGCGCCAGGTAGGGGACACCTAGACAGAGCATTTAATGCGCTTGTCCTGACCCGTCAGTGATAAGCAGGACATGTCATCCTGGTAATAGTGGCCTTACTGTAGCAACTTTCCACCTCTACCTTTACTGTTTGCCACCTGTTGGTGACCCCTATGTGCGTATAAAAGGAGGCCCATAGGCAACGTGGAAAAGGGGGGAAGAGGAACTGGGAGATGGAGAACTCCAGTATTGTACGCAGCTACTCGGGACTGTAGCGCTCCTGGAGCTAGAACAATCATACAGATAATAAACCAAAAAGCAGGAGTAGGGTTTTACGCATCCGTGCGGCCCGAACCTGGGTAAATCTCTCTCGTGCACAGTCGTGTTCTTCGCTAGATTTGCTCTTCGTGCGACCGTCTCTCCCTGCCGAACGTAAAGGGGTCCTTCCCTGGGTCCCATAGGTGATCGCGGATTCGTCCCCGACACCAACCGAGCGACCCAACTGGCCAATGAATCCCGCAAACTTTGCCGGGCCGTCCTCCGCAAGGTACTCGTCAAGGTGGTGTATAATAACCCTGGCGTTGATCTCACCAACGTGCTCGGCCACTTGCCGAAGGATACAGATCTCAAGGCACTTGAGTAGCTTGTCGCGCCCATCCTCAAGAAGGTAGATTCAATCAAGAGGATTGAAGGCTAACGCAGGGACTAGCTGTCTCATTTTTCCTTTGTCGCCACCATTCCATGCCAAAAGACAATCAAGTCTGATGTTAGAACTGCGGCAACCTATTGATGTAATATAACTTACGTATGTTTGGGTGTATGCATGCTATTTCCCTTGTCTGATTCCTTTCTGTACGGAGTATACCCTACGCTAATTGAAAACATGCCGGCGCGCAACCTGCCACGAGCGCTGGGTGCGGGACTTCAGCAGCCTACTGGAGGTGCAGCGGCCGGCAAGGCACCTTGGCGTTCTCAATGCAGCCACTTAAATTGTTGAGTGGACTCGAAACAAAATAAGGGCGCAACCGATTACAACAAGGGTTCCTTTGCGTGCAGGTTTTCCATACAAAAGTCGAAATCGTCTAAGGAAAATAACTCCATAATAAAAGAATCTTGCTTAAAGTTTTATAACTTAGCTTTCTGTCGCTGTTCTTCTTCCGGTAAGGCATCAATTCTGAACGTCGCCAACTGGTACTCATATCTTCCTTCCCCCCTGGCAAACGTGCACGCGAGGAATCCTTCTGTCTTTTGAGAAAAAGAAAGAAGAGAAAATAAAGATATGGAACCTTGGTGGTTCGTTAGAACTTACCGGGAACAAGTGTCATACAACATCTTAGACAAGCATGCATATATATATATATATAAACATGGAAATCGATTAGGAAATGCACAACACTTAAACTTATTCATCTGGGCTCAGGGTCTGTGCCTGGCTTCGTAGAAAGGATTACATGCCTTGCCGGCAATACTTGTACAAAAGGGGGGGTTGCCGGGGGCCCCCGGCTTCCAGGAGTTGCTCACTAGAATGCCATCTTCGGTCTCCAGGCAGATAGCACCGGGCCTGGTGACTCGTACTACCCGATAAGGGCCTTCTCACTTTGGTGTCAACTTGTTTGAATTCTTGGCAGACTGAATCCGTCAAAGAACAAGGTCGCCTTCCTCAAGGCTTCGGGCATGAACTTTGCGGCTACGGTAGCGGCGCAAAGCTTGCTGGTAGCGTGCAGCTCGCACAGCAGCCTGAAGACGATTCTCCTCAAGGAGCACAGTGTCATCTTACCGCAGTTGTTCTTGCTCAAGCACATCATAAGCGAGCACTCGAGGTGATCCGTATATGAGTTTTGTGGGGAGAACTACTTCTGCTCCGTAGACCAGAGCGAAGGGTGTCTGGCCGGTGGCTCGATTTGGTGTCGTTCTGATTGACCAAAGAACCGCCGGCAATTCATCAATCCAGCGTCTTCCGCACTTTCTCAGCCTGTCAAAGGTTTTGGTCCTGAGACCACGCAGCACTTCAGCATTAGCCCTCTCCGCTTGGCTGTTGCTTCTCGGGTGAGCAACAGAGGCAAAACAAATTTTGCCGCCAAGGTCTTGGACGTACTGCATGAAGGTGCAACTTGTGAATTGCGTGCCGTTGTCGGTGATGATCCTGTTGGGCACACCAAAACGGCAAACTATTCCTTTAAAGAACTTGACGGCTGACTGTGTTGTCACCTTTCTCACCGCTTCCACCTCCGGCCACTTTGTGAACTTGTCGATTGCAACGTACAAGTACTCAAAGCCCCCGGTAGCACGGGGGAAGGGGCCCAATATGTTGAGCCCCCAGACCAAAAATGGCCAGGAAAGAGGGATCGTCTGAAGAGCTTGAGCTGGCTGATGCGATTTCTTCGAATGAAACTGGCACGCTTCACACTTGGTTACTAGTGCAGTTGCATCCTGGAGAGCGGTGGGCCAAAAGAAACCTTGCCGGAATGCTTTCCCGACAAGTGCTCTTGATCCTATGTGAGAGCCACATATGCCTCCATGTATCTCTGCCAACAACTCTAGTCCATCCTCCCGAGGAATACACTTCAATTTCACACCGTTTGGTCTCTTTCTGTACAGGACGTCATCGACGAACTTGTACATAACAGACCGACGGGCTACTTTTTCCGTGTCTTCCTGTTCCTCAGGGAGTTCTCCTGTCTGAAGGAAATGGACAATGTGCTATGACCATGCTGGAGCCTGGGGCTCGAAAGCTAGGACTAAAGGCATCTCTTCCGCCAGGGGAACATTTGTCTCGACAGCGAAAGCGTGAGGTTCCGCCGGAGCCTGTCGTTCCCCGGGAGGCTTGTCGCTGATCCCGGCAAGTTCCTTGCTGGCGGCTCCAGGGAGCTCTGCCGGAAAGTACTGTCCAGAATTCAACTTTCTTCTCTTTTCTTGTCTCATTGATGGCACCACAGATGGTTGAGTCAAATGGAGCACAAAAGTTCCTGGTTCCACATGCAACTTGAGGGCAGCGCGCTTTGACAGGTCGTCAGCAACACTGTTTTTAGCACGAGGAATGTGCTTCATTTGCAGACCGTAAAAGCGCTCTTCCATTTTTCTCACTTCATCCACGTAAGCTTGCATCAATGGACTCTGATAATTCTTGTTAACTTGCCTGACAACAAGCTGCGAATCGCCTCTGATGACGAGCTTCTTGATACCAAGGTCTTACGCGATCCTGAGACCGGCAAGCAGCCCTTCGTACTCTGCAGTGTTGTTTGTCGAACTCTCCCTGGGAAAATGCATCTGTATTACATACTTGAGGTGCTCTCCGGTGGGTGCGACAAGCAGCACGCCAGCACCGGCGCCTTGCAGCGAGAAAGCCTCGTCAAAGTACATAACCCATTCTTGATCAATTTCCTTGCCGGGGAGAGTCGTTTCTTGAACTTCTTCGTCTGGCGTTGGGGTCCATTCCGCAATGAACTCTGCCAATGCCCTGCTCTGAATTGTCGAAGTACTTTCAAACTTGAGACCAAAGCTTGACAACTCCAATGCCCATTCCAGAATCCTGCCGGTTGCTTCTGGATTTCACAAAATCCGTTGCAACGGAAAGCGAGTGACGACGGTGATCTCATGTGCTTGAAAATAATGGCACAGCTTCCTCGAGGCCATAAGGAGGCCGAAGAGCAACTTCTGCACACCAGAGTATCTTGACCTAGCTCCTTGCAAAAGGGAGCTAACAAAATAAACTAGGCGCTGCACCACCTTTTTCTTTTGCACTGGTTTTTCTGACTGCGCAGATCCTGTCTTGCCGGGATCAGCCCTTGCCGGGGAAGATCCTGCCGCGTCACTTGGCGGTCCTGCCACTGGTGTTGCCTCCTCATCAGCTTCTCTCTGCGCCACTAATGCAGCACTAACCACTTGATTTGTCGCTGCCAGGTACAACAGCAACGGCTCTTGCGGTTTAGGCATGACTAGTGTCGGCGGAGAAGAAAGGTATTTCTTCAAATCTTGCAGCGCAGCCTCCGCTTCCGGAGTCCATTTCATTGGACCTGCCTTCTTCAAAATTTTGAAAAAGGGCAGGGTGCGCTCAGCAGATTTGGAAATAAACCTGCTTAGGGCGGCAACGTAGCCGGCAAGACGACGCACATCCTTGACGCGTCTTGGCGCTTCAATCTGCTCAATAGCTTTGATCTTGTCGGGGTTCGCTTCGATCCCCCGTTGAGATACAAAGAACCCGAGAAGCTTACCGGAAGGAACACCAAACATGCACTTCTCAGGATTGAGCTTTAGGTTGATTTTGCGCAGATTTGCAAATGTTTCTTCTAGATCTTGTATGAGCGTCGCTTTGTCCTTGGTTTTAACCACTATGTCATCCATGTATGCCTCCATATTTCTATGGAGCTGAGGCTCAAAACCAATTTGTACCGCTCTTGCAAATGTAGAACCAGCACTTTTCAACCCGAAAGGCATTCGTATAAAACAATACGTACCATGTGGGGTGATAAATGCGGTCTTTTCTTCATCTTCTTTTGCCATGAAGATGTGATGATACCCTGAGTAGGCATCGAGGAACGACAGTAGGTCACAACCTGCAGTGGAGTCCACAATCTGGTCGATGCGTGGCAAGGGAAAGGGATCTTTTGGACAGGCTTTATCGATGTGTGTATAATCAATACACAGCCTCCATTTCCCATTCGCCTTGCGCACTACAACCGGATTGGCCAACCACGTTGGGTGCAGCACTCCTCTGACCAATCCTGCCGCTTCAAGCTTCCTGATTTCTTCGGCAATGAATTCTTGCCGCTCCAAGGCTTGCTTCCTGACCCTCTGCTTGACGGGCCGCGCGTGAGTACAGACAGCAAGGTGGTGCACAATTACCTCCCTGGGAACACCGGGGATGTCAGACGGTTGCCATGCAAACACGTCGACATTTGCCCGCAGGAAGGCAATGAGCGCGCTTTCCTATTTGTCGTCTAGGGTGGAACTTATGGTGAAAGTTCCTCCTGTTCCATCCTCCCTGACGGGCACCTTCTTGGTCTCTGGTGGAGCAGCCTTGGATTTCTTGTTCTTGCCGGTGGAACTCTCTAGTGCATCCTCAACGGAAGCGCAGCACTCCGAGGAGGTGCGCTTGCCGGAGTTTGCTCCAAGATTCTTGCCGGTCTTCTTCTTCCCCCCGGGAGTTCCAGCGGTAGGAGCAGATGCCTTGATAGCAGGTGTTGCAACTGCTTCCCGATAGAGTTGGTCGGCACAGATGAGCGCATCCTTTTTGTCGGAGTGTATAGTGATGACACTCAACGGCCCGGGCATCTTCAGCACATTATATGCATAGTGTGATGCCGCCATGAACTTAGCCAGCGCTGGGCGGCCAAGGATTCCATTGTATGGCATAGGGATCTTGGCGACATCAAACACTACCTTCTCTGTCCTGTAGTTGAGCTCGCTACCAAATGTCACCGGTAGCGTAATCTTGCCTTTTGGCTGGGTCCTTCCAGGATTGACCCCTTGAAACATGCCCGTTTCCTCGAGATCTTCATCATGAATTTGGAGCCTCTTGAGCACGTCTGGCAAGATTAGGTTCAGTCCGGCCCCACCGTCAACTAGCATTTTCCTCACCTTGAGGTTGCGGATTGTCGGTGAGACCAACAACGGCAAGCACCCGACCGCGGTTGTGCGATCAGGGTGATCCTCGGCGTAAAAAATGATAGGCGTGTTGGACCACTTTAGGGGCTTCCATGCATCGAACGATGGCTCCGTTGCATTAACCTCTCGCACCCACTCTTTAAGTCGACGGTGGGAAGAATGCAACGAGGCGCCTCCGTCGATACACATGGCCTCTGTAGCTTTCTGAAATTCTTGCTCACTGGACTCATCATCTTCTTCATCATCATCCTCTTCTTTGTCACGGCCTCGAGCGGGCCTCTCCCTCTATTGTTTGGCCTTGCCGCGGCGACCCCCTCGGCCACCGCGCTTATTGTCGGACCCCTCATCACCATCCTGGGCCTTCTCCTTGTCTCTTCTCTTGTACTCAGCTCTCTGCTTCTTGACAAGCTGCTCAACTTGCCGGCAGTTTTGGAGATCGTGGCCCTTGGTGTGATGGATCTTGCAATACTGCTTGCCGGAGCTTTCCGACTTGTCGGCAGCTGCCAAGGCCTGGCAGGAGGAGCACCCGACAACTTCCTTGCCAGGGTCATCAACCTTGGCCTTCTTGGCGGTGCTGGGGTTGCCGGATTCCTCAACAGCAAGCATGGCCTTGCCTCTGCGCTTCTTGTTCCGCCGCCGGCCTTTCCTTGGCGGGGTTGCAGCGTCTTCATCTTCTGATTCGCCCCCCGCGCCAACAGCCTTGCCAGGGAGTTTCCTCCCTTCTTCAGCTCGAGCACACTTGTCGGCCAAAGCGTAAAGCTCGGCAATACTCCTGACCTTGTTCATCGCCAGCTCTTCACGCATTTTGCGGTTACGCACGTTCTGATGAAACGCGCTAACAACAGTGGTAGGATGAACGTCGGGAATATTGTACTGCACCTGGCTAAATCTCTGGATAAACTTGTGTAGGGGTTCGCCCTCCTTCTGAGGGATGATATGCAAATCACTCTCTTGGCCAGGAGCTTGGTGGCCTCCAACAAAGGCGCCAACAAACTGATGGCATAGATTTGACCAAGAAGAAATAGAATTCTCTGGCAGATGCATCAACCACGACCTGACGTTGGGTTTGAGCACCAACGAGAAGTAGTTGGCAAGTATCTTGTCGTCTCGGCCCCCGGCAGCCTGCACCACAATGGTGTAGATGCTCAAGAACTCCGAGGGGTGAGTCTTGCCGTCATATTTCTTCGGGACTTCTGGCTTGAAGGTTCGGGAATTGGGCCACTGGACTTGCCACAGCTCACGGGTAAACGCTGGAGTACCTACTTCGTAAGGCAAGTCTCCTGCGTCCCTGGCGCAGGCTCGTCGACAGCGGGTCCTGCGCGCTTATCGGATTGATGGCGCGCTTCCCGTCACCGCTCGATGGTAGTTCGAGCGTCCTCTTTGCTTCGTTCCTGGAGAACTTGACGCTGGTCGCGGCGCATCCGCGGATCGGACGATGCCGTGGAATCATCATCACGGCCATCAGTCCGCCGGGTTGTCGACCGCCGCTGGTGTCGTGGAGGGGAGTGCACCATGGTCACACCGCCTCCGGTCTTCTCCGCATCGGCTCGCGCCGGATCGATGGACCGCTGTTGTGAGGGCCCTACCTCCTGCAGCCCATCTTTGTTGGCGAAGCCAATGAGGCTCTGGATAGTAGCTCGCCACTCCTCCATCTTCTCCGGAGCAGGAGGGAAATTGAGGAGCAGCTGCGCACGTGCCAAAGCTTCCGCTGGCGTAGGCGGCAGCGACAGGTGCGAGGTATGTCAGGTGCTCTGACTCCTAACAATGTTAGAAGGAGCACCGTCACGATCACGCGACCGCGCGCCACTTCTGCCAGCAGTTTGACGTGCATGCTGGGCCTGCGCACCTTGGGATCAATGCGCAGAAGCCTTTTCATGGGGACGCCCTGAACCACCAGCGCCATGGCGCTGCTCATCGCACACGACCTGGGAAGGCCGCGACGCTTGCGCCGACGCGGGAGTCCTAGAAGGCGTCCTCCGATCTCTGGAGTTCGTCATGCCGCCCATAGGCAGCACAGCTCCGTCTCTGGATCCAGCAGCGTGTGGGTTGCCGCTGCCGCTGCGAACGATGCCGCTCGCCTGGCTTGGATCACCAGAATGCCGTGGAGGCTCTAAACCTCTTCCTTCTGCATCCACACCGTCACCCGTACGCGAGGGCACAGGCAAAACAGATGTAGATGGTTGCGCCGTTGCGGCACTCTTCTTCTTGGGTGGCATGATGATGAAGATGATGAAGAAACTAAGGCGCCGATCACTAGATCAGGTTCACACAACCTTCTACCCCCTACCTGGCGCGCCAAAGATGCCGGCGTGCGACACCTATGGGACCCCAAAGGACCCCTTTACGATTCGGCAGGGAGAGAGGTATGCACAAAGAGCAGAACCAATGATCGACGCGGGGCAATTTTACCCAGGTTCGGGCCGCTAATCAGTGTAAAACCCTACTCCTGCCTTGTTTTATTATGAGTGTTCTTGAGCTCAGGCTCCATGAGCACAAGCGATGAACAGTATGTTCAAAGAGCAGCTACGCATGCAGAATGGGCCCCAAGATCCTCCTCCCCTGTAGCAGTTGCCTTGGGCCTCCTTTTATATGTTCAAAGGGGTCACCACAGTGGCAAAATGTACATACATTGAGGTGTAAAGTAGCTACAGGGTCATCATACCTAACCACTGATGGATTAGGACGAATGCATTTAATGCACCGTGAGGTGTCCGTTTAGGTATCCTCACTTTCTTGGGGATGGAAAAAGGGGCCATCACATTAGCACCGCTTAAGCTCTCCTCCACTGGCGCATTGCCACGCATCCAGAGAAGGACCAAGAATGTCAGGCTTGTTGCTGTGCCGAAGCGGTGGCGCAGTGGCAGAATCTTGCCGGGCTTCGTAGGCCACCCCGGCAAGATCTTGCCGGGGAGGCCAGCTTTCGGTCTCCAGCTCTTCTGATCTGCTGATCCTCAGATCCTTGGCTTGGGTGTTTCTTCGATAACTTGAATCAACCTCGAACTATTCCCCGACAAGCCTGTCCACGAGTATGGCTACAACTGCCCGTGCACAAGTACGGGGTACTAATGGCCCAATACTTAGTACACCGACATATGTAAAGCCAGTATTCAAGTTTTCAGCAAAGATTATGAACTAACCATATTCACAATAGCATTTAGGTCTCACATTTACTCATATTGATGACATAATCAACTAGCGAGAAATAATAATAAATCTCGGATGACAACACTTTTGCAAAACAATCATGATATGATATAACAAGATGGTATCTCGCTAGCCCTTTCTGAGACCGCAAAACATAAATGTAGAGCACCCCTGAAGATTAAGGACTGACTAGACATTGTAATTCATGGTAAAAGAGATCCAGTCACAGTCATACTCAATATAAATTAATAACAAAGCATAAAAATGACAGTGGTGCTCTCTAACTGGTGCTTTTTATAAGAGGATGATGACTCAACAATAAAAGTAAATAGATAGGCCCTTCGCAGAGGGAAGCAGGGATTTGTAGAGGTGCCAGAGCTCGAGTTTTTAAAATAGAGATGAATATAATATTTTGAGCGGTATGCTTTCATTGTCAACGCAACAACCAAGAGATCTCAATATCTTCCATGCTACATACATTATAGGTGGTTCCCAAACAGAATGGTAAAGTTTTTACTCCCCTTCCACCAACAATCGCACTCCACGGCTGGTCCGAAACAATGGGTACCGTCCATACAATCAACAATCCTGGGGGAGTTTTGTTTAATTATTTGAAATTTTGTTTCTGATCTTTTGATCATAGGACTGGGCATCCCAATTACCAGCCATTTTCCCGTGAATGATGAGTGGAGTCCACTTATCGTGAGAATAATCCACCTAGCATGGAAGATACTGACAGCCCCCAGTCGCTACATGAGCGATTCGGGCATAAAAACAGATTATCATTTGAAGGTTTAGAGTTTGGCACATGCAAATTTACTTGGAACGGCAGGTAAATACCGCATATAGGAAGGTATGGTGGACTCATATGGAACAACTTTGGGTTTATGGAAGTGGATGCACAAGCAGTATTCCCTCTTAGTACAAGTGAAGGCTAGAAAAATACTGGGAAGCGACCAACTAGAGAGCGACAACAGTCATAAACATGCATTGTGATTAACCAACATTGAATGCAAGCATGAGTAGGATATAAATCACCATGAACATAAATATCATGGAGGCTAAGTTGATTTTGTTTCAACTACATGCGTGAACATGTGCCAAGTCAAGCCACTCGAATCATTCAAAGGAGGATACCATCCTATCATACTACATCACAACCATTTTAAAAGCATGTTGGCACGCAAGGCAAACCATTATAAACTCCTAGCTAATTAATCATAGCATGAATAACTATAATCTCTAATTGTCATTGCAAACATGTTTCATTCATAATAGGCTGAATCAAGAATGATGAACTAATCATATTTACAAAAACAAGATAGGTTGAGTTCATACCAGCTTTTCCTCGTCTCAATCATTTCATCATATATCGTCATTATTGCCTTTCACTTGCATGACCGAACGATGTGAATAATAATAGTGCACGTGCATTGGACTAAGCTGGAATCTGCAAACATTTATTCAAAGGAGAAGACAATATAATATGGGCTCTTTGTTAGATCAACAATAATGCATATGAGAGCCACTCAACATTTTCATCGTGGTCTTCTCTCCTCGACCCCCAAAGAAAAGAAAAGAATTTCAAAGAAACACACTGAAATGTTTTTGGAGTTTTTGTTTTTTTGAAGAAGGTAAAATAAGAACGAGAAAAACTATTTACACGGGAAAGCTCCCAACAAGTAAAAGAAGAACGAGAAATCTTTTTGGGTTTTCTTTTATACTACAACTAAGCATGGAAGGTAAACTAAGCTATAACTAATTTTTTTGTTTTTCTCGAAGGTTTTCAAACACACAAGAAGAAAGCGAGAAAAAGAAATAAACTAACATGGATAATACAATGAAAAAGTATGAACACCGACAACTGGAATGAGTGTGTGAACATGATTGTAATGTCAGTGAGAAATACGTACTCCCCCAAGCTTAGGCTTTTGGCCTAAGTTAGTCTAAGCCCATGGATCAAAGTGGTTCTCTCTGGTGTACTGAGGAGGATCCTGGGGGTTCCACTAGTTAGCGAGCTCCTGCGGCTCCCACTGATAAATAGACTCATTATATGGATCATGTGATGGCTCTGGCTCAGGAGCTGGGGATCGCGTCCCCTCCCAGTAAGCGTGTATGTCCTTGGGCATAACGAAGTACCTGCCTGAATGCATATCGAACAAAGTAGGTGCAGGCAGGGTAATAATCTAAAAAGTGACCTCGCTAAATACCAGGTTATAAATAAGTCTTTTTTCCTCATCGTGGCGAATAAACTTATGTGCTACCATGCTCTCATAATCTAAGTAAATAATAGGTAGCAATTTCTCCTCTTTTTCATAGTGCCTAATAGGTATCTCAAAATGTTTAGCAAGGCGGGAGGCGAAGATACCTCCGAAAATAGGACCCTTTGTATGGTTTAAACTCAACCGTTTAGCAACCATAGCGCCTAAACTGTAGGTTCTATCTCTATGTAAGGTATGGCACAAAATGCAAGGTCAGGGCCACTAAGGCCTCCACTCTCTCCTCGACCAATTAAACATCTCCCAGCAAATAATGAATAATAACGTAAAACAGGGAAATGTATACTATCCACTCTCGCTCCCAACACTCCTCTTGTTTCCCCTACGGTAATTTCATCAATAAAACCTTCCACATCTCTAGGACGTGGTTCCTCGATGCTACCCTCATAAAGTAATTTGCAAACCTCACAAAAGTCATAAAGCGTCATCTCCTTATACTCATCATATAAGTGAAACTCTACCGTGGGTGGTGATCTCCTAGCATGAAAATGAAAATTTTGCACGAAAGTATTAGTGAGTAGGAGATACTGATCACACTAGGCATGGAGGAAGTCAGTGATGCCTGCATTCTTAGCCAAATAATAGAAATCCTAATAAATTCTGGCCGCTTCCAAGAATGCATCACCTGGCCATTCACACGGCCGAATCTCCGTGGCACGAGGAAGATTGTACTTGGGCTTTTCCTTCTCCTGATTTTCTTTTTGCTTTGAACCCCGGCTCGAAGAGCCTCTCAACAATCTCCTCATCAATTTCTTCCTCTGAAAATTTTCTGAAATTTTAGTAACTCCAAATAAAAGTGAACCAAACTCAACAAAACTAATAGCAACTGCTCCTACAAGTGCCTAGAGGCTAAATCATGCATCAAAACTACTTTGGACCATATAAATTTGACATGCAAGCTCAAGAACAGGGTCACCATAGCAGCAAAAATTTGCAATATATAAAGCACTAGAACAAAAACTAATTGGACCATTGGAGGAGTCACATACCGAAAAACAATCCCCCAAAGCAGTTTTGCAAATGGAGCTTTACACAAGGAGATCGAAAAAGGTAGCAAAATGAGAAAGAACACAAGTTTGAGCTATGGAGTGATTTTTTCTGGAGGAAGACAAAGTGAATGGGTGCTGAAATAAGTGAAGGGGGGCCACATGGGACCCACAAGGTCAGGGGGCGCGCCCAGGGGGGTAGGGCGCGCCGTCCACCCTTGTGGACAGGTGATGGGTCCCCCTGGTGTGTTCTCAGTGCCAGAAATTCTAAAATATTCTATAAAAAATCATACTAAATTTTCAGGGTATTTGGAGAACTTTTATTTTCGGGACATTTTTTATTTCACGGATAATTCAGAAAATAGACAGAAAATACTAATTTTTCTTTATTCATTCTAAATAACAGAAAGTAAAAAGTAGGTACAGAAAGTTGTGCCTTCTAGATTCATCCATCTCATGCTCATCAAAAGGAATCCGTTAACAAGGTTGATCAAGTCTTATTAACTAACTTCTTCCGAATGACATGAAACCAGAGAATTTTTGAATAACACTAGGTTACCTCAACGGGGATATGCATGTCCCCAACAATAAGAATATCATATTTCTTTTTGACAGTAGGAAGAGGGAATTCAAAACCTCCGATAGTAATAGTTGAAATTTTTCCAATAGAGTTGATACTATGAACTTGAGGTTGTTTCTTCGAAAAGTGTACCATATGCTCATTACCATTAACATGAAATGTGACATTGCCTTTAGTGCAATCAATAACAGCCCCTGCAGTATTCAAAAAGGGTCTACCAAGGATGATCGACATGCTGTCGTCCTCGGGAATATCAAGAATAACAAAGTCCGTTAAGATAGTAACGTTCGCAACCACAGCAGGCACATCCTCACAAATACTGATGGGTATAGCAGTTGATTTATCA
Organism: Thinopyrum elongatum; assembly: GCA_011799875.1. Lineage (NCBI taxonomy): Eukaryota > Viridiplantae > Streptophyta > Magnoliopsida > Poales > Poaceae > Thinopyrum > Thinopyrum elongatum. Next base: position 220,809,915 of record CM022300.1, on the reverse strand, counting down.
GCCATTTGCAAAGAGATTTCAGTAGGTGTCAACTTATTCAATTCAAGTTTATGATATAAAGATAAAGGCATAACACTAACACCGGCTCCAAGATCACATAAAGCAGTTTTAACATAGTTACTTTTAATGGAGCATGGTATAATTGGTACTCCTGGATCTCCATGTTTCTTTGGTATTCCACCCTTAAAAGTATAATTAGCAAGCATGGTGGAAATTTCAGCTTCCGGTATCTTCCTTTTATTAGTAACAATATCTTCCATATACTTAGCATAAGGAGGCATTTTAAGCATATCAGTTAAACGCATACGCAAAAAGATAGGTCTAATCATTTCAGCAAAGCGCTCAAAATCCTCATTATCCCTTTTCTTGGATGGCTTAGGAGGAAAGGGCATGGGTTTCTGAACACATGGTTCTCTTTCTTTACCATGTTTCCTAGCAATGAAGTCTCTCTTATCATAATGTTGATTCTTTGATTGTGGGTTATCAAGATCAACAGCAGGTTCAATCTCTACGTCATTATCATTACTAGGTTGAGCATCAACATAAAGATCATTATTAACATTATCACAAGGTTCATGTTCATCACCAGATTGTGTCTTAGCATCAGAAATAGAAATATCATTTGGATTCTCAGGTGTGTCTATGATAGGTTCACTAGAAGTATGCAAAGTCCTATCAGTTTTCTTTTTCTTTTTATTACTAGGACTAGGTGAATCAGTATTAATTCTCTGAGAATCTTGCTCAACTCTCTTAGGATGGCCCTCAGGATACAAAGGTTCCTAAGTCATTTTACCACCTCTAGTCATAACCCTAACAGCATTATCATTGTTCTTACTATTCAATTCATTAAGCAAATCATCTTGTGCCTTAAGTACTTGTTCTACTTGAGTTGTAACCATGGAAGCATGTTAACTAATAATCTTAAGATCATTAATAGTTCTACTCATATAATCACCCAAGTAGTCAAGCATGTGAGCATTACGTTTCAATTGTCTACTGACATAAGCATTGAAGTTTTCTTGTTTAACAATAAAATTATCAAGCTCATCCAAGCATTGACTAGCGGACTTATTATGAGGAATATCACCTTCATCAAATCTATAAAGAGAATTTACCTCTACTACCTGTGTCGGGTTATCAAGACAATGTATTTCTTCAATAGGCGGTAGATTCTTAACATCTTCTGCTTTAATACCTTTTTCTTTCATAGATTTCTTTGCCTCTTGCATATCTTCGGGACTGAGAAATAGAATACCCCTTTTCTTCGGAGTTGGCTTAGGAGTTGGTTCAGGAAGTGTCCAATCATTATCATTACTCAATATATTATTCAATAGCAATTCAGCTTGCTCAACAGTTTGTTCCTTGAAAATACAACCAGCACAACTATCTAGGTGGTTCCTAGAAGCATCGGTTAGTCCATTATAAAAGATATAAAGTATTTCATTTTCTTGAGAGGATGATCAGGCAAAGCATTAAGTAACTGGAGAAGCCTCCCCCAAGCTTGTGGGAGACTCTCGTCTTCAGATTGCACAAAGTTAAATATTTCCTGTAAGGCAGCTTGTTTCTTATGAGCAGGGAAATATTTTTGAGAGAAGTAATATATCATATCCTGGGGACTACGCACACAACCAGGAGCAAGAGAATTAAACCATATCTTAGCATCACCCTTTAACGAGAAAGGAAACAACTTAAGAATATAGTAATAGCAATTTTTTTCCTCATGAGTAAATAGGGTGGCTATATCATTCAATTTAGTAAGATGTGCCACAACTGTTTCAGATTCATAACCATAGAAGGGATCAGATTCGACCAAAGTAATTAACTCAGGATCGACAGAGAATTCATAATCCTTATCAGTAACAAAAATAGGTGAAGTAGCAAAATTGGGATCAAATTTCATTCTAGCATTCAAGGATTTTTCTTTCAGCTTAGCTAGCAGTTTCTTAAGATCTTCTCTATCATTGCAAGCAAGAAAGTATCTAGCAGTTTCTTCATCCATAATATAACCCTCAGGTACAACAGGTAATTCATATCTAGGGGGAGAATCATAATCTTCAGTGTCAATAATATTTTCTCTAACCCTAGCAAGTTGTTCATCAAGAAATTCACCTAGTGGAACAATATTATCAAGCAAAGCAGTAGTATCATCATTAGCATCATGCATAGCAGAAGTGGCATCATCAATTACTTGCGACATATCAGAATTACTAGCAGGTGTAGTTGTCGCAAGCTTACTCAAAACAGAAGGTGAATCAAGTGCAGAGCTAGATGGCAGTTCCTTACCTCCCCTCGTAGTAGAGGGAAAAATCTTGGTTCTAGTGTCTTTCAAATTCTTCATAGTGATCAACAGATATAAATCCCAAGTGACTCAAAGAATAGAGCTATGCTCCCCGGCAACGGTGCCAGAAAAAGGTCTTGATAACCCACAAGTATAGGGGATCACAACAGCTTTCGAGGGCAGAGTATTCAACCCAAATTTATTGATTCGACACATGGGGAGCCAAAGAATATTCTCAAGTATTAGCAGCTGAGTTGTCAATTCAACCACACCTGAAAGACTTAATATCTGCAGCAAAGTATTTAGTAGCAAAGTAGTATGGAAGTAACAGTAACAGTAGCAGTTTTGTAGCAATTGTAACAGTGGCAACAAAAAAGTAACAAAGCAAAGATCAATATGTGAAAAGCTCGTAGGCAATGGATCAATGATGGATAATTATGTCGGATGGCATTCATCATGCAACAATTATAACATAAGGTGACACAGAACTAGCTCCAGTTCATCAATATAATGTAGGCATGTATTCCGTATATAGTCATACGTGCTTATGGAAAAGAACTTGCATGACATATTTTGTCCTACCCTCCCGTGGCAGCGGGGTCCTATTGGAAACTAAGGGATATTAAGTCCTCCTTTTAATAGAGAACCGGACCAAAGCATTAGCACTTAGTGAATACATGAACTCCTCAAACTACGATCATCACCGGGAGTGGTCCCGACTATTGTCACTCCAGGGTTGCCGGATCATAACACGTAGTAGGTGACTATAACTTGCAAGATAGGATCAAGAACACAAATATATTCATGAAAATATAATAGGTTCAGATCTGAAATCATGGCACTCGGGCCCTAGTGACAAGCATTAAGCATACCAAAGTCATAGCAACATCAATCTTAGAACATAATGGATACTAGGGATCAAACCCTAACAAAACTAAATCGATTACATGGTAAATCTCATCCAACCCATCACCGTCTAGCAAGCCTACAATGGAATTACTCACGCACGGCGGTGAGCATCATGAAATTGGTGATGGAGGATGGTTGATGATGACGACGGCGATGATTTCCACTCTCCGGAGCCCTGAACGGACTCCAGATCTGCCCTCCCGAGGAAGAACAGGAGGTGGCGGCGGCTCCGTATCGTAAAATGCGATGAATCCTTCTCTCTTATTTTTTTCTCCTCGAACATGAATATATGGAGTTGGAGTTGAGGTCGGTGGAGGTCCAGGGGGCCCACAAGGATGGATGGCGTGCCCTGGGGGGGTGGGCGCGCCTCCCACCCTTGTGGACAGGGTGTGGGCCCCCTTTAGTTGATTCTTTCGCCAATATTTTTTATTAACTCCAAAAATGATCTCCGTGAAGTTTCAGGTCATTTCGAGAACTTTTATTTCTGCACAAAAATAACACCATGGCAATTCTGCTGAAAATAGCGTCAGTCCGGGTTAGTTCCATTCAAATCATGCAAATTAGAGTCCAAAACAAGGGCAAAAGAGTTTTGAAAAGTAGATACGATGGAGACGTATCAGGCGCCAAAATGGATTGGAAAAACATATGTGTGTCACTGGGTGCATGTTTAGTCCCCATGCAAGAAATTTCAACCATTGAGAATCTTGATTTTTAAAATCTAGTAAGTCCAAAACTTAGGTGAAATCCATGAAACTTATCGTGTTGTCATATGGACACCAATAGACTGTGATATTGTACTTTTTTGTCAAATTTGAGAGAATTTTTCATGTACTCTTTATCTTCTTACAAATGGGAGATTATTAATAACTTGGAACCAATATCACAAACGGATTTTTTATTCGAACCGTTGGTGTTAGACCAACAATAGATACGTGCCATGCTTCGGTTAAGCAATAAAGCGGCAGCATTAATCATCAAAAAAGAAAAACAATATACGTGCCGCCACGCGTCCCGTGTGTCGTGCGAGCAGGCGTGAGTTGATGGGACGCATGCGAGCAGTCCGCCATGCAGGCACATCAGGAGGCGTGCGTGCAGGTGTGTGAATTGACAAGAGGCGTGCTTGATGCGCAGTGTCACCGGGAGGCGTGCAAGTAGCTGTGTGAAATGACGGTAGGCATGCCAGCAATCCACTGCGCAGTCTCACTGGGAGGTGAGCCAGCCCTTTGACCGCCGACTGCCTCGCTCCCATTGCTCCATAATAAGGGCGCGCCGGAGCCGCTGGTCATAAAAGGTGGCCACACCCCCCATTCTCGCTACACACGCAATCCTCTCTCTCCGCCTACATCCACGATGATACGTCTCCAACGTATCTATAATTTTTTATTGTTCCATGGTATTATATTATTCATCTTGGATGTTTTATATGCATTATTATGCTATTTTATATCATTTTTTGGGACTAACCTATTAACCTAGTGCCTAGTGCCTGTTGTTGTTTTTTTTCCTTGTTTTTGTCTTTTACAGAAATCAATACCAAACGGAGTCCAACCGGAATGAAACTTTTTGTCGATTTTTCTTGGACCAGAAGACACCTAGGAAGCTTCGGGAGGAGGCCAGAAGGGGTACGAAGGAGCCACAAGCTCAGGAGGTGCGCCCCCCAAGCTTGTGGGCCCCTCGTGGCTCCCCTAACCCTAATTCCAGCTCCATAAATACCCAAATATTCCCCGTATACCATAGGGCACACCAAAAATACTTTTCCGCCTCCGCAAGTTTCTGTCCTCGTGAGATCCCATTTGGAGACCTATTCTGGTACTCTGCCGGAGGGGGGTTCCATCACGGAGGGCTTCTACATCAACCTTGCTGCCCTTCCGATGATGTGTGAGTAGATTACCATAGACCTATGGGTCCATAGCTAGTAGCTAGATGGCTTCTTATCTCTCTTTGATCTTCAATACAATGTTCTCCTCGATGTTCTTGGAGTTCTATTGGATGTAATCTTCTTTTCTGGTGCATTTGTTGAGATCTGATGAATTGTGGATTTATGATCAGATTATCTATGAATATTGTTTGAGTCTTCTCTGAACTCTTTTATGCATGATTAAGATAGCTTTGTATTTCTCTCCGATCTATTGATTTGGTTTGGCCAACTAGATTGATCTATCTTGCAATGGGAGAGGTGCCTTGTTTTGGGTTCAATCTTGTGGTGTCCTCACCCAGTGACAATAGGGGTAGTGGGGCACATATTTGTATTGGTGCCATCAAGGATAAAAAATGGTTTTTTTAACCATATTGCTTGGATCTATCCCTCTACATCATGACATCTTGCTTAAGGCGTTAGTCCATTCTTGTTAACTTAATACACTAGATGCATGCTGGAAAGCAGTCGATGTGTGGAGTAATAGTAGTAGATGCAGGCAGGAGTCGGTCTACTTGTCACGGAAATGATGCCTATATTCATGATCATTACCTTAGATATCATCATAACTTTGCGCTTTTCTATCAATTGCTCAACAGTAATTTGTTTACCCACCGTAAGTGTTCTTTCAAGAGAGAAGCCTCTAGTGAAAACTATGGCCCCCGGGTCTATTTTTATCACATTATTTTCTGATCTATAAAACCAAAAACCCAAAAATACCTTGCTATAATATATTTACTTTTATTTATTTTTGCACTTTTATTTATCTTTTATACCTATCTCTATGAGATCTCATCCTTGCAAGTAACCGTGAAGGGATTGACAACCCCTTTATCACGTTGGGTGCAAGTATTTGTTTGTTTGTGTAGGTGCGACTATTGGTGACTTGTGTCTTCCTCCTACTGGATTGATACCTTGGTTCTCAAACTGAGGGAAATACTTATCTCTACTTTGCTGCATCACCCTTTCCTCTTCAAGGAAAAAACCAACGCAACCTCAAGAAGTATCACTCGACGCCGCTCTCAGTCCTCACCATCGTCAGTGTATGAGGATACCACCGAAGCGCCCCATCCGAGGGAGTGGCGACGCCGGGGCTTCTGATGCATCGGAGCACAAAGTGAAGATGGAGATAGAGGTTGTCATCGCCGCCGCCAACTGGACCTTGACGTCGTCGACGGTGTCGTGCTTCCATAGCCGGAGCCGGAGGTCCACACCGACTCCGGTGACGACTCCGACGACCACTCCGGGGACGAATCCGACGACGGCCGACAATCGGTTAGTCATCTGTACCCATTTATGTGTCAAATATATCCTAGGGTTTCTCTTGTTACTCCTGCCTCTCCTTTTCTGGAATAGAAATCCTATGGTTATGTTCTCTCAATCCATGAAATCTGAGTAAGTTTCATTAGATCCATGTAGTGTATTGATTGTTTGAATGGTACAAATGATAAGTGATTAGTTGTTTCATCTGTACAAATGATTTCTGCTAATAATCCGACTAGGGTTAGTGTTCGTGCTAATAATTCCTAGCCAGATCTTGACAATTGATTTTGAATGTCCTACATATATGTTTGTGCCATTTTTTCAAGATTGGTCTGTACATACATGATTGTGCTTAAAAATTGAACCATAATCTTTGGATATGTCTTAAAAAATAGCCATAAAATCCATAAATTCCTAATCCTACTTTACGGCATGTAAAAATTGATTTGATGCCAAATTTTGGCAACTGCCAAATGTTCACTAGATATTAGTTTGTATTCCAAATTTGATGCCACATTTTTTTACTCTATGTATAGGTGCTATCTGACGATGTTGACTGTGAGGATGAAGATGGCCAGAGGAGGTACAAGAGGCAAATCCTCAGGGAGCTTTATGCGGGAATTCATAACAAGCGTATTAGGACTTCGAACTATGCCTTTCGATGCCCATTTTGCAACCAAAAGCTTCATGACGCGTATGAAAGTGTTCTGGCGCATGCAAGAGGACGAGCCATTGGCTCCTTCTGGCAGAAGCACTCTCGCAGGGTGGCGCACACCGTGTACGCTGAGTACCTGGAGAAGCTTCAGGATCGTGCCGATAGATGATATGGGGGATTGAACTATGTATGGCTATGTAGTGTCTTAATTATAAACGTGCTTGAGTATGCTTAATGTGGTTGATTTATATATGGTTGAATTATGCTTGTGTACGCTTATTATGTATGCCTGATTATGCTTAATTATATCTATGTTTACTTATGTCTAAATGTGGGATATGGATGCAATCAGTTTGGTTGATGGAATTTTATGCATATTAGGGTGAATGTTTAGCGTCGATAAAAATTTCAGATTCAACCGACGAAGGAAATGTGGAACCACCCTGAAACTTGGTTATTTTCCTAGATTGGAGATGTATGCAATGACTTTCATTTTCCAAGTTACGTTAATCACACACAGTTGGCTCTAGCAAACTGTTGCCTCCGAAACGCGTTGTGCGACAGAAAACCCTCACCACCCAATTCAAAAAGGAAAAAAGAAAACCCTCACCATCCCCACGTCACAAAACCCTCACCCCATCCACCACCCACTCCGGTCCCCATTCACACCTACACAAGCTCCTTCGCGACTCTGCATGTCACCGCCTATCTCCTCGGCAACTGAGGCAGTCCTGGATTAAGGGGTCCTCGGGCGGCCGTCCCATTTCTTATGGGTCAGACTTATGGGCTACTATGGAGCCAAGCTAGGGCGCAGATAGAATATCTTCGGAGCCGTGGGGTTCCCTCCAAGTCAAGATTTAGCATGATCTTTCCTTTATTGTAACCGACCGTATGTGACCCTAACCCTACCGGTGTCTATAGAAACCGGAGGATTTTAGTCTTTAGGACGAGGGCAACATCCAATACCCTATCAACCTAGGGTTTAGCTCGCCTGATCTCGAGGTAGATCGACTCTGTAATCATACCATACACATCAAATACAATCAAGTAGGACATTGGGTTTTACCTCCTAGAGAGGGCCCAAACCTAGGCAAACACCGTGTTCTTTGTCCCCTGTTCCCCATTGATCATAGATCCACAGCTCGGGACCCCCTACCCGAGATCCGCCGGTTTTGACACCGACATTGGTCCTTTCATTGAGAGTTCCACTGCGGATCACCAAAGGATCGATGGCCCAAGTATTCGTTGGAAACCCCGCTCGCGCCAGGGACATCTTCGTCCCTGGCCAGATCTTCATGTTCGGCAGCATCACCTGACGCACTGACCGCACCGGTCGTTTGGACCAAGTTGAGAACCTCACCACTGATCACGTAGCCGGCCATCGGAACTTAGAGTCTAGCACCGTCCCTCGGGAAAGCCCTGCTCCCGTAGAGTCCGCTACTCCCGCGGAAGAACCCGCCGAGCCTGACGCCTTGACCTTAGGTTGAGTGGGCACGAAGGGAGTTGTCACCATCCGGAATTTGGCCTTAAAGCCGAATCCCATCGAAGTACCCAAAGAACGTCCCGCCGAATATCCAGGAGGCATGGCCCCGACAGGAACCTCTTCGGTAGAGAACCTGTTGGATCGATTCCTCGCTATGGGAATCTCCGTCAGCAGGCCTATGGCCTACAAACAGATCAGGCTTAAACCTGACAGTAGAGAGATCCACACCCCACCGATCACACACCTCGTCACTACCATCAAAGAAAGGGCGGAGGGATCGCGATCTCCGAAGTTTAAGACAGTATATAGCCGAGTCTCTAGCCCGGAGACGGACACCCGTCAAGAGAAGAGCTTGGACTCAGCCTGTGATACAGGATCCGACCTCGAGTTGGCCCAACCACATACGGGTGTACGCTCGAACACTATGCGATGAGATCTGGACACAGCCCAGGCACAGTTCGCCGCTGCCGACACTCCGGATTCACAGCAGACGGGAATGTTAAATATTCTCCCACCCAACTCCCACACCGAACATTCCCCGGACGTGGGAATTCCGGATGTATGGGACCTGATGTACGTCAAGCAAAACCCCAAAGAAACGGTCCATCATTACTGGGCTAGATTTCTCCTGGTCAAAAACAAGATAACAGACTGCCGTGACAAAGAAATAATTGAAGCTTTTCGGTTCAACTGTCGGGACGCAGGAATCCTAAATGCCCTCGCCCGTCGCCGCATGCAAAGCTTCGTCGAACTATCGGACATGGTACACAAATATTGCGCCATGGAAGCAGCTGGATGTTGCAGAAAATACGCATGGAGTCAGTCCCTACCTCACAGCCCAGAAAAGCCCAAGCAAAATGAGCATATGCGCGACGGTCGCCCGAGCACGAGCCTGCCGAAAAGAAAAACAGACCCAGAACGTCCCTGCTTAACACAAATCCGACTCACAGGCTTCGAGCTTGTTGGGTTGTGAGGCAGGTGGCCAAAAGTGGCAAAAATATCCTTGGTCTCACACCCCCTGGTAGACGATCAGCAATGCCACCACATGACAACAACGTTCTGACAGTCTATGAGATGTTCTCTTCAAACAATCAAAGGAAAAGGGCCCTTCGAGAGCTCGGCCAGGTCTACCAGGTGGCGGCCGCACAGCCATGGGCGGACACACCTATCACCTTCAATCAGAAGGACGAGACAAGGCTCCACCCACCCACGCGCCCGCCGTACTAGTCCTTGACCCCATAATCGATGGCTTCAGACTAACTAAAGTATTGATGGACGGGGCCAGCGGCCTGAATTTCATTTATGAGGACACACTCGACAAAATGCAGTTCAATAGAACCCGCATCGAACACAGCCACACCACATTCCGAGGAATTATCTGTCGGGGACAAATCCGCGATCACCTATGGGACCCAGGGAAGGACCCCTTTACGTTCGGTAGGGAGAGACGGTCGCACGAAGAGCAAATCTAGCGAAGAACACGACAGTGCACGAGAGAGATTTACCCAGGTTCGGGCCGCACGGATGCGTAAAACCCTACTCCTGCTTTTTGGTTTATTATCTGTATGATTGTTCTAGCTCCAGGAGCGCTACAGTACCGAATAGCTGCGTACAATACTGGAGTTCTCCATCTCCCCGTTCCCCCCCTTTTTCACGTTGCCTATGGGCCTCCTTTTATATGCACAAAGGGGTCACCAACAGGTGGCAAACAGTAAAGGTAGAGGTGAAAAGTTGCTACAGTAAGGCCATTATTACCAGGATGACATGTCCTACCTACCACTGACGGCAGGGGACAAGGGCATTAAATGCCCATGCCTTTGCTGTCCAGATACATGTACCCGGACGTCTTGGACGTGGGAAAAGCCTATCCCACCTGCTCCTGCACCACTAACTACAGTGTACCGCCATCTACACAGTGCCCTGCCACACACGCTTGGAAGGACCCAGAGCGCCACGCTGGCAGAGGCACCGGAGCAGCACAGTAGCACAGTGGTACAGTAACGCTTGCCGCGGCAAGACCTTGCCGCACCTGACAGCTTGCCGCAACCCATAGCTTGCCGCGCAAGGTAACTTGCCGGGGCAAGTACCTTGCCGCAGCTGCTATCTTGCCGCAGCCAATACCTTGCCGCAGCCAATGACTTGCCGGGGCAAGTACCTTGTCGCGGCAAGTACTCTGCTACAGCAAACCTCAGGCTGGGCCTCAGCTGTCCCTCCCGGCAAGCTCCTCTTGCCGGGGCCTTAACTCTTGCTTTGTATACTTTGTTCTTGAATGGCTTAATAATCTTGAGCTTCTCTCTGGCTGTCCTCCCGCAAGCCTGGCTGCGGGATGCTACTACTGCCCGTGCACAAGTACGGGGTACTAGGGTACCCCTATTCTAGTACACCGACAGGAGCCCCCGGGCCAGGGCCACACACGGTGCCGGGCGTTGTTGGGCCAGGCCCAAATAGTGCACGGGCACGCGTGGCTGGGATAAGCCGAAACGTCTCTATGTTGTTTAATTGCATGCTCTCCCACGCGTCGCACGTTGAATGCGGAGCGTGGGAAGCGTGCGCAGTTATCTCGAATGACGAAGGGGCGGATGGTTCCGCATCTTTCCCCATAAAAGGAGGGACCTGCAGAAGCACTCACACACCCCTCTCACCATTCTTGATCTCCAAATCTCCGCCTTCTTCTTCCTCCGCTCCAAAACAAAGCGATTTCCCAATCCTCCGCCACCGCGCGAGTCCGCATCTCCCTCGGTCCTCAGCTCCGCCTTCGCCATGCCTCCCAAAGGAGAAAAGGGGAAGACGGGGAAGACCTCAAGGACGGAGACCCAGGCACAGTTGAAGAGGCAGAAGTACGCGCTCTTCGCTCCGATGCTCACGGGGGCGGATCTGAAGGCCAAGTTCCAAGGCATGTGGGCCGTGAGGACCAAGGCGCATCCGGCCACCCGCGTTCGCCAAGCCACCGACGAGAGCGAAGTGAGCATGTACCCCTTCTTCGCTTGCTACTTTTGGTGCGGGCTCTGCCCACCGTACTCGGATTTCTTCAGCGACGTCATGTACACCTTCAATCTCCGTCTGCTGGATCTCACACCGAACGCCGTATCCACCATGGCAATATTTGCGCATCTGTGCGAGAACTTCGTCAGCGTCGTACCCAACACCGCGCTGTTCAGGCATTACTTCACTCCCCGTGCTGAAAAGGGGGAGCCTCTCACTGTTGGCGTCTCGTTCGTTTCAAGATTGGGCGCCAAGGAGCATTATCTGAAGGGGGATCTCCGCCCAAGATGGGGAGAAATCCGGTCTGAATGGTGTTGGATCATTGACGACGAGCCGCCACCATACTATGAGCTTCGCAAGACCCCAGCAGCGCGTGGCACGGACTGGAGCGATCTGGATCCCCAGGACAAAAAGCTGGAGATTGCCGCTACCAGGATCATACGGCTCAGGGAGGCCGGGCTCACCATAGGGATGGTTGGCGCAGACTTCCTCCGCCGCCGCATTGCTCCTCTGCAGCAGAGAGGAAGGCCGGCCTCTGATTGGAAGAACCCAGCCGATATCATGCGGCTGCGCCCTGGACTGATCAACAACTTCACAGTTCTGCAGCATGACTTCTTCATGCGAGAACTGTTCAAGCAAGAGACAGATCCAGAGAAGCGTGACAAGGCGTTCACGCTGCCGAAGCACATCGTGCCCCTTTGCAACAACTCCGCATTGAGTGCAATCATCGCTATGATGCCGCTCTGCAATGCGCACAGCGTTGAAGCAACTTGGGACGTGCCGCTCGAAGAAGACGTGCGGCGATTCTTTGACTCCACGGTCGAAAAGCAGGTCCGGGTGGAGGAGTGGCTCGTCCGCAACACCACTGAGCAAGAAATAGAATTCATTGCTCAAAGAGTGGAGAAGGACAGGCTCGCCAGGGAAGCTGGCGATTTTGGTTATACTTTGGCGGAGCTCGACGAGGCACAAAAGGAGAGCCTTGCCGAGCTGGGGATGCTTGCCGGGAAGGGCGAGCTCGCCGCACCCGGCAAGGATGTCAGGCCAAGCCAGCCTGCCGACGAGTCAGGCAGCTCGGAGGATGAGGGCTCGTCTTCCGAGGAGGGCACCAAAAGCCCACCGCAGTCAGAGTCCCCAGCCCCTCTGAGGAGGAAACGCCTTCGCAGGCTTGGAAAAGTGGCTGAGCGGCAAGAAGTTCAACAACCGCCGGAGCGCCGTTCGACGCGCTCGACCGCGGCAAGGGCTGGTGCTGCGGGAGCGTCTCACGCGGCCCCGGCAACTGGAGCAGGGTCATCAAAGACGGCTGCTACTACCCCCGCCAAGCGGCCAAGGAGCCCAGCTCCCCCTCCTCCCCCTCCTCACACGGAGGCGGACTTTGATTTTTCCGCTCTCAGCGAAGAGGACGACGAGGAAGAGTAAGTTCCCTTGCCGCGACCCTCAATCTTTGTAAGGTTTTGTTTCTGTCCTCACTTGTCGCGCTCCGGCCTTGCTTCCGCAGGGAGGAAACCTTGGCGGAGAGGACAAGGAAGAGAGCTAAGGTCTCGACGAGCAAGACCGTGGTGGTCGTCGAAGATGAGCCCACGGCAACCACCGGGGAAGCGTCTGAGACCATCCCGACCAGCTCGGAGCCCAGCCCTCGTCGCAGCCCCCAGCGCAGCCCCCAGCGTAAGTATTTCAACTACCTTTCGCTGGCGGTCGCTGAGGAACAAGCATTTGTCACTGACATCTTTGGGCGTGTAGGAGAGGAGCAGCAAGTGGAGCCATCTGAAGGTGCTCCAGAAATACCACCCCCCTCGACCACACCGCCGAGGAGAAGATCTCCGGTAAGGGCTCCCACTAGCGAGCCGAGCCACGAAGAGGAGCCGGCAAGCGCCGAAGCGCCAAGCACCAGCGCTGGCGACCCCACCCCAATGACAAACGTTGACGGGGGTGGGGAGCCCACCGCTCCTGAGCTCAACACGGGTAAACCCACTTGCCGCAAAACTCTTTCTCCTTTCTTTCTTTTGTCTTCTTGAATTTCTTCCTGAAGCTCTTTTTGCTTTACTTCTCGGGTTGGCAGAGCCCTCCTCGGTGGAGCCAATGAACATTGACTCTTCTGCCGAAGAGAACACCGCAGGGGCCGTCGAGGACGAGGCCGCCAAGGCCGCCGCTGCCAAGGCCGACAAGCTGGCAGCCGACAAGCTTGCCGACGAAGAAGCTGCCAGGGCTGCCGAAGAGGCCGACAAGGCCGCCGAGGATAATACCGCTAAGGCGCCCACCGATGAAGCCGCCAAGGCTGCTGAAGCTGAGGCCGCCCAGAAGGCTGCTGAGGAGGCCGGCGAGGGAGCCGGTGGTCGTACTGACGGCCCTGAGGCTACAGGTGCGCCAGGCGCTACTCCGACCATGGGTCCCTCAACCACTGACGAGGCGGCAGCGCCCAACTCGCCTCCGCCAAGCAAATACATCCGGGTCGGCGAGAACATCTACGTCAGCCTCCCCTAGACGGTGGGCTCCAGAGCGCCAACCGAGGAGGATGTTGTGGACGAGGAGATCCTTGCCGCTGCCGGGCTCCAGCTTGTGGATGCGCCAGGCGCCAGCAGCAGCAGCACGTCTGAAGAGGAGCAACTGCTTCAAAAGCTGCTGAATCTTCATCGCGCCCGACGGGAGAAGCTAGCTTCCAGGGAGGCGCTCATCGAGAAGGCCGAAGCTGACATGTTGAGGCGCGCGGAGATCTTGGCGGACGTCCGCGCGCGATCTCTTAATGCGTTAGAGGTCAAGCGGGCACAGCTGGCCGAAGAACGGCAGGCCCTCCTCCTGATGAAGCAAGACATTGAACAAAAACAGGAGGAGACCGCCAAGGAGTTGTCTGCTCAGGCCAGTGATCTGAACCAGCGGAAAGTGGACCTTGATGCCCACGAAGAGGAACTTGCCGAGCGCAAGAAGAAACTTGCCGAAACCGTCCAGCAGAAAGACGAGGAGGTGGCAAGACTTGTCGCAGAGCGGACCCAGGGGCAGGCACAAAAACACCAGAAGGAAATCGAAGCCTTGGCCCAAGAGTACGCCAGCAAGTTGGTGGAGGCCACCAACGCTGTCGCTGCTGCAGAAGTGAACAGGAAGGAAACGGAGGAGAAAGTGGCAAGACTAGAGGCCGCCCTCAAGGCAAACGGTGACAAGCTCTCAACGCTTGAAAGTGAGAGGGCAAAGGTGACCCACACTTTGGCAGAGATGCAAGTTACCATAGCCAAGAAGAACAATCTGCTTGCCGCCGCCAACGACTCCAGAGCAGACCTGAAGCTGAAGCTGACCACGCTGAAGGAGACGCTCGACACCACCAGAAAGCGCGAAGGGCTTCTAATGACAGAGCTCCAGAAGGAAAAGGGTCTGCTTCAAGACGCTATTGCAACCCACAAGAAGTTCAGGGATAACGTGGGGATCTTCATAGACAGGCTTGCCAGTGCCGCCGAGGACATCGACAAGGAGCTGACTGCCCTGAAGGTGCCGGACTTCGGGTACTCCACCGACAAGAACACGCAAACTAGCGTCAAGCTAGCCAAGTTCTTCGACGGAGTAGTAGAAGCACTCCAACAGCTCTAAGTTAATCACAAGGCCCAACTGGCCGACGAGTCACGCAGGCTTTGCCGGGGAGTTCTCTGGAGGTTGTTGGTGAAGATAGCATACAGAAACTTGGGCGTCGACATCAGCAACATCTTCAAAAGCTTGCCGAAGGGATACGACCCCGCGCCACTAGAGGCCCTTGTCGCGCCCATCGTGGAGAGGGTGGACCAAATCCAGAGATTCGAAGGCGAGCACCGCAATTAGAGAGCCCATTCTTCTCCCTCCTTGCCGCTGCTAGACATGTTAAAGAACAATCTGTTTAAGCCGCGGCAACTTATCTTGTAATATAACTTGCAATATTTTGAAGTTAATGCATGTCATCTCCCTTGAGCAATTTCTTTTTTTGTGTGTACTTGCCCTACGCTTATAGGGAACTTGCCGGTGCGCGCACCATTGCCGCGAGCACTGGGTGCGGGACTTCAGCAGCCTGCTGGCGGTGCCGCTGCCGGCAAGCAACTTTGTCGCGCTCAGTGCAGCCACTTAGGTTGTTGAGCGGACTCGAAACAAGGTAAGGGCGCGACCGATTACGCTTAGGTTCCGTCGCGCACAGGTTTTCCATACAAAGAGTAGTATCGTTCAAGGAAAATAACCTTGAAAATAAAAAAGAATTTGATTGTTCAAACTTTGGCACTTAGCTTTGTCGTTGATCTCTCCGCGGCAAGGTCTTGTCACTGCTTGCCGCTGCCTTCTTCCCGGCAAGGCAAAGTTTCTTTGAACGACGCCTGGTCCACGCCTGGTCCATATCATTATCCCATCCCCCCCGGCAAACTTGTGCGCGAGGGAAGCTTCTGTCTCTTTGAGAAAAAGAAAGAAGAGAAAATAAAGATATAGGAGCTTGGCGGCTCGTTAATGCTTACCGGGGAGGCTGTACTGCACAGTATGTCAGATAATCATGCAAAATAAAAGTAAACATGAAATCGTCAAAAACTGCGAAATACAAAAGCTTTATTTATGCACAGGGTCTGCGCCTGGCTTTGTACAAAGGATTACATGCAACAGCGGCAAGACTTGTACAAAAGGTGGTTGCCGGGGAAGGGCCCGGCAACCGCGCCTTATGGAAAAAACTTACGAAGATGCTCAATGTTCCAGGAATTGATCACTGGAATGCCATCCTCGGTCTCCAGGCGGACAGCGCCGGGCCTGGTGACTCGTTTCACCCGATAAGGGCCTTCCCACTTCGGCGTCAACTTGTTTGAATTCTTGGCCGACTGAACGCGCCGAAGAACAAGGTCGCCTTCCTCGAGACTTCTGGCATTAACTTGGCGGCCATGGTAGCGACGCAAAGCTTGCTGGTAGCGAGCAGCTCTCACAGCAGCCTGAAGACGATCCTCCTCGAGGAGCACAGCATCATCTTGCCGCAGTTGCTCTTGCTCAAGCTCATCGTAGGCGAGCACTCGAGGTGACCCGTATACGAGTTCCGTGGGGAGAACTGCCTCTCCTCCATAAACTAGAGCAAAAGGCGTCTGGCCAGTAGCTCGATTTGGTGTCGTCCTGATCGACCAAAGAACCACTGGCAGCTCCTCGATCCAGTTCTTGCCTCACTTGCGCAGCCTGTCGAAAGTTCTCGTCTTGAGCCCACGCAGCACTTCAGCATTTGCCCTTTCAGCTTGACCGTTGCTTCGCGTGTGAGCAACAGAAGCGAAACAGACCTTGGCGCCAAGGTCTTCGACATACTGCATGAAGGCGTGGCTCGTGAACTGGGTACCGTTGTCGGTGATGATCCTGTTAGGAACACCAAAGCGACAAACAATTCCCTTGAAGAACTTGATGGCTGATTGTGCTGTCACCTTCCTCACTACTTCCACTTCCGGCCACTTCGTAAACTTGTCGATGGCCACATACAAGTACTCGAAGCCCCCGGTGGCATGGGGAAAGGGGCCGAGGATGTCGAGCCCCCAGACCGAAAATGGCCAGGAGAGAGGGATTGTCTGGAGAGCTTGAGCTGGCTGATGAATCTGCTTGGAATGAAACTGGCACGCTTCACACTTAGTTACTAGTGCAGTTGCATCCTGGAGGGCGTTGGGCCAAAAGAAACCTTGCCGGAAAGCCTTTCCAGCAAGGGCTCTTGACCCTATGTGGTGACCACATATGCCTCCATGAATCTCCGCCAACAGCTCCTGTCCTTCTTCCCGGGGAATACACTTCAATTTCACACCATTTGGTCTTTTTCTGCACAGCATGTCATCGACAAATTGATACATATTGGACCGTCGGGCTACTTTCTCCGCTTCTTCCTGCTCTTCGGGAAGTTCTCCTGTCTGAAGGAAACGGACGATCTGCTGCGCCCACGCTGGAGCCTGTGGCTCGACAACGAGGACTAAAGGCATTTCTTCTGCTGCGGGAACATCAGGCCCTACGGCAAGAGCTTGTCGCTCTACCAGAGCCGGCCGTTCCCCGATGAGCTTGGCGAGAACAGCCGCTTCAACGACAAGAGCCTGGGGCCCTGCTGGAGCGTGCTGTCCTTCAACAAGCTCGTCGGGAGCAGTTGCTTCAACGACGGAAGCCCAAGGCCTCGTCGGAGCATCTTGCTCCTCAGCGCTTCGATCAGGAGCGCCTGCTTCAACGACAAGGACCCGAAGTCTTGTCGGAGCAAGTTCCCCCTTTGCCTCTTGCCTAGGAGCACCCGCTTCAACGACAAGAGCGTGA
Organism: Thinopyrum elongatum; assembly: GCA_011799875.1. NCBI lineage: Eukaryota > Viridiplantae > Streptophyta > Magnoliopsida > Poales > Poaceae > Thinopyrum > Thinopyrum elongatum. The sequence goes on along the minus strand of CM022300.1, from coordinate 220,792,193 downwards.
GGCTTTGTCGGAGCAAGTTGCCCCTCTGCATCTTTGGCGCTGGCTTTGGCAGCCTTCTTGCCGGCGGCTTCGAGGAGCTCTGCCGGGAAGTAGTCGCCAGAAGCCAACTTCCTCTTCCTGCCTTGCCCTACTGATGGCATCACGGATGGCTGAGTTAGTTGGAGCACAAAAGTGCCTGGTTCCACAGGCAATTTGAGTGCGGCGCGCTTGGACAAACCATCGGCAATGTCATTCTCAGCACGTGGGACGTGCTCCATTTGTAGGCCGTCAAAGCGTTCCTCCAACTTCCTCAACTCATCTACATAAGCTTCCATCAATGGGCATTGGTAGTTCTTGTTCACTTGCCTGACGACAAGTTGCGAATCTCCCCTGACAATAAGCTTCTTAATCCCAAGGTCTGCCGCGATCCTGAGACCGGCAAGCAACCCCTCATATTCTGCAGTATTGTTCGTCGCCTGTTCCTTGGGAAAGTGCATTTGGACCACGTACTTGAGGTGCTCTCCGGTGGGTGCGACAAGCAGTACACCAGCACCGGCGCCTTGCAGCGAAAAGGCACCATCAAAGTACATGAGCCACTCTTTGCTTGTCTCCTTGCCGGGGAGAGTCGTCTCTGGGATTTCTTCGTCTGGCGTTGGTGTCCATTCTGCGACAAACTCTGCCAAAACTCGGCTCTGTATGGTTGATGTACTCTCAAACTTGAGACCAAAGCTCGACAACTCCAACGCCCACTCGACAATCCTGCCTGTCGCTTCTGGATTTTGCAAAATCCTTTTCAGCGGGAAGCGAGTGACGATGGTAACTTCATGTGCTTGAAAGTAATGGCGCACCTTTCTCGAGGCCATGAGAAGGCCGAAAAGCAGCTTCTGCACACCAGAATACCTTGACCTAGCTCCCTGCAGAAGAGAACTCACAAAGTAGACCGGGCGCTGCACCATTTTCTTCTTTTGTATCACTTCGCCTGACTGTGCAGACGAATCCTTGTCTGCAGCAAAACTTGTCGGGGGAGCCCCCAGCTTGTCGCTGGACGTGCTTGCCGCAGTTACTGCCTCGTCATCCACCTCTCTCTCCGCTACCAGCGCAGCACTAACCACTTGATTGGTTGCCGCTAGATACAGCAACAACTTCTCTTGTGGTTTAGGTGCGACAAGTATTGGAGGAGAGGAGAGGTATCTCTTCAAGTCTTGCAGCGCTGCCTCCGCCTCCGGAGTCCATTTCAATGGACCTGCCTTTTTTAAGATTTTGAAAAATGGCAGGGCGCGCTCAGCTGACTTGGAGATAAACCTACTGAGAGCAGCAACACAGCCGGCAAGTCGTCGTACATCCTTGACGCGCTTCGGTGCTTCAATTTGCTCAATGGCTTTGATCTTGTTAGGATTGGCTTCAATTCCACGTTGAGACACAAAGAACCCAAGAAGCTTGCCGGAGGGAACTCCAAACACGCACTTCTCGGGGTTGAGCTTCAGGTTGATCTTGCGCAGATTTACAAAAGTTTCTTCTAGATCTTGAACCAAAGTAGTCCTGTCTTTGCTTTTGACCACTATATCATCCATATAGGCTTCCACATTTCTGTGCAACTGAGGCTCAAAAGCAATCTGGATGGCTCTTGCAAATGTCGAACCAGCATTTTTCAAACCAAATGGCATACGTACGAAACAGTATGTGCCACAGGGTGTGATAAATGCGGTCTTTTCCTCATCTTCCTCAGCCATGAAGATTTGATGATACCCTGAATATGCGTCAAGAAATGAAAGCAAATCACATCCTGCCGTGGAGTCAACAATCTGGTCTATGCGGGGTAAAGGAAATGGGTCTTTGGGACAAGCTTTATTGACATCAGTGAAATCAATACAAAGCCTCCATTTTCCATTCGCTTTGCGCACGACAACAGGATTGGCCAACCACGTAGGATGGAGCACTCCTCTGACGAGGCCTGCCGCTTCCAACTTCTTGATTTCTTCTGCAATAAACTCTTGCCGCTCCACAGCTTGCTTTCTGGCTTTCTGCTTGACGGGCCTCGCGTGGGGACAAACGGCAAGGTGGTGCTCAATTACTTTCCTGGGAACACCGGGGATGTCGGACGGTTGCCATGCAAACACGTCGACATTCCCCCGCAGGAAAGCAACGAGCGCGCTTTCCTATTTGTTGTCAAGTGTGGCACTGATGGTGAAGGAACCACCAGTGCCGTCCTCCTTGGCGGGCACCTTCTTTGTCGCCGGCGGAGCGGCTTTGTTCTTCTTGCACTTGCCGGGGGAGCTCTCTGGTGCGTCCTCGACGGCAGCGCAGCACTCCGAAGAGGTGCGCTTGCCGGAGTGGGCATAGGAGCTCTTGCCGGACTTCCTCTTGTTCTCCCCCCCGAGAGCTTCAGCGGCAAGTGCCTTGGCGGCAGTTGCGGCAGCTGCTTCCCGGTAGATCTTGTCGGCGCAAATAAGCGCATCCTTCTTGTCACAGGGAACTGTGATAACACTTACTGGGCCTGGCATCTTCAACACGTTGTAGGCATAATGAGAGGCTGCCATGAACTTGGCGAGTGCTGGACGGCCAAGTATCCCATTATAAGGCAATGGAATATCGGCAACATCAAAGGTGACCTTCTCGGTCCGGTAGTTCAGCTCGCCGCCAAATGTCACTGGCAGCGTGATCTTCCCTTTCGGCTTGCTCCTTCCTGGATTGACTCCTTGGAAAGTACCAGTTTCCTCAAGCTCGCCGTCAGAGATTTGAAGTTTCCGGAGCACAGCGGGCGAAATCAGATTCAAGCCGGCCCCACCGTCAACTAACATCTTCGTGACCTTGAGGTTGCGGATCGTTGGTGAAACCAACATCGGCAAGCACCCGACCGCCGTTGTGCGGTCAGGATGGTCCTCAATGTCAAAGATGATAGGCGTGTCGGACCACTTCAGAAGCTTTCTGGCGTCAACAGATGGTTCCGCCGCATTGATCTCTCGCGCCCACTGTTTAAGTTGGCGGTGAGAAGAATGCAACGAAGCACCACCGTCAACACACAAGACTTCTGCGGCTTTCTGAAATTCGTGCTCACTGGATTCTTCATCATCTAGATCATCATCATCATCATCTTTGTCGCGGCCACGAGGAGGCCTGTCTCTCTGCTGCTGCTTGGCCTTGCCGCGACGCCCTCCTCGGGCAGTGCGCTTCTTGTTGGACCCGCCAGCACCTTCTGGGGCCTTCTCCTTGTCGCGCCTCTCATACTCAGCTTTCTGCTGTTCGACAAGCTGCTCGACTCGTCGGCAGTTCTGGAGATCGTGTCCCTTGGTTCGGTGGATCTTGCAATATTGCTTGTCGTAGCCGTCCTGCTTGTCGGCAGCCGCCAAGGCCTGACAGTTGGCGCACGCGGCAATCTCCTTGCCGGAGCCCTCGACTTTGGCCTTGTCGGCGCTGCCGTTGCCGCTGGACTACTCGACGGCAAGCACAGCTTTGCCCTTTTTCTTCCTGTTGTTCCACCGCCGGCCCTTCTTTGCCGGGGCGGTACCTTCGCTGTCAGAGCTCCCCCCTGCCCCAACACCTTCACCGGGAAGTTTCCTTCCCTCTTCAGCACGCGCACACTTGTCAGCGAGAGCATATAGCTGGCCAATGTCTCTGTCCTTGGTCATTGCCATTTCCTCTCGCATCTTGCTGTTACGCACGTTCTGATGGAACGAGCTAATAACCGCAGCGGGGTGAACATCTGGGATGTTGTACTGTACGCGGTTGAACCTTTGAATGTATTTGCGCAGGGGCTCTCCTTCCTTCTGGGGGATGAGATGAAGATCACTCTCCTGGCCATGAGGTTGATGACCGCCAGTAAAGGCACCAACAAACTGATGGCACAGGTCTGCCCATGAAGAAATGGAGTTCTTCGGCAAGTGCATGAGCCATGAGACGACGTTGCGTTTTAACACGAGCGGGAAGTAGTTAGCAAGAATCTTGTCCTCTCGTCCCCCGGCAGCTTGCACCACAATGGTGTAAATGCTGAGGAACTCCGACGGGTGTGTCTTGCCATCATACTTCTCCGGCACGTCAGGCTTGAAAGCCTTGCGATTGGGCCACTGGACCTGCCGCAGCTCACGGGTGAACGCTGGACAACTTACCGCGTACGGCAAGTCGCCAGGATCCCCTGGCGCATGCATGTCAACAGCGGGCCCTGCGCGTCTGTCGGACTGACGATGCGCTTCTCTCCTTCGCTTGATAGTGGTATGAGCGTCTTCTCCTCTGCATTCCTGAAGAACGAGGCGCTGGTCACGACGAGCTCGCGGGTCAGACGACGCCGTGGTTTCATCGCCACGGGCGTCGTTTCGATGTGTCGGCGACTGAGGCCGTCTGGGTGGGGAGTGTACGGTTGTTGCCCCCTCGCCGTTCTTGTTGGTGACAGCATTGTCACCAGTTCTCTTGTCGGCCGCGCGCACCGGGTCGGCATCAGCGAAGCTGAGAAGGCTCTGAATGGTTGCCCTCCACTCGTCAAGCTTATCTGCTGGTGGAGGGAAGTTCAGGAGCAGCTGCGCACGCGCCAACGCTTCTGCTGGTGAGGGAGGTATCGAGTGGCGTGAGGACTGTGGGATGCTCTTACTCCTAACAGTGTTAGAAGGAGCATCTCCACGCCCAGGCGACCGCACCTCGACCCCGCCAACGTGTTGTTGCGTATGGTGACCCCGCACATCTCGAGATCGATGCGCAAGTTCATTATCCAGGGAGCGCCTGGCACCTGGGGCGTCAGGACGCTGCCAGTCACGGGCTTCTTGCGAAGGCCGCGCCGTCTGAACCGGCGCAGGCGTTCCAGAACGCGCAGCACCGTTTCTGGAGCTTGCAGGGCCAGCAGCAGCGAGCAGCGCTGCGTTCCCAGACCCAGCAGCGCCAAGATTGGCGTTGGTGGCCCGGTTTTGGACAGGTGGAGGTAATAGGAGCTCTCGCTCTCCAGTCCCCCCAGCAGCCGCAATCACGTCGGCACCCTCCTGCATGGGAGCAGGCGGGTTGGACGTAGACGCACCGATGGCCGAAGTCTTCTTTTTTGGAGCCATAAGGCGGAGGATGGCCCAAAAACTAACGCGCAAATCGCTAGATTAGGTTCACACAACCTCCCTTCCCCTACCTGGCGCGCCAAAGTTGTCGGGGACGAATCCGCGATCACCTATGGGACCCAGGGAAGGACCCCTTTACGTTCGGCAGGGAGAGACGGTCGCACGAAGAGCAAATCTAGCGAAGAACACGACAGTGCACGAGAGAGATTTACCCAGGTTCGGGCCGCACGGATGCGTAAAACCCTACTCCTGCTTTTTGGTTTATTATCTGTATGATTGTTCTAGCTCCAGGAGCGCTACAGTACCGAATAGCTGCGTACAATACTGGAGTTCTCCATCTCCCCGTTCCCCCCCTTTTTCACGTTGCCTATGGGCCTCCTTTTATATGCACAAAGGGGTCACCAACAGGTGGCAAACAGTAAAGGTAGAGGTGGAAAGTTGCTGCAGTAAGGCCATTATTACCAGGATGACATGTCCTACCTACCACTGACGGCAGGGGACAAGGGCATTAAATGCCCATGCCTTTGCTGTCCAGATACATGTACCCGGACGTCTTGGACGTGGGAAAAGGCTATCCCACCTGCTCCTGCACCGCTAACTACAGTGTACCGCCGTCTACACAGTGCCCTGCCACACATGCTTGGAAGGACCCAGAGCTCCACGCTGGCAGAGGCACCGGAGCAGCACAGTAGCACAGTGGTACAGTAACGCTTGCCGCGGCAAGACCTTGCCGCACCTGACAGCTTGCCGCAACCCATAGCTTGCCGCGCAAGGTAACTTGCCGGGGCAAGTACCTTGCCGCAGCTGCTATCTTGCCGCAGCCAATACCTTGCCGCAGCCAATGACTTGCCGGGGCAAGTACCTTGTCGCGGCAAGTACTCTGCTACAGCAAACCTCAGGCTGGGCCTCAGCTGTCCCTCCCGGCAAGCTCCTCTTGCCGGGGCCTTAACTCTTGCTTTGTATACTTTGTTCTTGAATGGCTTAATAATCTTGAGCTTCTCTCTAGCTGTCCTCCCGCAAGCCTGGCCGCGGGATGCTACTACTGCCCGTGCACAAGTACGGGGTACTAGGGTACCCCTATTCTAGTACACCGACATTATCCACGGCAGGGAGGCACGCTATTCTGGACGCATAACCTTGGACGTAGTGTTCGGTACACCCGACAACTACAGATCGGAATCCTTGTTATTCCACATCGTGCCCTTCCACAGTGGATACCACGCCCTACTAGGATGTGAGGCATTCTCGAGGTTCCAGGCTATACCACATTACAGATACATGAAACTCAAAATGCAGGGCCCAACGGTGTGATCTCACTCGCCAGCGATCCGAATACAGCCCTCCGAGCTAAAAATAAAACAGCATTGCTCGCCCTTAAGGAACTATCTGAGGCCCTCGCAGCCGAAGAATTAACAACGCTCTGCACTACAATCAACAGGGACGACGTGGTCCTCAGTAAAAGCTCAAAATCCACGTCATTTAAACCAGCTGACGAAATAGTAAAATTCCACGTGCATCAGACAGACCCAAATAAAACGGCGTCCATTGGAGCACAGCTGTACCCCGCAGTTGACGAAGCACTACTAGTGTTCCTACACGAGAACTGAGAAATATTCGCCTGGCATCCTTCGGACATGCCAAGCATCCCACGAAGGCTGGCAGAACATAGCCTGAACATCATAAAAGGCTTCAAGCCAGTCAAACAGACACTGCGTCAATTTTCCGAACCCAAACAACATGCCATGGGTGAGGAATTAGCAAAGCTACTAGAGGCCAGATTCATCCCCAAAATCAAACATCCTGATTGGCTAGCAAACCTGGTCATGGTCCCCAAGAAGGACAAATCCTGGTGGCTCTGCTTCCATTTCAAATACTTAAACAAGGTGTGCCCTAAGGATCCTTTCGCCTTGCCCTGCATAGATCAGATCATCGACGCCACTGCCGGACACAACTCTCTATGCTTCCTCGACGCATACTCCGGATATCACCAAATAAAGATGAAGGAGTCTAACCAAGCTGCAACCGCGTTCATTGCCCCTTACGGACCATTCTGCTTCAACACGATGCCTTTCGAGTTAAAGAACACAGGAGCCACGTACCAACACATGATTCAAACATGCCTGGAAAACCAAATTGGCAAAACGGTCAAGGCATACGTAGACGATGTGGTCATTAAAACCAAAAACATCGATCAACTCGTGGATGACCTTCGCCTGAGCTTCAAAAATTTACGAGCCTACGATATATGGCTCAACCCGGAAAAATGCGTCTTCGGGGTCCCTGCCAGAATACTTCTTGGATTTATTGTCTCCCATAGAGGGATTGAGGCCAATCCGGCTAAAATCAGGGCCGTGTCCCAGCTAGCAATACCGACGGAGCTCCAACACGTCCAGAAGCTAGCAGGTTCCGTAGCGGCCCTAAGCCGTTTCATCTCCTGCCTCAGCAAAAAGGCACTGCCAATCTACAGGCTACTTAAGAGGACAAAAAACTTTGAGTGGACCGATGAAGCAACTACGACACTAGAGGAAATCAAAAACACTCCTAGCAAGCAACCCTATCCTAGCCGCACCAGGTATCGGCGAACCTATGCTGCTATACATCTCAGCCACCAATCAAGTGGCAAGCGTGGTGCTCGTCGTAGAATGAGAATCAGAGGGCCACAAGTTCCAGGTCCAAAAACCTGTCTACTATGTGTCAGAGGTTCTCACACAGTGCAAATTCCGATATATACACTACCAAAAGATTGGCTATACAGTCTTTATGGCATCCCGAAAATTGTGACACTACTTTCAAGAGTGTTCGGTGACGGTGGTATCCGAGGTACCCTTAAATGATATAACCAATAACAGGGACACCACTGGCAGCATTGCCAAATGGGCCATAGAGCTCCTTCCCTTTGAAATCGTGTACAAACGACGCCGAGCTATTAAATCCCAGGTGTTGGCCGATTTTCTATCCGAATGGACCGAAGCCGAACTCCCCAGGGAATGTAATACATATGCACACCGGACAATGTACTTCGACGGCTCCAAAATGCTAGCCGGACTAGGGGCCAGGGTGATCCTAATATCCCCCATAGGCGACAATATCCGGTACATTCTACAGATCATGTACACGGATTCCAATAACACAGCCGAATACGAGGCACTGTTGCATGATCTTAGGATGTCAACGTTGATGCGCGTTCGGCGGCTAGATGTGCGGGGAGACTCAAACCTCGCCATCTCCCAGGTCAATGGCGAATTTGACGCCAAAGACCCGAAAATGGCAGCATATAGAAACGCCGTCCTCAGGATGTCGACCCGATTCAAGGGTCTAGAATTCGAGGACGGGGACAGCGGCACCACAAGCAATGAGCCCACCTAGATCGCCCCCCCCCCGAAATCGAGCCTGGCGACTACATCATCGGGGGCTCTGCACTCGAAGAAACACCCTCAGCCCATGAGATCATGGCCATAATTGCCCCATGGACCGAGCCCTTGCTTGCCTACCTCTTGCGACAAGAACTTCCCGGCGATCAGACGGAGGCGCGACGCATAGTCCGGCGCTCTAAAGCGTACAAGGTCCATGAGGGCGAGCTCTATAAAAAGAGCACTACGGGGGTCCTCCAGAGGTGCATCTCCGAAGAGGAGGGGCAGCAGCTTCTCGCTGAGATACATGCCGGCATGGGCGGCCACCACGTGGCAACTCGGGCCTTGGTCAGTAAGGCCTTCTGAGCAGGGTTTTTCTAGCCCACAGCCCGCGCAGACGCACGCACGCTAGTCCAACATTGCGTTGGGTGCTAGCTATTTGTAAATCAAAGCCATATGCCCCCCACAACTCTTCGGACGATACTGATAACCTGGCCGTTTGCAGTCTGGGGGCTTGACATGGTCAGACCACTTAAAGGAGGGACCAAGAAAAAGAAGTATTTACTTGTTATGGTCGATAAGTTCACTAAGTGAATCGAAGCAAAACCGGTAACCTCTGCAGAATCCGGACCAGTTGTTGACTTCATATCTAGTGTCATACACCGTTATGGTGTTCCCCACAGTATAATCACTGATAATGGGTCTAATTTTACCGCCCAAGATGTTAAAGATTGGTGTGCTAAGATGGGCATAAAACTCGATTACGCTTCGGTGTATCACCCGCAAACTAATGGGCAGGTAGAGCGAGCAAATGGACCCATTATGAGTGGCATAAAACCTTGCTTAATCCGCTCACTTGAAGAATCAGATTACCACTGGGTAGAGGAGCTTGACTCCATGCTATGGGGGCTACGCACCACTCCTAATCGGTCAACAGGATACACCCCGTTCTTTATGGTGTACGGTGCCGAAGCAGTCCTCCCATGTGATCTGATCCATGACGCACCAAAAGTATGCATGTACGAAGAGAAGGAGGCTGAGGTGGATTGGCAGGATGACTTGGACGCCCTGGAAGGAGAGCACGACATTGCTCGGGCACGCTCCGCATTTTATCAACCATAAGCACGGAGCTACCAGAATCAGGAAGTTCGGGCAAAGGCATACAACATGGGAGAGCTCGTCCTCCGCCTCCCCGAGAATCAGAAGCACAAGCTTTCACCCAAATGGGAGGGCACCTTCATTATAGTGGAAGTACTCGAGGGGGGCATACCGCCTTCGCAGCCTGTCAGATAACCGCCTTGAACCCAACCCGTGGAACGCAGCTCGGCTTCGGCGTTTCTACGCCTAGTTCGGCGTCGTCATCACCACTCTCCATGTTCCTTTGATTTTTTCTCTTTCTTTATTACTCTCGGAGCTTTAACCTCCCGATTTAGAGTCCGGATAAACCGTCACACGGCAAGTTGCCATTGTACACATCCTCGGATGTACTGCCCAGCTTTACCTGGGAGCTCCTTTTAAAGAAGCCAATTAAAATGTTCATCGCACAACCCGTTTATCTTGTTTGAACTCATATCCTTCCCATATCTTTCAAGCCATTATATGCACCTATTTGACTTAAGTCTTTTGCCAAGCTGGGTTGCCTGGCTCCTGTGTTTACCCCTACCTTTCCGATTGTTCGGCTAGGATGTAAAGGGAGCACCTCTGCGATTGTTACGACCGGGTAATCCGGATACGTACCTCAGATGGGTGAAGCCGAAAGCTAGCATTCTTACAGAAAATAATGGGTCGGCCTCAAGGGAAGTGAAAATAACTAGGCGCTCGCCGCCAGCCCACTATTCTTGGTTCCTAAAACCCACCAACATCCGTATATCATTGGCATCCGGACTTACGGTTTATGGTCAACATACTACACCTAAAGAAAGGAACCCTTTGAGGAACTATTTTCTTCGAAAGATGTTTCTTACGTTAAAAAGTAATATAACATAGCTCTCTGCACATGTTTTGTCTGTTCACACCAAATGGCCGGATTGCCTGGTTACCGGGAGTGTTTCCTTGTTTTTCAGGGCACATAGTACGGAACACTCCCCGACCACTGGTAGAGGAGGTGGAAGCCGATGGCTGGTTAAGACAATGTTTTTACCGCTGACCGAGATGGCGTGATGTAAAGTAGATGGATACATAGAATCACACACCCTCCTCTTTGGCAATATTATCTATCAAACTGTCCAAAGCACAATCTTGTTGAGAGTACCGAGCAGCAGGCATTACCTGGTCATATACTAAGCTAAGGGGTATTTCCTGCCCATCCGGCCCCACGAGTCCAACTCGAGCCATATGTTCATGTTCGAGTTTGGTAAACCAGGTCTCCACTATTGCCCAGGCCTCGCGCGCTCCTTCCTGGCATGCCGATTTCTTCCACAATTCAAAGCGCCGCCTCTCTCCTTTAAAGCGGCTAGCCAGCTCAGCCATGCTTTCTGGCAGCACTTCCAGCGGCCGTAATGCCTTAACCATACTCTTCATGGCCTTCCGGGCTCTCTCATGCGTTTTGGTCAGTTCCTTCAAAAGGTTCCTGCTAAAGGAACCGACCTCCTCTTCTGGCCGCCCTGTCAGGAGACCTAGCAAATAGGCGTGGCATGTTTTTGTAAAATATTGTGATCATCCACATACATGTAAGATTGAATTCGTCACTTACTAAATATGCCACCTTTTAGCTTCTGGTTCTCCTCCAAGACTTGTCCAATTGAGATTTTAAACTCTCGATTTCTTCGGCTTTCTGCTGATTTTCCGCCTTGAGCTTATTCTTCTCCTCATGACTTCATGTCAGTACTCAATTATCAGCCTCATGCTGCGATTCTGTGCGCCGCTGGGATTCCCTGGCCGCCTCCAGGTCCTTCGGCAATTGGTCCACGGATTCGGTGGCTACAAGGACAGTATGGTGTTATATGTAGGAAACGCCACACAGTTTTTAAGCATTCTAAAGCTTCCCCGCTTACCACGAGTTTCACTGGTGGATTTCTTAGCCGCTTCCAGTTCGTCTTTAGTATTGGCGAACTATGTTCGACTCAGCTCGAGGTCTCTGGATAACTTGTTATTATGTTCCCTCGCGGCGTACAAACTCAAAACAACATATGGTTACAGATCCTTAACTCGACTGTCCCGCCCAAATTAAGGCTTGGGGGCTACTAGGTTAGGACTTATGATCTATTTCGAAGACATTTATCTCGCACCTGTACATTGGAGGATAGAAGACTGGCAATCCCTTCAAACCCCGTTCGGACCGCTCCGAGGTACGCATGCACCGAATTAAATGCACTGAATTCCTGGTTGGTAAAGGCGGTGTGGCACAAGGATTCTCTCCGGTGGTGGTGATTCATCACACTCTCAACATCGGAATAGGTAACCAAAACCTCGTCAGGATCCTCCGGTGGCAGCTACGTGTCTGGCATGATCCCCAGCCTACGCCGAAGGCCCAAGATTGGAACTACGCCTTAGCACGACCGGGGTTTCCTCAGAGTGGCACGGGGCTCCTGTCGGTGTAATAAACAGGGGGGTGTTCACTACCCCTGGACACGCACCGGCAAGTCGCAGCCTCCAGGCGGGAAGGACATGGCAGAGGAGGAATCCACCCAAGAGTACATTCGAAGCCCGGTTCCCGGCAAGGTCTACTTGCCGGGAATGGGTCCACGCAACGCCCGCAAGGCTGAGCTGGCAAGACAAGACTCCAGGCGGATCGACCAGAAGATCAAGTCTACTACTGCCGGCGAGATCAGGGCCGGCAAGCTCAGGACTCGACAAGACTAAAGATAAGGCCCCGACAAGGTTCTTGCCGGGATGACCAGCTGAACCCGGCAAGGCTTGCCGGGGGACAGCTAGACTGGAGACAAGGCCCCGGCAAGGTTCTTGCCGGGATGACCAGCTGAGCCCGGCAAGGTTCCTGCCCGGCAAGGTTATGCCACTATGCTGCTGCTCTAGTGCGGCCGCCAGCATGGCACTCTAGACCCTTCTCCAGGCATGCGTGGCAGAGCACTGTGCCAAGCGGCGCTGATAGGATGGCCCCTTTTCCCATCCCCAAGAAGCTAAGGGACACCTAGACAGAGCATTTAATGCGCTTGTCCTGACACGTCAGTGATAAGCATGTAAATGCTGTAGCAGAGTACTTGCCGAGGCAAGGTACTTGCCCCGGCAAGTCATTGGCTGCGACAAGGTATTGGCTACGGCAAGATAGCAGCTGCGGCAAGGTACTTGCCCCGGCAAGTTACCTTGCGCGGCAGGCTATTGGTTGCGGCAAGCTATCAAGTGCGGCAAGGTCTTGCCGCGGCAAGCGTTACTGTAGCTAGCGGTGCAGGAGCAGGTGGGATAGTCTTTTCCCACGTCCAAGACGTCCGGGTACATGTATCTGGACAGCAAAGGCATGGGCATTTAATGCCCTTGTCCCCTGCCGTCAGTGGTAGGTAGGACATGTCATCCTAGTAATAATGGCCTTACTGTAGCAACTTTCCACCTCTACCTTTACTGTTTGCCACCTGTTGGTGACCCCTTTATGCATATAAAAGGAGGCCCATAGGCAACGTAAAAAGCAGAACAGGGGAGATGGAGAACTCCAGTGTTGTACGCAGCTACTCTGTACTGTAGCGCTCCTGGAGCTAGAACAATCATATAGATAATAAACCAAAAAGCAGGAGTAGGGTTTTACGCATCCGTGCGGCCCGAACCTGGGTAAATCTCTCTCGTGCACTGTCGTGTTCTTCGCTAGATTTGCTCTTCGTGCGACCGTCTCTCCCTGCCGAACGTAAAGGGGTCCTTCCCTGGGTCCCATAGGTGATCGCGGATTCGTCCCCGACATCTTTGGCGCGCCAGGTAGGGGGTGAGGGGCTGCGCGAACCTGATCTGGCGATCAGCGCGGCAGTTTCTTCATCATCTTCACCGCCATAGCGTCCAAGAAGAAGGGCCTGAACCTTCGCAAAAAGCTAAGTTTTAAAGCTTTAATTACTTTCTGCTGTTAAGTCTTATCCTGGACGATATTTTTGTGCATAACCTGTGCGTGAAGGAGCGCTCCTAAAACATTCTGCGCTCCTGGTTGTTTTGGGTCCGCCCAACAATGCAGACGCAGCTGCGATTGTTTCTAAGGCGTTAAGCTCCCGAAGAGGCGGCGTTCTCGATAGGCTGCTGAACAGGACCCGATCCTAAGCGCCATCGACCGGAACGTGCGCATTCGGAAAGTATTCCGGCAAGCGTGGGGGGCTCACTGTGCAAAAATGCGGTCGTTTAAGGAGAAGGACATAGCGAGTTTTATTCTAAGGTTCCTGCGTAAACCCGTATGCTGAGGAGCCTTCCCGGGGCTAGTCGCGCTCCTAGTTGCGTCGGGTCCGCTCGGCAACCTGAGCAGCTGCGCCAGAGCCGGGAAGGTAAACCTTTTCGGGAGGCGGCGTTCCCGGCAAGCTGCTAAGGATCCGTTCCTCAAAGCGTTGCTGACTGGATCGTGCGCACCGGAAAGTGTTCCGGCAAGCAAGGGAATATTCAGCAGGAGTCAAGATTGCAGCAAATCCGACATTAACCAAAAGCTAATCAACTTGTTGTGCTCAAACGCTGTTGTGGCATTTCATGCCCAGTCAGTGTTGCAGGAACACGCATGGAAGGCGAGCTCGGGGGCTGGCAGCGCCCCAGAGAGTAACCCCCTGAAGAGCCTCCCCGGCAACAAGCTTGCCGGAAGCTGGCGTTGAGAACGTCAAGGTTCTCCGCCAGAGTCAAGAGCCTCCCCGGCAACAAGCTTGCCGGAAGCTGGCGTTGAGAACGTCAAGGTTCTCCGCCAGAGTCAAGAGCCTCCCCGGCAACAAGCTTGCCGGAAGCTGGCATTGAGAACGTCAAGGTTCTCCGCCAGAGTCAAGAGCCTTCCCGGCAACCCCTTGCCGGAAGCTGGCGTCGAGAACGTCAAAGTTCTCCGCCAGAGTTAAGAGCCTCCCTTGCCGGGGGCTCCGACAACCACTCTTTGAGCAAGAAACAAGCTCGGGGACTAGCGGCGCCCTAGCAGAAAAAGCTAAGTTGCACAGATTTTTTGGCAATTGCATTCATTTTACTATCCTCACTCGCTTCTTACACCTACACGTGAAGGAGCCTTCTCGGGGCTAGTTGCGCTCCTAGTCGCCTCGAGTCCGCTCGGCGATGTGAGCAGCTGCACCAGAACCGGGAAGGTAAACCTTTCCGAGAGGCGGCGTTCCCGGTGAGCTACAAAGGACCCGATCCCCAAGCGCCGCTGCCTGGAGCGTGCGCACCGGAAAGCTTCCCAGCAAGCGTGGGTCGTCTTGATTGATTCCTCGTTCTCGTATATCGACCTGCACGCGAAAGGACCTTGCCGTGGTTAGTCCGCGCTCTTGTTTCGCCTCGAGTCTGCTCGGCAAACTTAGCAGCTGCGTTCTGGCCCAGCAAGTCGCCTTGCTAGCGGCGGCGTTTCCAGCAGGCTGCTAAAGACCCGCACCTAGCACTCGCGGCAAGCGTGCGCACCGGCAGGGTTTCCAGACAGCGTAGGGTACAAGATACGTGCAAGGATGGAATCAATCAAGGGGGAAGCATGCATTCATTTAGCATGAAGGAATATCTCTTGTGCCATAAAGCTTGGCCTAATCAAGGTAAATTGTTTCTTTATGCGTGCCATTGCAGCAATAGGGTTGCGACCTCCAGGCAGGAGGAACGGCAGGGAACAGATCTACATGTTGCCGGTGTGCGTCGTTGGGCCTAGCCCGGACAACCACTGTGCACGCCTGTCCGGCCCAGGCCCGGGGGCTCCTGTCGGTGTAATAAACAGGGGGGTGTTCACTACCCCTGGACACGCACCGGCAAGTCGCAGCCTCCAGGCGGGAAGGACATGGCAGAGGAGGAATCCACCCAAGAGTACATTCGAAGCCCGGTTCCCGGCAAGGTCTACTTTCCGGGAATGGGTCCACGCAACGCCGGCAAGGCAGAGCTGGCAAGACAAGACTCCAGGCGGATCGACCAGAAGATCAAGTCTACTACTGCCGGCGAGATCAGGGCCGGCAAGCTCAGGACTCGACAAGACTAAAGATAAGGCCCCGGCAAGGTTCTTGCCGGGATGACCAGCTGAACCCGGCAAGGCTTGCCGGGGGACAGCTAGACTGGAGACAAGGCCCCGGCAAGGTTCTTGCCGGGATGACCAGCTGAGCCCGGCAAGGTTCCTGCCCAGCAAGGTTATGCCACTATGCTGCTGCTCCAGCGCGGCCGCCAGCATGGCACTCTGGACCCTTCTCCAGGCATGCGTGGCAGAGCACTGTGCCAAGCGGCGCTGATAGGATGGCCCCTTTTCCCATCCCCAAGAAGCTAAGGGACACCTAGACAGAGCATTTAATGCGCTTGTCCTGACCCGTCAGTGATAAGCATGTAAATGCTGTAGCAGAGTACTTGCCGCGGCAAGGTACTTGCCCCGGCAAGTCATTGGCTGCGACAAGGTATTGGCTACGGCAAGATAGCAGCTGCGGCAAGGTACTTGCCCCGGCAAGTTACCTTGCGCGGCAGGCTATTGGTTGCGGCAAGCTATCAAGTGCGGCAAGGTCTTGCCGCGGCAAGCGTTACTGTATCTAGCGGTGCAGGAGCAGGTGGGATAGGCTTTTCCCACGTCCAAGACGTCCGGGTACATGTATCTGGACAGCAAAGGCATGGGCATTTAATGCCCTTGTCCCCTGCCATCAGTGGTAGGTAGGACATGTCATCCTAGTAATAATTGCCTTACTGTAGCAACTTTCCACCTCTACCTTTACTGTTTGCCACCTGTTGCTGACCCCTTTATGCATATAAAAGGAGGCCCATAGGCAACGTAAAAAGCGGAACAGGGGAGATGGAGAACTCCAGTGTTGTACGCAGCTACTCTGTACTGTAGCGCTCCTGGAGCTAGAGCAATCATATATATAATAAACCAAAAAGCAGGAGTAGGGTTTTACGCATCCGTGCGGCCCGAACTTGGGTAAATCTCTCTCGTGCACTGTCGTGTTCTTCGCTAGATTTGCTCTTCGTGCGACCGTCTCTCCCTGCCGAACGTAAAGGGGTCCTTCCCTGGGTCCCATAGGTGATCGCGGATTCGTCCCCGACATCTTTGGCGCGCCAGGTAGGGGGTGAGGGGCTGCGCGAACCTGATCTGGCGATCAGCGCGGCAGTTTCTTCATCATCTTCACCGCCATAGCGTCCAAGAAGAAGGGCCTGAACCTTCGCAAAAAGCTAAGTTTTAAAGCTTTAATTACTTTCTGCTGTTAAGTCTTATCCTGGACGATATTTTTGTGCATAACCTGTGCGCGAAGGAGCGCTCCTGAAACATTCTGCGCTCCTGGTTGTTTTGGGTCCGCCCAACAATGCAGACGCAGCTGCGATTGTTTCTAAGGCGTTAAGCTCCCGAAGAGGCGGCGTTCTCGATAGGCTGCTGAACAGGACCCGATCCTAAGCGCCATCGACCGGAACGTGCGCATTCGGGGAGTATTCCGGCAAGCGTGGGGGGCTCACTGTGCAAAAATGCAGTCGTTTAAGGAGAAGGACATAGCGAGTTTTATTCTAAGGTTCCTGCGTAAACCCGTATGCTGAGGAGCCTTCCCGGGGCTAGTCGCGCTCCTAGTTGCCTCGAGTCCGCTCGGCAACCTGAGCAGCTGCGCCAGAGCCGGGAAGGTAAACCTTTTCGGGAGGCGGCGTTCCCGGCAAGCTGCTAACGATCCGTTCCTCAAAGCGCTGCTGACTGGATCGTGCGCACCAGAAAGTGTTCCGGCAAGCAAGGGAATATTCAGCAGGAGTCAAGATTGCAGCAAATCCGACATTAACCAGAAGCTAATCAACTTGTTGTGCTCAAACGCTGTTGTGGCATTTCATGCCCAGTCAGTGTTGCAGGAACACGCATGGAAGGCGAGCTCGGGGGCTGGCAGCGCCCCAGAGAGTAACCCCCAGAAGAGCCTCCCCGGCAACAAGCTTGCCGGAAGCTGGCGTTGAGAACGTCAAGGTTCTCCGCCAGAGTCAAGAGCCTCCCCGGCAACAAGCTTGCCGGAAGCTGGCGTTGAGAACGTCAAGGTTCTCCGCCAGAGTCAAGAGCCTCCCGGGCAACAAGCTTGCCGGAAGCTAGCGTTGAGAACGTCAAGGTTCTCCGCCAGAGTCAAGAGCCTTCCCGGCAACCCCTTGCCGGAAGCTGGCGTCGAGAACGTCAAAGTTCTTCGCCAGAGTTAAGAGCCTCCCTTGCCGGGGGCTCCGACAACCACTCTTTGAGCAAGAAACAAGCTCGGGGGCTAGCGGCGCCCTAGCAGAAAAAGCTAAGTTGCACAGATTTTTTGGCAATTGCATTCATTTTACTGTCCTCACTCGCTTCTTACACCTACACGCGAAGGAGCCTTCTCGGGGCTAGTTGCGCTCCTAGTCGCCTCGAGTCCGCTCGGTGATGTGAGCAGCTGCACCAGAACCGGGAAGGTAAACCTTTCCGGGAGGCGGCGTTCCCGGTGAGCTGCTAAGGACCCGATCCCCAAGCTTCGCTGCCTGGAGCGTGCGCACCGGAAAGCTTTCCAGCAAGCGTGGGTCGTCTTGATTGATTCCTCGTTCTCGTATATCGACCTGCACGCGAAAGGACCTTGCCGTGGTTAGTCCGCGCTCTGGTTTCGCCTCGAGTCTGCTCGGCAAACTTAGCAGCTGCGTTCTGGCCCGGCAAGTCGCCTTGCTGGCGGCGGCGTTTCCAGCAGGCTGCTAAAGACCCGCACCTAGCACTCGCGGCAAGCGTGCGCACCGGCAGGGTTTCCAGACAGCGTAGGGTACAAGATACGTGCAAGGACGGAATCAATCAAGGGGGAAGCATGCATTCATTTAGCATGAAGGAATATCTCTTGTGCCATAAAGCTTGGCCTAATCAAGGTAAATTGTTTCTTTATGTGTGCCATTGCAGCAATAGGGTTGCGACCTCCAGGCAGGAGGAACGGCAGGGAACAGATCTACATGTTGCCGGTGTGCGTCGTTGGGCCTAGCCCGGACAACCACTGTGCACGCCTGTCCGGCCCAGGCCCGGGGGCTCCTGTCGGTGTAATAAACAGGGGGGTGTTCACTACCCCTGGACACGCACCGGCAAGTCGCAGCCTCCAGGCGGGAAGGACATGGCAGAGGAGGAATCCACCCAAGAGTACATTCGAAGCCTGGTTCCCGGCAAGGTCTACTTGCCGGGAATGGGTCCACACAACGCCGGCAAGGCAGAGCTGGCAAGACAATACTCCAGGCGGATCGACCAGAAGATCAAGTCTACTACTGCCGGCGAGATCAGGGCCGGCAAGCTCAGGACTCGACAAGACTAAAGATAAGGCCCCGGCAAGGTTCTTGCCGGGATGACCAGCTGAACCCGGTAAGGCTTGCCGGGGGACAGCCAGACTGGAGACAAGGCCCCGGCAAGGTTCTTGCCGGGATGACCAGCTGAGCCCGGCAAGGTTCCTGCCCGGCAAGGTTATGCCACTATGCTGCTGCTCCAGTGCGGCCGCCAGCATGGCACTCTGGACCCTTCTCCAGGCATGCGTGGCAGAGCACTGTGCCAAGCGGCGCTGATAGGATGGCCCCTTTTCCCATCCCCAAGAAGCTAAGGGACACCTAGACAGAGCATGTAATGCGCTTGTCCTGACCCGTCAGTGATAAGCATCTAAATGCTGTAGCAGAGTACTTGCCGCCGCAAGGTACTTGCCCCGGCAAGTCATTGGCTGCGACAAGGTATTGGCTACGGCAAGATAGCAGCTGCGGCAAGGTACTTGCCCCAGCAAGTTACCTTGCGCGGCAGGCTATTGGTTGCGGCAAGCTATCAAGTGCGGCAAGGTCTTGCCGCGGCAAGCGTTACTGTAGCTAGCGGTGCAGGAGCAGGTGGGATAGGCTTTTCCCACGTCCAAGACGTCCGGGTACATGTATCTGGACAGCAAAGGCATGGTCATTTAATGCTCTTGTCCCCTGCCGTCAGTGGTAGGTAGGACATGTCATCCTAGTAATAATGGCCTTACTGCAGCAACTTTCCACCTCTACCTTTACTGTTTGCCACCTGTTGGTGACCCCTTTATGCATATAAAAGGAGGCCCATAGGCAACGTCAAAAGCGGAACAGGGGAGATGGAGAACTCCAGTGTTGTACACAGCTACTCTGTACTGTAGCGCTCCTGGAGCTAGAACAATCATATAGATAATAAACCAAAAAGTAGGAGTAGGGTTTTACGCATCCGTGCGGCCCGAACCTGGGTAAATCTCTCTCGTGCACTGTCGTGTTCTTCGCTAGATTTGCTCTTCGTGCGACCGTCTCTCCCTACCGAACGTAAAGGGGTCCTTCCCTGGGTCCCATAGGTGATCGCGGATTCGTCCCCGACAGTGGTACTCTTCTTCGGCAAAACTAAGCGAACGTCAGAAAAAAGGTATTAAGAGCAACTGTCTTGATGGTTCCGAACACATCACCTCTGAGCGAGGGGAGCGGTCGTTCCCACTCCAGCGGTGGCTTTTCGCTTGGAGGCCCCATTGTGGGCTGAGGCCCGCATATCCTGTGTTGTTTCCGTAGTCGTTCGGCGCATGATGCGACAACCCTTGGTAGTAGAAGTCAGCACACTTGGGGCGATGCGAGGCGAGTGCCCTATTCGGGAAAAGGTCTTCTATTCACTTACAGTGGAGGAAGCAAGGGCCCCAGGGTGGTCGGCCATCAAGGAAACCTTGGTGCCATCAAGGCTTTCCTGATAAAAGACCCCGTCTTCAAAATCGATCGACGTCTCCGGATCGTCATGATACCCTGGGTCATCCTCACGGGAATGATTCTCCGGTTGAGGGGGAGAGCAGCAAACGAACTCGACCTGACATCTCCAACTATGTTTAAGAAGCGAATATGTCCAGGTAAATGTTCGGGTGCAATCTTCAAACTAAAAGCAAAGGACTGAAGTCACCCATTCTACGGGATTGCAGCTAGAACACCCCCTGGATACCTAACCGAGCAAAATCTTCCTCCTCTCCTTTGAAGAGGTCGGCTAGTATTTTGGCCATAGCCGCTTGATTGTCCGGCCCTTGCCGCTTGTAACGGGTTGTGTCGCTTGTCCCGTTGTAAGACCATAGAGGATGCGACCTCTGCTAAAGGTATGTACGCACCGAGCTATGGCCATGGCCATTATGTCAATCATGGTCAGTTTGCTGTGGGCCAGTAGCCGAATTTTTGTGGCCAGAAGGTGCACCTCCGCACTATCTTCTTGGGAAGGACTCTTGGGTCGCCAATTGAACCACTTCTTTAGCGTGGAGCTTGAGTATTCGGGCAGCCCCTTCCGGACTGGGTCGAAAAGGGGGACATCTTTGATATAGAACCATTCCGAGGCCCATTCCTTAGGATCTTTTCGTGGGGTCCCGATTGGGTACCTTGTCCCGGCTACATGCCACACCTCTGCTCTGCCTACTTCAAAAATTGACCCTCCACAGGTACGACGGACGAGGCAGAAATATTTTCTCCACAAATCAAGGTGGGCCTAGCAGCTCAAGAATATCTCGCAAAGCGCCACGAAGCCAGATATATGCAGTATGGATCCGGGGGTGAGGTGGTGGAGCTGGATCCCATAAAACTCTAATAAACCCAGCAAGAAAGGGTGAATTGGAAAGTCTAGGCCTCGTAGAAGGAAGGGCACGAAGCATACCCTCTCTTCCTTGCTTGGAGCAGGGAAGTTCTCGGTGAACGCTTGGCCATTCATGGAGATCAATCCGGCATGGGCGGAAACAAGATCCGTTGCGGGGAGATATCCTTGCATCTGTAGATTGCTCAGCCGGAGGTGTGAGACAGAGCAGCTCGCCCAGTCGCCAGGAAGGGGACCGTGAGGTCATGAAGAAGAGCCTGGGGCATCGGTCATGGTGTCTAAAATTTCTCAGGCGTTGGCTTCTGGGGAGGACGGGTAAGTCATCCCCCGCGCCTTTGGATCTATAAATAGGCATCTCGTCCTAAAGCTGAAAGGATGGGTCTGCAAAAAAAGGTGACATTGGGCCGTTCGCCTTCTAAAAAGGCGCACGACAGTCAAAGTTTGCCCCTTCCCCGACGTAAGCATTAACTCCGTTGGCCCCACCGTGTTCTGATGAGGTCCTCGGACCCCGGATTGTTGAAACCGGTCTGGCACGAATGCGGAGTTGACATGGATCATGCTGGGCGGTCAACCGCTGACGTTAATCCAGGTTCCAGATAATATTCGGCAAGGGAATACTACTCGGAACGATACAAGGAAGGGTGAGGAATTCACCTCGCAAGCTGAATATTTGAAACACGCCAGATGGCAATCCCCGGCGTTGGAGGCTAGTTCGGGGGCTACTGAGGGAGTCCTAGATTAAGGGGTCCTTGGGTCGCCGACCCATTGCTTATGGGCTGGACTGATGGCCTACTATGGAGCCAAGCTAGGGCACAGATAGAAGATCTTCGGAGCCGTGGGGTGCCCTCCAAGCCAAGATTTAGCATGATCTTTCCTTTATTGTAACCGACCGTATGTAACCCTAACCCTACTGGTGTCTATAAAAACCGGAGGGTTTTAGTCTTTAGGACCAGAGCAACATCAAATACCCTATCAACCTAGGGTTTAGCTTGCCTGATCTCGACGTAGATCGACTCTGTAATCATATCATACACATCAAATACAATCAAGCAGGACGTAGGGTTTCACCTCCTAGAGAGGGCTCGCACCTGGGTAAACACCGTGTTCTTCGTCCCCTGTTCCCCATTGATCCCAGATCCACAGCTCGAGACCCCCTACCCGAGATCCGCCAGTTTTGATACCGACAACAACCACTTAGCTTGACGCCTATCGCCGCCAACAGCTGCCGGCAAACCCCACCGCATTTCGCCACTTCCACTTGCCGCCGCCAATCGCCATCTACTTTCTCGATGCTGCTCGCCATCGACCCAGCTCTGCCCGATTGGGGAATCCGTGGTATTGTGGGTTTTTTCTCATGGACAACAAGGTAACTAATTTACTGAGATATTGTCTCATCTCTTATCCCTGTTCATCTGCCCCCTTTAATCACCTAGCCGAAATCGCTATTAATTCATTTTTCTTCGAGCTGATTTGAGGGGTTTTGTTTCATTCATAGAGTGAACAGTGCACATACACATCAGGACTTTGTGGCCTCAGCCAAACATCAGGGTTTTCTTTCATTCATAGAGTGTATAGTGTACAGGCGGATCGTTGACATGAGGAAGTTCCTTCTTCCCCAAAATGGCCAGGGATCCAGCCGAAAGCAGAGCAATGGCAAGCATCGTCACAACAAGAAGTAGATGATTAGATGCTCATTTCTCCTAGTTTAGTATGCATGTAATTGTTTACTTTGGTGTGTGGAAATGTTATGTGTGTAGTCACTTATGTAATTGTATGCTTAATTTGGTCATGCAATCATGTTCTCATAAGTATATATGTTGATGTTCTATAGACAGAGCGTAGATGTTGTGCGGACAAAGCAAATCACATCACACACGGACTAAACAATGGAACCCGTCGGTGACGATTTCACCAATCGCTCACAATTGTATACCAGCAAGCGTTTGCCCACAACACACTCAGCTTGTGAACAGGAAACGTCTGCGTTGTTATTGGTCTTCCCACACATTTCTGATTACTAACCTATTTGCCCATAACACACACGGGTGGTTAAGTTCAACCATTTTTGTTGTGTTGCCTAATCGAAAATAGTTCATCCGGGTGAACTGTATGCCGTATATCGCACACACCTTGATCTGGCTGACCATTTCTGTTGTGTTGCCTAATCACAAAAAGTTCATCCTAGTGAACTGTATGTTGTATATCGCACACACACCTTCATCTGTCTGACCATTTCTGCTGTTTTTCTCATCGCAAACAGCTCATTCGAGTGAACTGTATGCCATGCATCACACACGCAACTATAATCTGAATCATATTTGATGTCTCCACCATCACAAACATTTTGTATCATTTTTTACGATTTTATTACATCACCATTTGTGATTAATGCATCGCACACAGTTTCGTCAAAGGGTCTCTGATTGTAGTGTCGCGTTAGCAGCATCCTGCAGTAGTGAACGCTGAAGATTGGGAACTCGACAAAGGTAAAGAGTCAGGTATAAAATTTGAGTTTGATTGTGTTAAATCTTTTATGGAAACTGATGCTTTCCATAAGTTTAGTGCTAAATATGGACTTGATTCTAAGATAGTAGCTTCGTTTTCTGAATCATTTACCACTCATGTTGATCTCCCTGAGGAGAAGTGGTTTAAATTTCACCCACCTAGAAAAGATTGAGGAACCTATATAGCTAAAGATGAAACAATTATCTATAATGTTGATCCAGTTGTGCCTACTGCTTATATTGAGAAACCACCTTTCCCTATTAGGATTAAGGAACATACTGAAATTTCAACTATGATCAATACAAGTAATATTAAAACATCTAAACCCTCCGAACAAACAAGTGTTGAACATAATGTTGCTATGGTTAAAGATCTTCTGGTTGACAATATTGATGGACACGTCAATTATTTTTGCAATGAAACAACTAGAATTGCTAAGCCTGGTACTAAAGATAAGAATAAACTTGTTGTTGGCATGCCTGTTGTTTCTGGTAAAATAGGAGATCATTGTTATCATGGTTTATGTGATTTTTGGGTGCTAGTGTGAGTGCTATTCCTTTTACTTTATATCAAGAGATTATGAATGATATTGCACCTGCTGAGATAGAGGACATTGATGTTACTATTAAGCTTGCAAATAGAGATACTATTTCATCGCTTGGGATTGTTAGAGATGATGAATTCTTGTGTGGTAAGATCAAGTACCCTACTGATTTTCTAGTTCTTGGTTCTCCACAAAATGATTTTTGTCCCATCATATTTGGTAGACCTTTCCATAATACAGTTAATGCTAATTATGATTGATTGCAATAGGAAAACAGTCATTGTTAATTTTTGTGATGTATCTCATGAGTTTAATTTCTCTAAATTTCATAGACAACCACATGATAAAGAATTTCCTAGTAAGGATGAAACCATTCGTCTTGCTTCTATTGTTGTACCTCCTATTGATCCATTAGAACAATATCTGCTAGACCATGAAAATGATATGCATATGAATGAAAGAAATGAAATATGTGAGATATTCTTTAATCAAGCTCCTATCCTTAAACATAATTTGCATGTTGAAACTCTTGGAGGTCCTCCTCCACCTAAGGGTGATCCTGTGTTTGAACTCAAGAAATTACCTGATATATTGAAATATGCTTATCTTGATGAAAATAAGATATATCCTGTTATTATCAATGCTAACCTTTCAGAGCACAAAGAAAAGAGATTGCTTAAAACTACAAGGAAGCACCGTGCTGCTATTGGATATACTCTTTATGACATTAAGGGCATTAGTCCCACTCTATGTCAGCACAAGATTAATATGGAGCCTGATAATAAGCCAGTTGTTAATCATCAACGACTGTTAAATCCTAAATGAAGGATGTGGTAAGAACTGAAATGTTAAAGCTTCTGGAAGCAGGTGTAATTTATCCCATAGCTGATAGTAGATGGGTAAGTCCTGTTCATTGTGTTACTCAGAAAGGAGGCATTACTATTGTTCCTAATGATAAAAATGAACTCATCCCACAAAGAATTGTAACTAGTTATGGTTGATTTTAGGAAATTAAACAAAACGAGAAAAGATCATTACCCTTTTCCTTTTATTGATCAAATGCTAGAAAGATTGTTTAAGCATACACACTTCTATTTCCTAGATGGATACTCTGGTTTCTCTCAAATACCTGTGTCAAAAGAAGATCAAGAGAAAACTACTTTTACTTGTCCTTTTGGAACTTATGCTTATAGACGTATGCCTTTTGGTTTATGTAATGCACCTGCTACCTTTTAAATATGTATGAATGCTATATTATCTGATTTTTGTGAAAAGATTGCTGAGGTATTCATGGATGATTTTTTCGTTTATGGGACTTCTTTTGATGACTGCTTAACTTGATCGGGTTTTGCAGATATCTGAAGAAACTAATCTTGTCTTGAATTGGGATAAGTGCCACTTTATGGTTAATGAAGGTATAGTACTTGGGCATAAAATTTCTGAATGAGGTATTGAGGTAGATAAACCTAAAGTTGATGCAATTGAGAAAATGCCATGTCGTAAAGATACAAAAGGTATAAGAAGCTTCCTTGGTCATGCTTGTTTTTATAGAAGATTTATTAAAGACTTCTCTAAAATTACTAGGCCTCTTACTAATATTTTCCAAAAAGATTTTCCATTTGTTTTTGATGATGATCGCGTAGAAGCCTTTGAAATACTTAAGAAAGCCTTATTCTCTTCACCAATTGTTCAACCACCTGATTGGAATCTGCCTTTTGAAATTATGTGTGATGCTAGTGACTATGTTGTTGGTGTTGTTCTTGGACAAAGATTTGATAAGAAATTCAATGTTATTAATTATGCTAGTAAAACTCTAGACAATGCTCAAATAAATTATGCTACTACTAAGAAAGATTTTTTAGTAGTTGTGTTTGCATGTGATAAATTCAGGTCTTATATTGTTGATTCTAAAGTAACTGTTCACACCAATCATGCTGCTATTAAATATCTTATGGAAAAGGAAGATGCTAAAACTAGGTTGATTAGGTGGGTTCTTCTGCTACAAGAATTTGACTTGCATGTTATTGATAGAAAAGGAGTTGAGAATCCCGTAGCGGATAATTTGTGTAGAATGGAAAATGTTCTTGATGACCCACTGACTATTGATGATAATTTTCCTGATGAACAATTGGCTGTTATAAATGCTTCTCGTAATACTCCTTAGTATACAGACTATGCTAATTACATTGTTGCTAAATATATACCACCTAGTTTCACATACCAACAAAAGAAAAAGTTCTTTTATTTAAGATATTACTTTTGGGATGACCCACATTTATATAAAGAAGTAGATAGTGTTATTAGACATTCTATACTTGAGCATGAACAGGAACAAATCCTATGGAAGTGTCACTCCGAGGCATATGGAGGACACCATGCTGGAGACAGAACTGCACATAAGGTATTACAGTCTGGTTTTATTGGCCTACTCTTTTCATGGATGCATGTAAGCTTTCCTCGCTTGTGATGAATATCAAAGAATTGGTAATATTGGTAGACATCACGAAATGCCTATGAATTATTCACTTGTTATTGAACCATTTGATGTATGGGGTTTTGATTATATGGGACATTTTCCTTCCTCTAATGGGTCTACACATATTCTAGTTGTTGCTGATTATGTTACTAAATGGGTAGAAGCTATTCCAACTAGTAGTGTTGATCCTAACACATCTATTAAAATTCTTAAAGAAGTTATTTTCCCAAGGTTTGGAGTCCCTAGATATTTAATGACTGATGGTGGTTCACATTTTATTCATGGTGCTTTCAACAAACTTCTTTCTAAATATGATGTTAACCATAAAATTGTGTCTCCTTATCATCCCCAGTCTAGTGGTCAAGTTGAAATAGATCTAGGAAAAATTAGTCTAAGAAACTTGATGATGCTCTATGGGCTTATAGAGCTGCTTATAAGAATCCTACGGGTATGTCTTCGTATAAAATGGTTTACAGAAAAGCATGCCATTTACCTCTTGAATTAGAACATAAAGCATATTAAGCAATTAAAGAACTTAATTATGATTTCAAACTTGCCGGTGAAAAGAGGTTATTTGATATTAGCACTCTGGATGAGTGAAGAACCCAAGCTTATGAAAATGCCAAGTTGCTTAAAGAAAAAGTTAAAAGATGGCATGATAAAATACTTCAGACATGGGAATTCAAAGTGGGTGAGCATGTTCTATTGTAAAACTCTTGTTTTAGATTTTTTGCAGGAAAACTTCTCTCCAAATGGGAAGGACCTTATATCATCAAAGAAGTTTATCAATCCGGAGCTATCAAGATCGATAATGTCAAGGGCACTAATCCGAAGTGGTTAATGGACAAAGAATTAAGAATTATATCTCACGTACATCTATTAATGTTGAAACTATTATTGTTCAAACTATGACACCGAAGGAACACATAAGAGAGACCTTTCGGAACACTCCAGAACCCTGAAAAAGAGTAGGTATGTGATACGGTAAGTAAATCGACTCCAAAAATTCCATAAAAATATTTTTTGTCTGTTTTGGAATATTAAAAAATTAGAAAAATAAGAAATAACTATGCGGACCCACGAGGAGGTCACAAGTCAACAGGGCGCGTCCTACCCCCTGGGCGCACCTGGTTGCCATGTGGGCCCCCCGTTTGCCTTCCTGACTCCATTTTCTTCTGGAATATTTGTTTCGCAAGATAAAATTTCTTTACATATACTCCCAGATGTTCTGACCACCGTACCACAAGAATCTCCTATCTTCTCATTTCGTGCTGTTTTTCTGACAGATCTAGATCATCATGGCTCCATCAAGTTCATCCCAGGACAAGTTCTACAAGAAGGTCATCAACCCTTACCTACCGAAGGTGATGAAATGCCCTCAAGCCATTGAGATGCGTGAGGGGGTGATTCACATCCGGGATGTTCAAGGGCCCAAGAAGACCAGAAGCGAGGAGGCCAGACTCAAAACAGTGGAGCAAAAGATCTTCAAGTGCCAAGGGATGGTGGAGTGTGGACTTAATGACAACCACTCCATGATCATGGAATTCGTCCGTGAACACAAAGTGGACAGCAAGGAAATTGGAGACGTCCTCTTCAAGATCAACGACTAGATTGATTACGTTGAGGCCCAAGTTTATGACTTACAAAACTAAAATTTTGAGTATGAAGTAAAATGTAAAGGTATGAGTTTAGCTGCAAGTTTCAGGATTCCGGAATCCCGTTCATCCTTCTATGATGGAGAGCCTATGCCATCGAAGACGGAGGACAAGCCCTCTACTTCATCATCCCCACTAACACCGAAGAAACAGACTTGAGTACACGGGTATGGGCATGACCCTAGGCTTGCGCCAAGCTTAGGGGAGGTGCCCCGATAACGTATCACCATCACTTTTATTATATTTATATATCTTAGTTCGATCCCTAGTTATTTCATGATTTAGAAGAATAAAATTTTAGTATCATTTATTTTCGAGTCTAGTTCTGTGATCTATCTATCTATGTAATCGTGTTGAGAGTTTTATAATAAAGAGTAGTTTGAGTCTTGCTTCTTTACTTTTATG
This sequence comes from Thinopyrum elongatum, assembly GCA_011799875.1. Classification (NCBI taxonomy): domain Eukaryota; kingdom Viridiplantae; phylum Streptophyta; class Magnoliopsida; order Poales; family Poaceae; genus Thinopyrum; species Thinopyrum elongatum. Next base: position 220,763,675 of record CM022300.1, on the reverse strand, counting down.
TTTCAATCTTAGCAATGAAAATAATAAAAATATCATATGCTAATCCCATGGAAAGTAATGACTTTACATAAAGAAAAGTATAATTGAAAAATTTATTGGAAGTTAACAAACATAGTATTGATCAATGATGCAATCCATGAAAGATTAGTAAGGGAAGAGAAGATTCACATATAAATATACTATCTTGGACACCTTTTATGATTGTGAGCCCCCCCCCCCCCATTAAATATTTTATGTCAATTAGTTGATGTTGGACAAGGAAGACAACGTAATGAGCTATGTTTGCTTGTATTCACATAGAAGTTATATTGTCATGGATCCTCCAACATGTGGTGCTTATTCAATATCTTTTGCTAGCCAAAAATCCGCACCAAGTAGAGATACTACTTGTGCATCCAAAAGCCTTAAACCCAGTTTCATCTTATGAGAGTCCACTATATCTACCAATGGATTGAATAAGATCCTTCAAGTAAGTTTTCATCGATGCATAAAGCAATAAAAATTGCTCCTAAATATGTATGACCTTTTATTGTAAGGGAAAATAAGCTTTATACGATCTTGTGATGGTAAAGAAATAAAAGCGACAGACGGCATAATAAATGTTGCTATCACAAGGGGCAATACAAAGTCGTGTTCCTCTACATTTAGAGCTTGCACATCCAAAAATAAAAAGCGCATGACAACCTCTGCTTCCCTCTATGAAGGGCCTACCTTTTACTTTTCTGTATTTATTTTCTATGCAAGAGTCAATAGTGTTCTTCTCTATTCCTTTTTCATTTTTCTCTTTGCAAGCATCATGTGGTGGGGAAACATCTAGGCACATATATCCAGTTGGATATAAGTAATCATGAGCTATTATTGTTAACATTACCCTTGAGGTAAATAAGTTGGGAGGTGAAACTATAAGCCCCTATCTTTCTTTGTGTCTGACTGAAACTTTTGTTCCATATATATGTCGCGAGTGTTAGCAATCATAAAAGACTAAATGATAGTTGAGTATGTGGACTTGCTAAACAAAAGCTCTTACATAAGATCTTCCTGAGAATATGATGAATTGTAATTGTTTTATTGACTAAGAACATAGTTTGTTAGTTTTTAAGAAAGTTTATGCTTTATACTTTGTTATTGTGATGAATTGTTACTTGCTCATGAGAAGTTTTATGATGATATATTGCTTCTGTGATAATGATCATGATGCTACTATGCCCATATTTGGTTTTTATCGACACCTCTCTCTCTCTCTAAACATGTGGTCATGATTATCAATTTCGGCTTTCGCTTGAGGACAAGCGAGGTCTAAGCTTGGGGGAGTTGATACATCCATTTTGCATCATGCTTTCCTATTGATATTCATAATGTTTTTATCAGTACAACACATTGTGATGCAATTCTAATGCCTTTTCTCTATTAATTTTCTATATTCACATGAAGAGGGAGATTGTCGGTAGATGGAATTCTGGACCTGGAAAAGCTACATCAGAGATACCTATTCTGCCGAGCTCCAAATGACCTGAAATTTCACAGAGAATTTTATGGAGTATATAAAAATACTGGAGCAAAGAAGTACCAGATGGGGCCACCAGTTGCCCACAAGGCAATAGGGCGCGGTCACCCCCCCCCCCCTAGGCGCACCCTGATGCCTTGTGTGGCCCGCAGCTGGCCTTCGGCCCCCATCTTCTGCTATATGAAGGGTTTTGACCTAGAAAAAAAATAAGGAGATTACTTTCAGGATGAGGCGCCGCCGTCTCAAGGCGGAACCTGGGCAAGAGCACTTTTGCTCTTCGACAGGGCAATTCCGTCTAGGACACTTCTCTATGGGAGGGGGAAATTGAATCCATCGACATCACCAACAACCCTCTCATCATGGGTGGACCAATCTTCATCAACATCTTCACCAGCACCATCTCATCTCAAACCGTAGTTCATCTATTGTATTCAATCTTTGTCTCAAGACCTCAGATTGGTACCTGTGGGTTGCTAGTAGTGCTGATTACATTTTGTAGTTGATGCTAGTTGGTTTATTTGGTGGAAGATTATATGTTTCGATCCTCGATAATATTCAATACCCCTCTGATATTGAACATGAATATGATTTGTGAGTAGTTACTTTTGTTCTTGATGACATGGGAGAAGTCTTGTTATAAGTAATGATGTGAATTTGGTATTCGTTCGATATTTTGATGATATGTATGTTGTTGCTTCCTTTAGTGGTGTCATGTGAACGTCGACTACATGAAACTTCACCATACTTGGGCCTAAGGGAAGGCATTGTGGAGTAATAAGTAGATGATGGGCTGCTAGTGTCACAGAAGCTTAAACCCTAGTTTATGTATTGTTCCATAAGAGGCTGATTTGGATCCATATGTTTCATGCTATGGTTAGATTTATCTTAATTATTCTTTCGTAGTTGCAGATGCTTGCAAGAGGGGGTAATCATAAGTGGGAGGCTTCTTCAAGTAATAACAACACCCAAGCACCGATCCACCCATATATCAAATTATCAAAGTAGCGAACGTGAATCAAACAAGCATGATGAAAGTAACTAGATGATAATTACCATGTGTCCTCGAGAACACTTTGCTTGTTATAAGAGAATGTTCCGGCCTGTCCTTTACTTAAAAAGGATTGGGCTACCTTGTTGCACTTTTGCTACTATTGTTACTTATTACCCGTTATGAATTACCTTGCTACAAAACTATATATCACTGTTACTTACAGCACTTGCAGAGAATACCTTGCTAAAAACCACTTGTCATTTCCTTCTGCTCCTCGTTGGGTTCGACACTCATACTTATCGAAAGGACTATGATTGATCCCCTATAATTGTGGGACATCATACACATGCATCTGCCCGTCCACGGATATCAAGCCCGGGCGAGTAGGGGCTAGATCTGAATCCGGCAGGTAGCCTTGGGTGGCGAGCCGGTCCAGTTGAAGGCACGTGACAGAACAACTTCCCTAGTCACCTTTGAGGGGACCATGGGGTCGCTTAGAAGAACCCACATCGTTCGCCATTGCTGGAACTCTTGAAGGTAGACTTCGTGGGAGAAATCTGCCATGGCTTTGGACCGGGCACCCATTAAATAAATCAACATCTGGCCATAAAGCGACTCGATTCCCCAGATGGCACGATGATCGGGGGAAACGAGTGAAGACAATGCACGGTGGGACCAGGGGCCGAGAACTCACCTGTCCAACCGAAGACTCTGAAGCCAAAGTCAAATTACTGATGGGAACTCGTCTGTCAAGCCGAAGACTCCAAGGCCAAAGACATAGGTCCGGAGAAGATCGTTGTCCTCGGTGTTGAAGCCTAGTTCAGGGGCTACTGACGGTGTCCTGGACTAGGGGGTACCATCCTAGTTTTCCCACAGTCCATGGGCTGAGCTTATGGCCCACTGTACTCACAAGGAAGGACTCCAGAGGCCTCACACTTCAACGTGATCAAGATGGACTCTACCGAAGACTTGACATGTACTCCAAGGACAGCTTCGGCCGTGATAACCCACATGTGTAGGGGATCGCAATAGTTTTTGAGGGTAGAGTATTCAACCCAAATTTATTGTTTCGACACAAGCGGAGCCAAAGAATATTAGCAAGTATTAGCAGTTGAGTTTTCAATTCAACCACACCTGGAGAACTAAATACCTGCAGCAGAGTGATCAGTAGCACAGTAATATGATAGTTTGATAGTAGTAGTAATAGTAGCAGTTTGGTAGCGATTGTAACCGCAGCAGCAGTAGTAGTAACTTAGCAAAGATCAATGTATGAAAAGCATAGGCATCGGATCAGTGATGGATATTTGTGTTGGATGACATTCATCATGTAGCAGTCACAACCTAGAGCGAATAGAACTAGCTCAAATTCATCAATGTAATGTAGGCATGTATTTCGTATATAGTCATATGTGCTTATGATAAGAACTTGCATGACATCTTTTGTCCTAACCTCCCATGGCAGCGGGGTCCATAAGAAAACTAAGAGATATTAAGGCCTTATTTTAATAGAGAACCGGAACAAAGCATTAGCACATAGTGAATACATGAACTCCTCAAACTACGCTAATCACTGGAATGAATCCCAACTATTGTCACTTTGGGGTATGCGGATCATAACACGTAATAGGTGCGTATAACTTGCAAGATAGGATCAAGAACTCAAATATATTCATGAAAACATAAAGTGTACAGATCTGAAATCATGGCACTCGGGCCCTAGTGACAAGCATTAAGCATAGCAAAGTTATAGCAACATCAATCATAGAACATAGTGGATACTAGGGATCAAGCCCTAACAAATTGACTCAATTACATGATAAATCTCATCCAACCCCATCATCATCCAGCAAACCTATGAAGGAATTACTCACTCCCGGTGTTGAGCATCATGAAATTGGTGATGAAGAAGGGTTGGTGATGATGATGGCGACAAATCCCCCTTCCCAGAGCCCCGAATGGACTCCAGATCTAGCCTCCCGATGAAGAACAGGAGGTGGTGGTGGCTCCGTATCGTAAAACGCAATGAAACTTCTTCTCTTATTTTTTCTCGGGAAATAGGGATTTATAGGCTTGATATTAGGGTCAGTGAAGCCACATGGGCCCCACAAGGTACTTGGGCGTGCCCAGTGGTGGCCGCGCCCAAGTGCCATGTGGGCAGCTGGTTGGTCCCCTCATGTAGTTGTTTTCTCTAGTATTTTTTATTTATTCCATAAAAATCTCCAAAAAGTTTCATCCAATTCTGAGAACTTCTATTTCGGCACAAAAACAACACCGTGGTAGTTCTGCTGAAAACAACGTCAGTCCAAGTTAGTTTCATTCAAAGCATGCAACTTAGAGTCCAAAACAAGAGCAAAAGTGTTTGTAAAAGTAGATACGATAGAGACGTATCAACTACCCAAGCTTAGCTCATTGCTTGTCCTCAAGCAATTCAATTGATAAACTGAAAGTGATAAAGAAAAACTTTTATGAACTCTTTTGTCCTTGTATCCGTATATAAGCTTAAATAGTACCCAAGTTTTCAGCAAGGATCATGAATTAACCATGAAAATGATAACTCTTAGAAATTATATTCACTCGTATCAATGGCATAATCAACTAGGAAGCAAAATAACATACTCAAATGCCAACACTTTGTCGAAACAATCATGATATAATAAGATAACATGGTATCTCGCTAGCCCTTTCTGAGACCGCAAAACATAAATGCAGAGAACCTCCAAAGTTCAAGCAGCGACTAAACATTGTAATTCATGGTACAAGAGATCCAACCATGATGCACACAATATTAAATATACACAATGCATAAGAATGACAATAGTGCTCTCAAGACTGGTGCTTTAATTGAGAAGGTGATGACTGGACAGTAAAAGTAAAATAACATAAAAGTAAATAGATAGGCCTTTCACAGAGGGAAGCAGGGATTTACAGAGGTGTGATAGTTTGAAGCTTAAATAAGAGATAAATATAATTTTGCGAGGCATGCCTTTCCTGTCAATGTCACGGCCGAGAGTTCTCAATATCTTCCATGTTAAACACGTTATCGGTGGTTCCCAAGCAGAAAGGTAAAGTTTACCCCCCTCCACCAACACACAAGAGCCATGGCTAACCGAATCGATGGGTACCCTCCATACCAACAACTTTCTGAGGGAGTTAGTTTCATTATATATATTTTTCATTTTGATTATAGGACTTGGCATCCCAATTACCAGCCTCTCTCATACAATGACGGGTGAATAAACCCCCATCGTGAGAATAACCCGCTTAGCATGGAAAATACTGACCACCCCCTATCACTCCATGAGCGGTATGGGCACACAAAACAGATGATTATTTGAAGGATTAGACGTGGCACATGCAAATTTACTAGGAACTGCATAGTAATACCGCATATAGTTGGATATCATGGACTCATCTGGAATAACATTGGTTTAGGGATTTGGATGTACAAGTGTCGGTGCAACAAACCTTTGTGTGTGTTGCCCGGACCGTACACAGGCATGGCAGCAAGGAGGCAAGCTCCACCAAGTATCCAAGACAAGCCAAAATAGCAAGGTATCACTAAGGGAAAAACCTCCCTTGCCAGGCAGGCGAGCCTGGTCAGGTCGAGGCCACCCCCCAAGAGAAAGTCCCAAGACCTCCCCGGCAAGGGTTGCCGGGGCGTTGGCCGCCTGCTATCCCGCCAGGGCTCCACCGCTCCACCTCACAGTGACACAAGTTGCTTATCGGTGCGGTGTCGAGCCCCCAAGTGATTAAGTGGCAGTCATCCAGCACGGGGCAGCCATTTCTGAGTAAGATCACCCCTAAATGACACCCGTCCAGGGGCGTGTCATGCAGAAAGGTAAGAAGGTGGTTGAATGGCACAGCAAGGCTTTCCGGGCTGCATCCACAGCGTGACACTAAGTGGTGCATTTAATGCACCTTGTCATGTCTGCAGAGTTAGGTATGATAGCACTGTGGCCATCTAATCACTAGATAATGATTGTTTTGCCACTGTGGTAACCCCTTTACCTATAAAAGGAGGGCCGAGGCAACCTTAGAAAGGATTAGGACCCTTGTACACTCATACACGCGTAGCTGCTCTACCCGAGGCAACCTTGCCGGGCTTGAGCGTTGCGCTTTCGTCGCGGTCTTCCACTCAATCCACCAAAGCTGGAGTAGGGTTTTACGCCTCGCAGCAGCCCGAACCTTGGTAAAAACCACCCGCGTCACCATTACCGTGCTGTTCTATGGTCTCCACTCTTTGTGCAACGTGCCCTTCCCCCTTGCCGAACCACAAAGGGGCCAACAGCCCCATAGGTGATCGTGTCGGACCACGACAACTTTGGCACGGCAGGTAGGGCGGAGCGCTTGTGCGAACTCGAGGACGTAAACAGCGCGTCAATCTTCATCACCATCTTCTTCGACAATGGCGTCATCATCCATGGCGCATAAGAAAAAGTCCGGCGCAGCAGCCCATCCTTCAACCTCGAAGGCCCCCTCGCATGCAGCCACTGATCCCATGGGGGCTGCGGTCGCGTCGGGGGACGCAGCCACCGCTGGGAACATGACCGGTGCAGGCGGTGCCATCATCGTTCCCCCCGGGGCTGAGGTGGTAGCAGGAGGCACCGGAGGAGGATAGCATCAACAGCACCCTCGCGGCCACGCTCCACAAGATGCGGGAGGGGAGAACATCCAATCCCCGCCTCTCCACCTCACTGGAGAACACAGCCGCAGCGATGGCGCCCGCTCCGGCGCGAATCACGACCTCCTAGCTGCCCCTGCTACGGGTGAAGTTATGAGGCACACGCCTTCCCCAGGGCAAGGCAATTAATACGAAGCGCTGAATGGGGCCGTCAACCCCCAAGCGCGTCCTTCTCATCATCACGCCGCCCTCACGACTGGCTCGCGACGACGAGAGCACGACGCCGCCACTACCGGTACCATCAGGAGTCGGGCGACGTCGCGATCTACATCATCGTTCTTGCCAAGTACTACTTCGGAAGCCATGGCGCGAGCCCAACTCCTGTTGAGATTCCCGTCAATGGCCGACCAAATGGATGAATGGACAGCTACCATTCAAAGTTTGATTGCTTTCGCTGAGGCAGGGGGATCACAATGAGCGGGCTCACCACGGCATCCGCAGGTAGTGACAACGGCCCGAGCCACTGGCCATGCTGAAGGGGCCAACCTTATGGTGCAGTCCCCCCTGCGACGGCCAGCGCAGGGGCCACCGCCAGAACCACACAACCAAGAACACGATGAGGTGTCGATGGCTTCATCTAATCCTCGAGCCCATCAAGATCAGCAGGTCCTAGAGGATAGGCGGAGGGAAGACGTGCGCATCACCATAGAACAGCGCCGTGAAACCCACCGCCAGTCTGACAGGCGCAATGGCCCCGACATCGACGAGTTTGCGCCCGGTGGAGACGGGTACCTGCCTTTCGACGTTGGGTGTCCCGCCTTCACTCACGAGTTGCGGCAAGTCCGTTGGCCATCTGCTCGTACGTTCAAGCCAGGGATACTAGGAAAATATGATGGAATACTGAACCCGACAGAGTTCTTGAGCATCTACACCATCGCTGTTCAAGCCGCCGGAGGAAGAGATGAAAAGGTATTCGCCAACTACTTCCCTTTGGCGCTGAAGCCAAATGTGAGGTCGTGGCTGATGCACTTGCTGGAGAACTCCATCTCGACTTGGGCTGACCTGTGCCATGAGTTTGTTGGTGCCTTCACGGGCGGCCATCAAGAACCAGGGTGGCCCAGCAATTTGCAGCTCCTTCCACAAAAGGAAGGGGAGAGTTTGCGGAAGTACATGCAGAGGTTCAGCCAGGTGCACAGGAACATTCCAGATATCCACCCGGCAGCCATGATTGCCGTGTTCCAGTCCAATGTACGCAACCGCATGATACGTTCCAAAATGAATGTCCGATTGCCCAAGACTGTGAATGAGCATTACACCTTGGCGGATAAGTGTGCCCGTACAGAGGAGGGGAGGCGTCTCCCTGGAGAAGAGGATGGCGTCGATGTCGACTCAGAAGATGACGACGATGCCGCCAACCAGAAGAAGAAGAACAAGAAACGCAACAAGAAGCACAAGGAGAAAGCAGTGCTGGCTGTCGAGGGGTCAGGTACTCCTAGTACCAGCAAGAAGGCCAAGGCCGAAGCCCCCAGCAAGGAGGTTGCCGTGTGCGCCGACTGCCGGGAGGCTGCGGCGGCCGAGAAGGCTGGGAAGGCTGACGGGCCGTACTGCAAGATCCATCGAACCAAAGGCCATGATCTCCAAGAATGTCACCAAGTTGAGCAACTCGTCAAGAAGCAGAAGGCTGAGTACGAGAGGCGAGATAAGGAGAGAGACCAAGATGGCATTGGCGGGAAGGGCCGAGGCGGCCGAGGAGGCCTCCCCGGCAAGGTCCCCCAACATCAGGGAAAACCTGCTAGAGGCCATGAGAAAAAGGAATGTGGGGACGAAAGTGATGAAGGGGATGAAGAGGAAACCAGTGAGCAAGAGTTTCAGAAAGCCACTGATGCCCTATGCATTGACGGGGGCGCATCCTTGCACTCCTCTCACCGCCAACTGAAACAATGGGTGCGTGAGGTCAACGCTGTGGAGCCAGCGGCGGACTCCCGGAAACCACTCAAATGGTCTCGCACGCCCATCAACTTTAACGAAGAGGATCACCCTGACCGCACCACTGCGGTAGGGTGCTTGCCGTTGTTGGTTTCACCAACAATCGGCAACCTCAAGGTCACAAAGATGTTGGTTGATGGCGGGGCCAGGTTGAATCTGATTTCCCCCAAGGTGCTTAGCAAGATACAGATAACAGATGAAGAGCTCAAGGTTACTGGCACATTTCAAGGAATCAACCCCGGCAGGAGTCGTCCAAAGGGGAAGATCACGCTGCCGGTGGCATTTGGAGGGGAACTGAACTACCGGACTAAGAAGATTGTGTTCGATGTGGTCAAACTTCCGTTACCATACAATGGGATACTTGGACGACCTGCCCTGGCAAAATTCATGGCGGCATCCCACTATGCCTACAACACCCTAAACATGCCAGGACCGATGGGCATTATTTCTATCCCATCAGACAAGAAGGACGCAATTATATGCGTGGACAAGATGTATCGGGAGGCGGTCGCTGCCGAGGCCATGGAAGCTGCAATCCCCGCCTAGGAAAACAAACAAGGGAGAAAAGCTAGCAAGGATGCCGGCAAGGAATCCGGGAAGCGCACCTCTCCGGAGTACGCTGCACCCGTCGATGATTTGCTGAAGAGTTCTACTAGCAAGAGATCCAAGATTGCTGCACCCACTATGAAGAAGGTCCCGGCAGGGCTAGTTGGCGCTGATGGTACATTAACTATCAGCTCCACCCTTCACGACAAATAGGAAAGCATGCTCGTTGCCTTCCTGCGGGCGAATGTCGATGTGTTTGCTTGGCAACCATCTGACATCCCCGGTGTTCCCAGGGAGGTAATCGAGCACCACCTTGCTGTCTGCCCTCATGCCCGATCCGTCAAGCAGAAGGTCCGGAAGCAAGCCTTGGAGCGGCAGCAGTTCATTGCTGAGGAGATCAAGAAACTTGAGGCAGCTGGTTTGGTCAGAGGAGTATTGCACCCAACATGGTTAGCATATCCAGTGGTGGTGCGCAAGGCGAATGGGAAATGGAGGCTTTGCATAGATTTCACAGATCTGAATAAAGCATGCCTCAAGGACCCATTCCCCTTGCCGCGCATCGACCAGATCATGGATTCCACTTGCGGGTGTGATCTGCTTTCTTTCATGGATGCCTACTCTGGGTACCACCAGATATCATGTCCAAGGAGGACGAGGAGAAGACAGCATTCATAACCCCCTGTGGCACATACTGCTTCATACGGATGCCCTTCGGGTTAAAGAGAGTTGGACCCACTTTTGCAAGAGCGGTGCAGATAGGGTTTGAGTCTCAGCTGTAGAGGAATATTAAAGCTTACATGGATGACATAGTGGTCAAGACCAAGGACAGATCAACACTCATTTAGGACTTGGAAGAGACCTTTGCAAACCAGTGCCAGATCAACTTGAAGCTAAATCCAGAGAAGTGTGTGTTCGGCGTTCCCTCCGGCAAGCTACTTGGCTTCTTCGTGTCTCACCGACAAGATCAGAGCGATCGAGCAGATTCAAGCACCCAAGACAGTCAAGGATGTGAGGCGTTTAACTAGATGTGTTGCCGCGCTGAGTAGGTTCATTTCCAAGTCCGCTGAGCGCGCCCTACCATTCTTCAAAATTTTCAAAAAGGCAGGGCCCGTAAAGTGGACCCCGGAGGCAGAAGCAGCGTTGCAGGACTTAAAAACTTACCTTTCCTCTGTTCCCACCCTGGTCGCTCCTAAACCACAAGAGCCGTTGCTGCTGTATCTGGCGGCAACCAATCAAGTGGTTAGTGCAGCACTGGTGGCACAACGGGAAGTGGAAGAAGGAGCAGTTGCAGCTACTATCCTCCCGGGAGAAGGAAGTGAACCAGTCATGGCAAGGCTGGACGCAGATCAAGAAAAAGAAGAGCAGAGAAGTGAAGACAATCCCAAGACTGCGGCAAGGAAGAAGGTGGTGCAGCGGCCAGTTTACTTTGTCAGCTCCCTGTTGCAGGGGGCTAGGTCAAGGTACTCTGGCATGCAAGAGTTGATCTTTGGCCTCGTCATGGCCTTAAGGAAACTGCGCCAGTACTTCCAAGCCCACGAGTTGTCACCCGATTCCCTTTGCAACGCATACTGAGGAATCCAGAGGCCACTGGCAGAATAGTGGAATGGGCTTTGGAATTATCAAGCTTTGGTTTGAAGTTTGTGAGCACATCAACCATTCAGAGTAGAGCACTGGCGGAGTTTATTGCGGAGTGGACACCTATCCCAGACGAAGAGGCACTGGAAACAGTTATCCCTGGCAAGGAAGCGCCCCAAGAATGGATGATCTACTTTGCTGGTGCCTTCTCACTTCAAGGTGCCGGAGCTGGCTTGCTCCTCGTCGCACCCACTGGAGAGCACCTCAAGTATGTGATCCTGATGCATTTCCCCTGGGAGAAGGCAACTAACAACACTGCAGAGTATGAAGGACTCCTTGCCGGGATCAGAATCGCGACGGAGTTGGGAATTAAGAAGTTGATCATACAAGGAGACTCATAGCTCGTGGTGAGGCAAGTGAACAAGGATTATCAGAGTCCATTGATGGACGTGGAGGAAGTGAGAAAGCTGGAGGAGCGCTTTGATGGATTGCAAACAGAGCACGTGCCCCGTGAGGAAAACAGCATTGCTGATCATCTGTCAAAGTGCGCTGCACAAAAGCTTCCTGTGGAACCAGGGACTTTGGTTCTCCACCTGACTCAGCCCTTCGTATCCCCGGCAATAATGGCCATAAAGAGGAGGAAACTGGACTCTGGCAAGCCTCTCCCGGCAAAGCTTCCTGAAGGCCTCGGCAGAGAGGTTGGCGGGAACAACTCCACTTTGCCTGGCGAGCAGCACCCTCCCGCCGAGCTACCTGTCGTTGCGGTTGAGGCATGCGCTCCCACGAATGAGGAGGTGCCGCTAATCCTTGTTGTCGAGCCTCAGGCTCTAACTTGGGCACGACACATAGTCCGTTACCTCCAAATAGGAGAATTTCCCGAAGAGCAAGAAGAAGCTGAAAGAGTAGCCCGGAGAGCCAGTATGTATCAGTTCGTCGATGATGCACTATACAGAAGGAGGCCCAACGGTGTGAAATTGAAGTGCATTTGCCGGGAAGAGGGGAAGGAACTATTGGCAGAGATACACGGAGGCATGTGCGACTCTCATATTGGATCAAGGGCCTTGGTTGGAAAAGCTTTCTGGCAAGGTTTCTACTGGCCCATGGCCCTCCAAGATGCAATCGAGCTAGTCACCAGATGTGAAGCCTGCCAGTTCCACTCCAAGAATATCCATCAACCTGCTCAAGCTCTCCAGACGATCACTTTGTCATGGCCCTTTTCAGTCTGGGGGCTCGACATCTTGGGCCCCTTCCCCCATGCTACCGAGGGCTTTGAGTTCTTGTACGTCACCATCGACAAGTTCTCAAAGTGCCCAGAAGTGGAGCCCGTGAGGAAGGTGACCGCACAATCAGCTATCAAGTTTCTGAAAAGACTGGTGTGCCGCTTCGGAGTACCTGCCAGAGTCATCACTGACAACGGCACCCAGTTCACGAGCCACGCCTTCATGCAATACGTTCAAGAACTCAGAAGCAAGGTTTCATTCGCCTCGGTTGCTCATCCAAGAAGCAATGGACAAGCTGAGAGGGCAAACTCTGAAGTGCTACGCGGACTCAAGACAAGAACATTTGATAAGCTGCGAAAGTGCGGAAGGCGCTAGATCGACGAGCTGTCGGTGGTTCTTTGGTCCCTCCGTGCGACACCAAATCGAGCTACCGGCCAGACTCCCTTCTCCTAGTCTATGGGGCAGAAGCAGTGATCCGCACGGAACTCATATATGGGTCACCTCGAGTATTTACCTACGATGAAGTAGAGCAAGAGCAGCACCGGCATGACGATGACATGCTCCTCAAGGAGAACCGTCTCCGGGCTGTTACGCGTGCTGCACGCTATCAGCAAGCCCTACGCCGCTATCACAGCCGCAGGGTTCACCCTTAGAGCCTTGAGGAAGGCGACCTTGTCCTTAGGTGCGTTCAGTCCGCCAAGGGTGCAAACAAGTTGTTGCCGAAGTGGGAAGGCCCTTACCGGGTGGTACGAGTCACCAGACCTGGCGCAGTCTATCTGGCGACCAGAGATGGCATTCAATTGCAAAACTCATGGAATATTGAGCATCTCGGTAAGTTCTACCCATAAGGCATAGCTGTCGGGCCCTGCCCGGCAGCCACCCTTTTGTACAAGCCTTGCCGATGCTGCATGTAACCCTTTGTACAAAGCCAGGTGCAGACCCTGAGCAGCAGATAAATAAACGAAGCGTTGGGGGCCCCAAAAACTTGCATGCATGCATAGCATAACATGAGCATGGCATGATCATGTAGATAAGGTCATATGTGGCTTTGTTTTCCTCTACAATAAACTACAGGGCTCTTGCCGTGGACTCAGTCCCGAAGAGAGGAAGTGGAAACAAGCCTACGTACCGGTCCCCGACAAGCCAAACATATAAGTTTTCTTCTTATCCATACATGTTCTGTAAGAAGCAAACTTGTGCATATAGAAACCTCGTCGCCTTTGAAGCATAGGTGCTCTCATCCTTTGACACCGAACGTTGCTTCGGTCAAGGTGGTTGTAGTGGCCTTTGCCAGAGAAGGTTCGACAGGGGGCTGGTCCCTTTTCATAGTTTCGAGCCCGGTAGGCCAAGCCCCGCAACAACAAACGAAAGGCACCAGCAGGATAGCTTGCCAGAGAAAACTTGTTTACTTGTACGTATAGAGGCATTCCACCTCTGCATGGACGTAATACATGCACAAGTACCCGTCAAAGCTTATCTTTTTCATTAATATGCAGATAAAGAAGTCCAGATCTTACAGAGAATAAACATGGATAAAGAAGATTACATATTTAAGACTAAAATTTGGCAAATGCCTACATGTTTAAGACTGAAAAAAGATAAGTGCCCCGTAATCCCTTTCTTGTCCCTCTCCTCCTAGGAACTACAGTGGGAGGTGAAGAGGGAAAAAGGAGTGCCTGAGCAGAAGCCCAGCCCGACCCCGTCAGGGCCTGCCGGGAGCAGCCTGACAAGATCGAGAGTGGTGAGGCTGTGAAGGAGGGAGACGGAGAGAGTAGCTTGACGATGCCCTGGTCACCACCTCCAGGACCGGCGACGAAGGCCTGCCAGGGACCAGCCGAAAGACTGCTGGAGGAGGCGAAGGCACCAAGAGAACATCCCCCCCGGTAACCACCCGGAAGAGGCTGGTGATGATGGTGCTGAGGAGGGTGGCGAAGAGCTGGAAGACGGGACGGCTGGCAGGAGGAACGAGACGAACGCGTCGGTGCCATCGTACTCCGACCTGACAGCCTGCCCCCCGCCTTCATCGTCTCTGCCCATTTTTTCCTCATCACTGTCGCTCTAGGGAGGCGCCGGGCCATTGGCCAGTCACCTCCCCCGAAGGAGCGGCCAACGACGGTGGCGGCGCCCAAGGCACACCGTTCCCCAGCTTGGCGGGCAGGAGGGCACCGCCATCTTCAGCATCACCCCCGGCCTTGCCGAAGAGAGCAGTGCTGGGTTTACTGAAGATCCCGAGCACGATCCTGTAGGCGAGCACCAGGAGCCCTGGGGGCCCCACCGACGGGTTGACAAGATCCGACAGCTTGCGGCAGAAGCGACACCTCTCCCCCGAGCGGTGAGCTCGTGTTGGAGGGGCAAGCACTCCGTCACTATAAAGAGGCGTAGCACCCTCCCCACCGGGATCGGTATGGCGTTCGCAGGCACGCCGCCACGGGCTTCGACCACCCCTACTACGGTCTCTGCGCCTCCCGCGGCTCCGGACCAGACTCACTCCCCGAGCGGCGGCACTAGCCTTTGGCGTCATCGCCCTCGAGCTGGGACCCGGGGCCTGACCCCAGCCTCTTCCCTTCAGCATAATGAAGGAGGAAGCAAGGAAGAAGTGCATGAGTGGATGCCTCCGCTCTCCTTAGTGCTCCTTTTTATAGGCGAGATGGGGCCAGGGGCTGGTCTTTCACCCACTCCCAAGGGCTCCTCCGAATCCGACCCATCCAAACTCCGGATTTTGGCCGAGCCCATCGACCGCCCCACTCTGCCAATCGGATTCCTCCGCACC
Source organism: Thinopyrum elongatum (assembly GCA_011799875.1). NCBI lineage: Eukaryota > Viridiplantae > Streptophyta > Magnoliopsida > Poales > Poaceae > Thinopyrum > Thinopyrum elongatum. The sequence goes on along the minus strand of CM022300.1, from coordinate 220,748,462 downwards.
ACCAACGGCTCGTGCAATCAAGGCTGACCCGGTGAGCCAATCCGTGGCGCCTGGCTTTCTGCCATGGCACACATTTCCGCGCTCCCCGCGTCCGCCACCAACCCTGCGCAATGCATGCAGCATACGTGGCGGAAACGCCAGAAGCGGAGAAGCTAGTGGAATGGCAGTTACCACTCCGTGAACGAGGGATGTGGGTAGCCACGGATCATGGCTTAAAACTCCCCCATAACGTCTTGCACAACGCACGGAAAAACCGGAAACTGACTCAAGCACAGATTAACGAAGAAGCAAGGAAAATATCAAGGAAGAGGAGAATATCAGCACAAGACCCCTGCCTGTGTACCTGATAGGGCCTACTCCAACGATACTCATCTAGAATGTTTGGACAAGGCCCGGGGGCTCCAGCCGGTGCAACAAACCTTTGCGTGTGTTGCCCGGACCATACATAGGCACGGCAGCAAGGAGGCAAGCTCCACCAGGTATCCAAGACAAGCCAAAACAGCAAGGTATCACTAAGGGAAAAATCCCCCTTGCCAGGCAGGCGAGCCTGGTCAGGTCGAGGCCTCCCCAAGAGCAAGTCCCAAGACCTCCCCGCAAGGGTTGCCGCGGTGCTGGCGGCCTGCTATCCCGCCAGGGCTCCACCGCTCCACCTCATAGTGACACAAGTCGCTTATCGGTGCGGTGTCGAGCCCCCAAGTGATTAAGTGGCAGTCATCCAGCACGTGGCAGCCATTTCTGAGGAAGATCACCCCTAAATGACACCCGTCCAGGGGCGTGTCACGCAGACAGGCGAGAAGGTGGTTGAATGGCATGGCAAGGCTTATCGGGCTGCATCCACGACGTGATACTAAGCAGTGCATTTAATGCACCTTGTCCTATCTGGAGAGTTAGGTATGATAGCACTGTGGCTATCTAATCACGGGATAATGACTGTTTTGCCACTGTGGTAACCCCTTTACCTATAAAAGGAGGGTCGAGGCAACCTTAGAAAGGATTCTGACCCTTGTACACTCATATGCGCGTAGCTGCTCTCCCCGAGGGAACCTTGTCGGGCTTGAGAGTTGCGCGTTCGTCGCGGTCTTCCACTCAATCCACCAAAGCAGGAGTAGGGTTTTACGCCTCGGCGGCCCGAACCTAGGTAAAAACCACTTGCGTCACCATTGCTGTGTTGTTCTACGGTCTCCGCTCTTTGTGCAACGTGCCCTTCCCCCTTGCCGAACCACAAAGGGGCCGATGGCCCCATAGGTGATCATGTTAGACCACGACAACAAGCAGTATTCCTGCTTAGTACAGGTGAAGGCTAGCAAATAGGTTGAGAACAGACCAACTAGAGAGCGACAATAGTCATAATCATGTGTTGTGAATAATTAAAATTGAATACTAGCATGAGTAGGATATAAACACCATGAACATAAATATCGTGGAGGCTATGTTGGTTTTGAATCAACTACATGCGTGAACATGTGCCAAGTCAAGCCACTTGAAACATTCAGAGGAGGATACCATACTATCATACTACATCATAACCATTTTAATGCATGATGACACTCAAGATAAATCATTATCCACTGTTAGTTACTTAAGCATCGCATGAGCAGCTATAATCTCTAATTGTCATCATAAACATGTTTACTCATTATTTGCTGAATCATGTATACTGAGTTAAACATATTTACAAAAACAAAAATAAGTTGAGTTCATACCCGCTTTTCCTTGCCACAGTCACTTCATCAAGTTATCGTCATTATTTCCTTTCACTTGCAAGGGTGTCATGGACTAAGCTGGGATCTGCAAACATTTTATTCAAAGGAGAAGATATGGTAATATGGGCTCTTCATTAGATTAACAATAGTGCACATGAGAGCCACTCAACATTTTCATCGTGGTATACTCCTTACAACGACTCAACAAAAAGAAAAGAATTTCAAAGAAACACGCTAAAATATTTTTGGAGTTTTTAGTTTTTCTGAAGAAGGCAAATTAACGAAGGAAAAACAAAAGGCGAGAAAAACTATTTACATGATAAAGCTCCCAACAAGCAAAAGAAGAAACGAGAAATTTTTTGGGTTTTCTTTTAAGGCTACAACTAATTAAACGAGAAAGAAAAACCAAAAAGGAGCGAGAAATATTTTTGGATTTCTCAAAGTTTTTCAAACACACAAGAAGAAAATGGAAATAAAACTAACATGGATATACAATGAAAAAGGATGAACACCGACAACTTGTCGTGGTATAACATGGCCACCTATGGGACCATCGGCACCTTGTGGTTCGGCAAGGGGGAAGAGCACATTGCACAAAGAGCGGAGAGCGTAGAGCAGCACGGCAGCGATGACATGAGCAATTTTTACCCAGGTTCGGACCGCCGCGAGGCGTCACTACAAAAAAAATACACTTCCGTGATGATACGTGTTTGTCACAGTAGGTCATGTTTTCTGTCATGCATGTACATCATGACGATTTTATGACAGAATCAAGATAGTCATACCTGTGCTGTCGTAGAAGTGTTCCATGACATTACCAAAATTATCATCGCGGAAGTGTCCACTTCCATGACGATAAATCACGCATCATAGAAGTGCTTTCGTCAAGGGTAACCGACACGTGGCATCCATCGTAACGGGTCACCGTTAAGCTATCGGGTCCGATTTTGGATCCGATAACCCACTAACAGCCATGACCAATGGCGATTTTCCACATGTAAAATTCTCATTGGCTGACGGAACCACGTGTCAGCTCCGTGTTGGCACAGATGTCACTCATCCAATGGGCAAGATGCGCCTATGATATGCTGACAAGTGGACCAGCCCAGAAGTGGCCCATAAAGATTAAATGGGCCGGCCCAGCTAAAGGCCCACAAGATTTTGTAGACCATAATGGGCTGGCCCATCTAAAGGCCCACAAGATTTTGCAGACCATAATGGGCCGGCCCAGCTAAAGGCCCACAAGATTTTGAAGACACTAGTGGGCCGGCCCGTTAACAGGCTGCCATGTTTTGGGCCAAATGTCGGCCCATATTTGATCTGGTCCATTAACAGCCTGCCACGTTCTTGGCCTAATAAGGGCCCATATGAGATCTGGCCCGTTAATAGCCTACCATGTTCTGGGCCATATTACGGCCCATATATGATCCGGCCCTTTAAGAGCCTTTCATTCTTTGGGCTAAATTATGGCCCATATCAGATTCGGCCCGTCAACTGCACACTGTGCTTTTTGGGCCCACTTAAGGCCCGGTTAGGATTTCTATTTGCTAAAGGCCCACTTAATAGTACGGCCTAATATTAGTTTCGGCCTGTTAAAGGCCCGTTTAACATTTCGGCCCTATATTTATTTCGGCCTGTTAAAAGCCCATCATATAGTTGGGCCTAATTATGGCCCGCTTTGCATCCGGCCTGCTCACAGCCGATAATCTGATTGGGCCAAATAAGGACCGAGACAATTTTGGCCTGTTAATGGCCCGTGATGTGATTGGCACAATCATGGGACGGGGTCTATGTTGGCCTGCTGTCGGCCCGTGAGCTGTTCGGCATGTTTCAGGCCCAACCAACTTTTTAGCCTACTAAAAGCCCATTGAATTTTCTTGCCAAAATAGGGCCGGTGGTTTACTCGGCCTATTAAAAGCCCAAAACTACTAGTGGGCCAGTTTACATTTAGGCCTGTTAACGGACCAAGATGACTGGGCCCATGATGCGGCCCATATATAGTGATTTTCATGACGGCCCAATTATGTACCGAAATTTTACGGTTTGGCCGGTTTACTTTTCATGGAGTGAAGACAGGATATATATACAGTAAAATAACTGCAGCATTGTGAATAAGAAAAAACCTAGACTATACAATAAAGAAATTACGGCATATTACATCCACTGGGCATCAAAGTTTGCCACTATGATAATAAAGCACAAGCAGACAACAGATTACATACACTGGGCATCAAAGATCGCCACCAGTGCACATAAACACGCCAAAAAAATAATATACAAAACCGACAGCACTTCAATAGAGTTCAAGAAAGGTTAGCCCTGCTTGAGAGCTGCAGCGCAAGCAGCTAAGCAAGCTGATGAGACTGCGCTTGTTTGACGCTTATATCCTCCTCACTCTGAAAGAGAAACAAGCAGACAGATGACAGGTTTTGCACATATAAGTATCAGTGCTGACAATTCATCACATTTCTTATTGGCGAATAAAGAGATAGAGTTTAAAATAGAAGATAGCGGTGCAACAAAGTAGAAGAAATGCAAGACACCTTATGCAAGATACGCGCAACCAATAAAACCTTGCCAAATTAGAACAGGCACCTTGATGGGTGAACAGGACAGGCCATCTGCCTTCGACTCCTCGAGGTAAGAATAGTCATTAGGATCATATTCTGAACAAGAATCTGCAGGTGGGGAGCGTATGAGTTTCATTGCATCCGGAATGGAACTCAATGCCTTGGTGCCAATTTTGTGAGTCATTGCAGTGTTCCACAATATTCTTTTAATGCGCGCATTCTCATATTCATTGTGATTATGTACAATATCTGAGAAGCATGAAAACATAAATAGTTGTGAGATTATCTTTGTAATGCAGAGGATATTCTAATATAGGGGCTCCCTGTAAACCCTTGTGTGCTATCACTGGATTCTGATGAGAGAGCCCATGTGTGCTGTAATATGGTGCGTGCATTAATAGAATCTGGCACAAGTACACAAAAAAATAGGCTCCAGAAGAAAGGATAGTTGGCAGATGATAGGTTCATAATATGATGTATAGAGAGTTTATTGCCAAACCATGATAACAAGAGCACACAGCAACTAGGCAGATCGTAGTGTACATAAAAGGGGTACTCCAAAACCAGCATATATAAATCGGGAAAGTGGAACTGGCTGGAAAATACGGTGTTGTATTGCCGCTACTAATTGAAAGCCTATCGATCACGTACAGGCCAGCTCTATCAGCTGTTGACTGCAGATGTCCCTGCTCCCCTTCCTGACAAGGAACATACTATACGTACTAAATACAGAATAACAAAAGAGGAACATGTTAAAGAACAGAAGAGGAAGCATTTTCTTGAGATTCCGCTTCTTTCAATACAATGTTGGTTGCCCACTCATGATGAATCACAGCACCCAAAGAGATGCAATTCCATGCTGTCTCTCTATATGTGGCCACATGCATTTGGAAAATCAAGTGGGAGCATTAGCTGACCACTTAAATGTGTGTCTGTCAACTAATATCAGTACCATATCACAATTCATATTTGAAGAAGTAAGCTTTGGACATATGATTGGTGTGTTGTTTAGCTTCAAGAGTGGACTGCTGCTAGTGCGATACAAAGCAGCTACACAGATCATAGTGTAGATATAAAGGGAAAACCGTAAGCATCACAAGTAAAATCAGGAAAGTGGAACTTGCTGGAAAATATGGGCTACAATTGCCGGTATGGCTAGAAAGGCTTCGGATACCAGCTCTCTTCAACTGAAGGTGTAGTACTGTTAATATCAGTGTAACTCTCAAAGGCGACACAGCTCCCCGCATTTCCTTGCTAATCTTATAGAATTCAAGTGGGCAGGCCACTCCAATTCCTATTCCTATGTTTACAAATCCTACGAATCAAAGAGTCCCGAAGAGTTGAAAGTGTCCATCACAACCGACCGAATAGACCTCTACACTACAAATGTCCCTGCTCCTCTTCACTACAAGGAACATACTGTACTACTATTATACTCCCTCCATTCCAAAATATAAGTCTTTATAGAGATTTCCGCTATGGATCACATACAGATGTATATAGATACATTTTAGAGTGTAGATTCACTCATTTTGCTCCATATGTAGTCCATGGTGGAATCTATACAAAGAGAGAGTACTTATTAAAGAAGAACAGAAGAGGAACCTGCTAAAGAAGAGCAAGCAGATTTTGGATAATAAAATGTTCGTTGCGCAGTGCCCACACATGATGAACCAGAGCACATTAAGAATGCAACTCCCTGCTGTCTCTCTATATGTGGTGCATGTGCTTTTCGAAAGTAAAGTAGGAACATTAGCTGACCAATTAAACGTTATCTGTTTTAGTAATATCAGCATCATATTAGATTCATATTTGAGCAACAAGTTTGGAATTATGAGTGGCATGTTGTTTAGCTTGATTGATTGAGGAGCAGTGCTAAGCAGCTATGATGATGGTACTGAATATAAAGGAATGTCTACATGCAAGTTGCATGACTTTCGTCATTTGGGTCAGTCGATCATTTCAGGCGGTTGGATGAAGATCTGATGTCTCCTAACCCTTCTTCTTCCTTGTCTCTGATTCTTCCCCTACAGAACACCGCACGGGCCGCTGGCCGAACCAACCTCCGCCCCACAATCCCTCCACCTTTTCCGCCCTTCACCCCTAGAACACGCCCCCCCCACCACCACCTGGGTTGTTTCCTCCGCCAACCCCCCCACCTCTCACCACCCACCCCCCACACCACCCACCCACGTCGAGCTTGTTTTTTCATTCGGTCGAGGCCCCACCATTGCCAAGACAATGCCCCCCACAACCACCGTCCCCACCCGAGCCCCTTCCTTCCCTCCGGCGAGCTCTCAAAAATCGACTGATAGAATTTTGAAATTTAATCTACTGTCATTTAACTAGTGTGGAATATAAAAGGGGAAAACCATAAGCATTGCGAGTATAGTGTTGAGCGTGCCATGGCGGTTCTGAAGGTGCAAACCGGACAAAGGCAACTTCGCAACCAATGTTTGGTTTCAACTAACAAGTAAGATCCTAAGTGATGGACAAGCAATCACAGTAAAGCAGTGGCAATCTATTTCTTGCTGCGATAAATAAGTTGAGCAGATACGAAAGAGTACCGCCTCTGGTGCGGCACCGTGTATGCATCTGCTGAGAATTTGATGGTGCTGCGGTAGCGATGGCTGTCGGTGGTGTGGAAGTAGATCTAGGATGGTAGACGGTGGCAGCGGGGGAAATATCCCGGCGCGGTGGGCGACACAGTCGTAGGAGTAGCAAGGTGGACGACGGCGGGGATTAAGCGAGAGGATGGGATGCAAGGATCCTGGTCCGAAGTCTTGGATGAGAGTGGTCGATCTCTTGTAATGGACGACGGCATCGGGGTATTAGCTCCGGCATGGTGGAGGAGGACGGCGGTGGATGGCGTGGCAGACAGAGGAGGCTAGGGTGGAGAGGGTGTTTTGGCGCCCACAGAGTACGAATGGGGAAATGTAGGGAGAGAGGTAAGGGGGAACCATGTCTTTGGGACGCGCTTGTCTCAAATGTGACGAAGGTTACCAACTTATCCCCCGTTTAAAATTTCAGACATCGCAGGAATATTGGGCTGCTGGGGATAGGACGGTAATCTCGCATACACCGAATATTTGCCGACGGAGATTTCTGTAACACCCTAGTTTTTGGCCCTTTTTTTTCTTTTTGATTTATTTGGTTTTTGCCCTGATTTTATTTTTGGAGTGGTTCTGTGGCCTTGCAACCTGGGAGTTCATCATCATTTCTTCTCCCAAGTGGCTCATCATCCTCAAATCTTTCCCAAGACCATGTCATTTTCCATTCTAGCCAAACCCTAAAATTCTTTTCTAAGGAATATTCCTTTTTCTATTAAAGGAATAGCCCTATTTGACCTAGGTTGTGAAGCAACCTATATGTTTGTCTTCCACAAAATTCCCAAATAATTCTCATAATTTATTTGGGTCATATATTGCTCAAATATGCCCAAAATTGTCCTTGTATAGTTCAAAAATAATTCCCCAATATTCATTCTTCATGTCTGTCCAAAGTGGCACTTTGTGAAGGAAGTGTCATTTATCTTATCTTGTTTGCTCCCAAACTTTTTGGGCATCATTTTACATCCAAATCATTACCACATGCCAAAATTCAGCTTCATTTTCCTAGCAAATCTTCCTCAGCAATTTTTCAAAGTTTCTGTCAGACAGAAGCCATTGTGAAGGAAGTACTAGCTAGGATTATCAAAATGAGTTGAATTTTTGCACACTCCTTCATGTGCTCATATAATCACACTCCTCCAATTTTAAGCTCCATCCAATCATCTATGTGACCACAGCATCAAATCTTTGATTCTGTTAATATTTTCAGGTTGTGAAGCAAGTATATTTTATATTGCTTCATTAATTATGAGAAATTACCAGATCATGCTCCTACCATAATAACATCTCTCCACCAAATTTGGGGCCATTTCATTAAGCCATTTTTCCCAATATTATCCCAAGTTTCTGGACAGAAAAGATGTCTGTGAAGGAAGTACCATTTTGGCATGTCCAATTGGTATGAAATTTTTACAGCATCTTCATATGTCCAAATCATCAAGCCTTGCCAAATTTCAGCTCTAGTGGCTACTCTATGTGAGTGCATCATCCACATCTTGATTCTGGACCAAATATGCAGTTGTGAAGCAACTATAATGTATCTTGGTCCAATTCCCCTCATAATGCACAGGATTAGAGTCCTTGCTATCTTAAACACCCAGACAACTCATTTGGCCCTTAGCATCTCTCTGTTGACCACAGTAACATGACCAAGTTTGCTACAACAAACTTTCATCGATGCTTGCCTTAGCTACAGAGCCTCTTCTCTAGAGCTCTTGCTTTCTACAGTCTCTAGGTTGGAATGACATCATGTTAGACACAGTTTCCTTGCCTCTCGTGACCTCTCTTTGCCATGTCGCATGGTGACCGCACAGCTGGCATGCCTATTCATGCGCTCTGCTCGCTGTGGCCGCGTCTAGGATGTCTTCTAGCTCCGGCCCCTCTCCCTCTCATCATCTTCGCACGCGTGACCATGTCTAGCCGCTTACCCTCGTCGTCGCCTTCACCATGGACCCCTCTCCCCCTTCGTCCGCTTCCTTGTTGGCGCTCGCCGTCGCGTGCCCATGGGCGAACAGTGGCGATTTGGCTCAGAGCTTGCCCGTGTTCTTCCTCCCCGTGCCCCATTGGCCTCCTCTGCCCCGTGAAGCTTGTCATTGTTGCCTCGTCATGTTCCTGTGCCCTCCCCGTGATCGATGAGCTCGACAGAGCCTCAGCCAGACATGCACGGCGGCAACCGGGTCGGCCTCCTCGCCCCACGCCTATTTAAGCCATCCCCGACCCTTCCCAAGCTCACCAGCCTCCGCTTCACTATCCCAGCAACCTTCCCGACCCCTCCATGCTTCTCCAGAACCCCTCCCAGCTCGTCTCGGCCGCCATGGTCATCGCCGGCCGTCGCCTAAATTGGCACGACCCCGAGCCCCATTCTCCCTCATTCCACCACCAGGAGCTCACCCAGACGCCGGAGATCCTCCCCGTGCCCTTGCCTCGCCGCCGGAGCCACCTTGGCCGCGCGCTCCCGAGATCAACCGCCGACGGTGACGCCCTGCTCTGCTTGCGCTCCTCTGCTCTGTCGGGCACCGTTGAGAGGAGGAGGACGACCGATCGAGCCAGCCCCTGACCCCACCAGTCAGCCGCACACGCGCTGACCGGGCCGGCCGCTGACGTGATTAAGTGGAGACGTACTTCGGAGAGTATGCCTTCCCTTACCGAAAGCGTATTTTCCTCTTCGTCGGGCCCGAATGCATTTTTCCTCTCTGGAAAACGTATTTACTAAAAAGGCACGTTCTGTTTTTCCTGTTAAGGGCCTGGTTGTGATGAATTTATTATAGATAGGTCCCTGGCAGAAAAACAATCGTATCTTTTCATCCGTAACTCCAAATGAGGTGATTCCATAGCCCACTTCTTCGTTCCATCGAGCCCGTTCAGATGGAATCATTTTCACCATATTTATCATTCTGAAAATGACCATTTTGCCCCTGCCCTTATTCAGACCCATCCGAGAGAGAACATTTTCTGGCGATTCTTTCCGCGAGCTTCTCGCACTTCTTCCCGGTGAATCCATCCCTCCCAGTCAAGCCACACCCTCCATTTGCATGATTGCAATGCAATGCCATGGTTTAAATTATTTAAACTTGTTTAAAATATTACTTTAGCTACATGACTTTGTGCATGGCATTTCTCGGAGTGATATTTTGCTCTTGCTATTGCCATGATGCTGTTTGGATTTCTAGGACTAATATTTTGCAGCTTATGTGGATGACATGTTGCCATTGGATTATTAGTGGATTATATTATGATTATTTTCATGTTGATATCTGATATTATATTTTGGAGTATGATTTTGGATAAGATGACTACATGTGGATCTTAGCTGGACAGCTTGTTCTTGCTATTGGATTAGTACTATTATTGTTCTTGGATTCAGCATGCTCTTAGTATTTTATTATCCTCAGAGATTAAGTTATGACTAGGTTATGCTTTGGATTATTTGTTGGGTATTGCTATGACTTGGTTGACAGATGAATATACGATACCGGAGTATCAAATCTACTTTGGGGATAAATTCCGTCATTAAGTTGGTCAGGTGCCACCGAAACGGGCTTTTCCAGTGCAACCACATTTGCCTTTATGGGAAGGCCCTAATGCGGTTTATTGTCATGTCTCTCGCCGGTGCCTCCAATGAGGGAAGGTTATGGGCGTGCGCTACCCTGATCAGGTAGGCGGACATAAGCCTTGTGAGCCCGAGTTTGGTTATGCACACATGTCCCCGTTTGGGACTGTTTTTGTTTTGCCACGATGCTGGCCGGCCACGTAGGTGGCGGATGTCATGAGTTGACATCGGGGCCACCCATGACTTAGCCCAAAGAGGAGTTTGTCGGAGTGGTTGGGAGAGTGTCATGGCAGTAGATCGGTTCTGTCAGAACGCCGTTGGTCCACCCGAATGGGAGTGCGAGGCCATGGGTTCTGTGGTGTGGGTACAGTGTACTAACCTCTGCAGCGTGTGTGTTTAATCTATCGATAGCCACATCCTCGGTTATGGGCACAAGTTCGTACTAGGTCACACCGTTCGATCAACACTCACATGATGGAATGACTTTTAGATGATTTATATGTTGATATATTGTGAGTAGTAACAGTTTTGCAAGATGTTGATGATGATGTTGGGATGATCTCGAGGACGATCATTCAGTTTGTGATGTGGTCACGAGTTGATCATGTGGATGTTTTGATCACGAGGTGATCATGTGGATGTTTTGATCACGAGGTGATCAGGTGGATCACGAGGTGATCGAGATGGTATCTTGCTTGGCCGGATAGCCAAGAGTGAGATGGGTGTTGAGAATGAGATGTGGGTTTATCAGCTTTGTAGTAGTTTCATATCATGCTTAGTAGTTGCTTTCGCATAATAGTAGTTGTTAATTAATGAACCTGCTTAATGCTATGTTGTTGTTTTGCCTTGATGCTCTTGGTTGTTGTGAGCTTGCAAGTACATTCAATGTACTGACCTGGCGTGTCATGCAAGATTGCAGGTGATGCCGTGATTGATTGTTTGTTGAGGTTTCCGTTCGTGCGAGCTAGATCATGTCCCAGCGAGAGTCCCTGGTGAGTGGAGTTCACCACCTTCGCCTTTGTTCCGCTGCTAGATGTATTCCGCTGCTACGAGTTGTTCCGCTGCGAGCATAGAGCTACCTTAGCAGGCGTAGTGTGGCCATGCTGATGTGATCTTTTGTAACATCAGACCCTTGTATTATTATCCTTTGTAATAAGAGTTGATTTGTTCTATGTCAAGCAGTGCCATATTCTAGAGACTTCCCCTCGATCTCTGGGCTGGAATACGGGGCATTCCGGTCACTCTGAGCCGGGGTGCCACAAGGCCTGGTATCAGAGCAGGTCTGGCTGTAGGATGCCCTATTCAGAGCGAGCGGTAGTAACCGGTAGTATAGAGTCTGGCTTGTTTGTTGCATTGGTTGCTACATTTGTTTGTTGCATAGCATGCATATAGCCTTATTATTTGTTGCTAACGGTTTATCTGGTGAGTGTGGCTGGCATCGGTCCGGATCCACTACAGCTCAGCCCCTGCATTTCTCCAGTTTCCTTTGAGTCTGTTCTTCGGTGTTTGGTGTCATTACTGTCCCAGCGGAGTGATGCCAAGTTATCCCGACACTGTTTGCAGGATGGTGTCGAGGTATCGCACCAGTTTCCTTTCTTCTTTCCCCACCTATCGTTTCGGTGGTAGACGTGTTGCTACCCCGGATCATGCCTTTTTCTTGTCGTGTGGGCAACCCTTAATGATCTTAGTCATCAAAAAAGGGCAATGCCAGCAGACTCCATTTTCCCCGCTATCCTATTCCTTGGACGAGTACGGATCCCTTCCGTTGGCTTGATAATAATGTGGCCGTAACATTCGTGTTCTGCGACATGGTCACCGAGTATGTCCTCGCTTCCGAGCTAGTCAAGGATGCTATCTCGATATGCCCGCACTTGGTGTAGCTATGTTTACACCAACCCCTCCACACGCTGATCCATTCTCGTGCACACCGTCACAGCATGCTAGACCGTAGTACCAGAATTCCCGCGAGATTTGTGTGCTTAAGTAGGCATGCATATTGTGTGACTAGCAGTAATATGTGACATTCTTTGTGTGTGAATTGATTGTTGTGTGCTTTTGTTTAGTTGAGTCTTCTTTTGCTTCTTTCTTTTGGGCCCTCGGTGTTACCTTATTTCCCCTTATGGAAGTTGCTCATCAACCGACACCGAACTCGAAGAAGCAATAAGGATTTCAAATATTTGGAAAAAGCTCAGCTAAACACATCAAGTCAACATCAGTACTTAATCCTCACACAATAATGGTCAATACAACAGTAAGACAAGTCAGGTACAAGAACAACGCTATATTTTCAATTAATGGTATGGATCATATACAAAGTTTTGGCTCAGCAATGAATGATACTTGAAATATGTTATACTCCGAAAGAAAGCCAAAATGTGCTATGATCAAGGAAGACGGTCAGACAATTTTTCTCATGCAAGTAACCAGCCGCAAAAATATTATGGGTGTGTATGGCTTTCAGTCTGCGTATCACAGTATGAAGCTTTGGATATGAGAAACTCAGTCTTCCTCCACACGCTATCGGCAGAAGCTTATGTTGCAAGGCTCATCAAAATTTTCCAGTATAATATATGGACAGATTCTGGTCCAAGATACCTAGTCTTCCACAGCAAGATACCTCAGAAAAGTTGTTGACATCAGAAATTGAATCTTTCTTAGCAAACAACCAGCGGAGAAGCTTCTTAGGTACGGAACCCAGTCTTCTCTAGCACGCCACTACGGCCAAAGCTTCGAGCGTAAGATATCGAGTCTTCTTTAGGAAGCTACTCGGATGGCTTCCCACATAAGACACCCTGCCTACGACAGTACAACAATACGCACCATCGTCAGGTATTACACTGTGAGTTGGCAGTATATGACAGTGCAGCTCAAGAATCAGATCCGCAACATTTTGTCAGAAGTACAATTCTGTCAAGACATATGCCTACCTCAAGGATCGAGTGTTCGGTTGCATATGATTCTTATATATATGGTGAGCATGCATTCTCGGCTATCCCAGTCCCTCATGCGAGATGCGATAGTGATCAAGCAGATATACCTAAGGAAGGTAAGGATTCAACAACCTCATGAGCCATGCAAATGAAGATAAGCGGAGATACATCTCATGTAATACAAGGATCGACAAGATCTGGAGATGACAACTCAGAATCAACAATCTTGGCAGTGGTCACCAAGGCCATTATTCTCGCACCCTACAAGCTACAAGCCCCGAGTATATGTCATATCCATGCGGACCCAGGTCAGAAAACAAGCACAAGGGATGATGCCAAAAATATTGCACTAACCACATCGATGGTTACATGAAGAATCAAGGACATATGTGGCCAAGCTATTTCAGTAAGGTATCCTGACAAAGAAATTTATGACCGTCAAAGGATGAGGCTAACAGCAAAGGTATGATGATTTTTGGCGCGACCATCAGGGTCCGGATACCCAAGTCAGTTGGAATCCGTGATTCCGTATGGATCCACAAAGGCATACCCCCAGAAGCGTACTCTGTTCTTCAAGGACTTCATATCCCGTTGACCCGCTCAGAATGGTTAGTGCGGAATATCCAAGTCTGTTCTGTCAGATCCAAAATTCCTTTGCAACCTTAGTAGTTTGAATTCAACCACAGATGGGTATACCGATAACATGGGAAAGTCAAAAGCCGAACAATCAGCTCTAACCGGGTATACTCAATGGTGGAGCCAAGTACACGGACAACCTGTCATGAAAAGTATTTTCCCGCCAGCACCCCTGTCAGGCTAGTCTCAAGATGCTAATGTTTGAGGTATGCTACAGCTATAAGTCCATACCCCTTTGTATTGCTCACGACAGAAGGCAGTCGAATCTTTGGTACATATCTCATGCTCGAGCCCAAAAAACAAATCAAGATAAATTAGTACCGCCTGTGAGCAGTCAGATCCCACCAGAGAATGGCCATGATTCTCAGCATTACTTGAATCCGGAAGACATGCATTTGTTTAAGCAACCCCATGGCAGAAGTAAAATGTTTTCATGACCAAAGGAAAATTTATGCTCAGATCCATTGGATATCACCGCAGATATGAGGGAATCAACGTCAGCAAAAGGATTTGGTACATGAGCAAAAACCTGTCAGAATTTGGGAAAGGTGAAGCAAACCACCCCAGGGCAAGGTAAGCAAATCATGTGAAAATCAAGGGGAACAACATATAAAGGAAATGGATACCCGAGTTGGAAACGGTGCCCTCAAGTCATACTTGTTCCCTGAGCAACCAAATCTCGAGGACGAGATTTCTTTAAGGGGGGAAGGTTTGTAACACCCTTGTTTTTGGCCCTTTCTTTTTCTTTTTGATTTATTTGGTTTTTGCCCTGATTTTATTTTTGGAGTGGTTCTGTGGCCTTGCAACCTGGGAGTTCATCATCATTTCTTCTCCCAAGTGGCTCATCATTCTCAAATCTTTCCCAAGACCATGTCATTTTCCACTCTAGCCAAACCCTAAAATTCTTTTCTAAGGAATATTCCTTTTTCTATTAAAGGAATAGCCCTATTTGACCTAGGTTGTGAAGCGACCTATATTTCTGTCTTCCACAAAATTCCCAAATAATTCTCATAATTTCTCAGGGTCATATATTGCTCAAATATGACCAAAATTTTCCTTGTCCAGTTCAAAAATAATTCCCCAATATTCATTCTTCATTTCTGTCCAAAGTGGCACTTTGTGAAGGAAGTGTCATTTATCTTATCTTGTTTGCTCCCAAACTTTTTGGGGATCATTTTACATCCAAATCATTGCCACATGCGAAAATTCAACTTCATTTGCCTAGCAAATCTTCCTCAGCAATTTTTCAAAGTTTCTGTCAGACAAAAGCCATTGTGAAGGAAGTACTAGCAAGGCTTATCAAAATGAGTTGAATTTTAGCACACTCCTTCATGTGCTCATATCATCACACTCCTCCAATTTTAAGCTCAATCCAATCATCTATGTGACCACAGCATCAAATCTTTGATTCTGTTAATATTTTCAGGTTGTGAAGCAAGTATATTTTATATTGCTTCATTAATTCTAAGAAATATACAGACCATGATCCTACCCTAATAACATCTCTCCACCAAATTTGGGGCCATTTCATCAAGCCATTTTCTCCCCAATATTATCCCATGTTTCTGGACAGAAAAGATGTCTGTGAAGGAAGTACCATTTTGGCATGTCCAATTGGTATGAAATTTTTATAGCATCTTCATATGTACAAATCATCAAGCCTTGCCAAATTTCAGATCTAGTGGCTACACTATGTGAGTGCATCATCCACATCTTGATTCTGGACCAAATATGCAGTTGTGAAGCAACTATGATGTATCTTGATCCAATTCCCTTCATAATGCACAGGATTAGAGTCCTTCCTATCTTAAACACCCCAGACAACTCATTTGGCCCTTAGCATCTCTCTGTTGACCACAGTAACATGACCAAGTTTGCTACAGCAAACTTTCATCGATGCCTGCCTTAGCTACAGAGCCTCTTCTCTAGAGCTCTGGCTTTCTACAGTCTCCAGGTTGGAAGGACATCATGTTAGACAAAGTTTCCCTGCCTCTCCTGACCTCTCTTTGCCATGTCGCGTAGTGACCGTGCAGCTGGCATGCCTATTCACGCGCTCTGCTCGCTGTGGCCGCATCCAAGATGTCTTCTAGTTTCGGCCCCTCTCCCTCTCGTCGTCTTCGCACGCGTGACCATGTCTAGCCGCTTCCCCTCGTCGTTGCCTTCACCATGGACCCCTCTCCCCCTCCATCTGCTTCCTCGTCGTCGCTCACCGCCGCATGCCCACGGGCGAACAGTGGTGACTTGGTTCGGAGCTCGCCCGTCTTCTTCCTCCTCGTGCCCCCTTGGCCTCCTCTGCCCCGTGAAGCTTGTCATCGTTGCCTTGTCGTGTTCCCGTGCCCTCCCCGTGATTGATGTGCTTGACAGAGCATCGGACGGAAGTGCACGGTGGCAACAGGGTCTGCCCCCTCGCCCCGCGCCTATTTAAGCCATCCCGGACCCTTCCCAAGCTCACTAGCCTCCTCTTCACTATCCCAGCAAACCTTCCCGACCCCACCATGCTTCTCCAGAACCCCTCCCTGCTCGTCTCGGCCGCCATGGTCATCGCCGGCCGTCGCCTAAATTGGCGCGACCCCGAGCCCCATTCTCCCTCATTCCACCACCAGGAGCTCACCAGGACCCCGGCGATCCTCCCCGTGCCCTTGCCTCGCCGCCGGAGCCACCTTGGCCGCGCGCTCCCTAGATCAACCGCCGTCGCGCGACGCCTTGCTCTGCTTCCGCTCCTCTACTCTATCGGGCACCGTCGAGAGGAGGAGGACGACCGACCGAGCCAGCCCCCGACCCCACCAGTCAGCCGCACACGCGCTGACCGGGCCGGCCCGCTGACGTGGTTAAATGGAGACGTACTCCGGAGAGTACGCCTTCCCTTACCGAAAGCGTATTTTCCTCTTCGTCGGGCCCGAATGCGTTTTTCCTCTTTGGAAAACGTATTTTCTAAAAAAGCGCGTTCTGTTTTTCCTGTTAAGGGCCTGGTTGTGATGATTTTATTATAGATAGGTCCCTGGCAGAAAAACAATCGTATCTTTTCATCCATAACTCCAAATGAGGTGATTCCAAAGCCCACTTCTTCGTTCCGTCGAGCCCATTCCGATGGAATCATTTTCACCATGTTTTAACATTCTAGAAATGACCATTTTGCCCCTACCCTTATTCAGCCCCCTCCGAGAGAGAACGTTTTCCGGCGATTCTTTCCGCGAGCTTCTCGCACTTCTTCCCGGTGAATCCATCCCTCCCAGGCAAGCCACACCCTCCATTTGCATGATTGCAATGCAATGCCATGGTTTAAATTATTGAAACTTGTTTAAAATATTGCTTTAGCTACATGACTTTGTGCATGTCATTTATTAGAGTGATATTTTGATTTTGCTATTGCCATGATGCTGTTTGGAGTTCTAGGACTAATATTTTGCAGCTTATGTGGATGACATGTTGCCATTGGATTATTTGTGGCTTATATTATTATTATTTTCATGTTGATATCTTATATTATATTTTGGAGTATGATTTTGGATATGATGACTACATGTGGATCTTAGCTGGATAGCTTGTTCTTGCTATTGGATTAGTACTATTATTGTTCTTGGATTCAGCATGCTCTTAGTATTTTATTATCCTCAGAGATTAAGTTATGACTAGGTTATGCTTTGGATTATTTGTTGGGTATTGCTATGACTTGGTTGACGGATGAATATACGATACCGGAGTATCAGTTCTACTTTGGGGATAAATTCCGTCATTAAGTTGGTCAGGTGCCACCGAAACGGGCTTTTCCAGTGCAACCACATTTGCCTTTATGGGAAGGCCCTTATGCGGTTTATTGTCATGTCTCTCGCCGGTGCCTCCAATGAGGGAAGGTTATGGGCGTGCGCTACCCTGATCAGGTAGGCGGACATAAGCCTTGTGAGCCCGAGTTTGGTTATGCACACATGTCCCCGTTTGGGACTGTTTTTGTTTTGCCACGATGCTGGCCGGCCACGTAGGTGGCGGATGTCACGAGTTGACATCGGGGCCACCCATGACTTAGCCCAAAGAGGAGTTTGTCGGAGTGGTCAGGAGAGTGTCATGGCAGTAGATTGGTTCTGTCAGAACGCCGTTGGTCCACCCGAATGGGAGTGCGAGGCCATGGGTTCTGTGGTGTGGGTACAGTGTACTAACCTCTGCAGAGTGTGTGTTTAATCTATCGATAGCCGCATCCTCAGTTATGGGCACAAGTTCGTACTAGGTCACACCGTTCGATCAACACTCACATGACGGAATGACTTTTAGATGATTTATATGTTGATATATTGTGAGCAGTAATAGCTTGGCAAGATGTTGATGATGATGTTGGGATGATCTCGAGGACGATCTTTCAGTTTGTGATGTGGTCACGAGTTGATCATGTGGATGTTTTGATCACGAGGTGATTAGGTGGATCACGAGGTGATCGAGATGGTATATTGCTTGGCCGGATAGCCAAGAGTGAGATGGGTGTTGAGATTGAGATGTGGGTTTATCAGCTTTGTAGTAGTTTCATATCATGCTTAGTAGTTGCTTTCGCATCATAGTAGTTGTTAATTAATGAACCTGCTTAATGCTATGTTGTTGTTTTGCCTTGATGCTCTTGGTTGTTGTGAGCTAGCAAGTACATTCAATGTGCTGACCTGGCATGTCATGCCAGATTGCAGGTGATGCCATGATTGATTGTTTATTGAGGTTTCCGTTCGTGCGAGCTAGATCGTGTCCCAGCCAGAGTCCCTGTGGAGTGGAGTTCACCACCTTCGTCTTTGTTCCACTGCTAGATGTATTCCACTGCTACGAGTTGTTCCGCTGCTAGCATAGATCTACCTTAGCAGGCGTAGTGTCGCCATGCTGAAGTGATCTTTTGTAACATCAGACCCTTGTATTATTATCCTTTGTAATAAGAACTGATTTGTTCTACGTCAAGCAGTGCCGTATTCCAGAGACTTCTCCTCGATCTCTGGGCTGGAATACCGGGCGTTCCGGTCTCTCTGAGCCGGGTGCCTCAATTTTGGCCGAGGAGAGCTTGTTTTGGCGCCCACCGTGTATGAATCCGGGTGAGAGGCGATTTTGGCCGAGGAGACACTGTGTTTTGGCGCCCACCGTGTATGAATCCGGGTGAGAGGCGGTTATGTCATGTTTGAGTGAAATTACAAACCTGCCCCTATCAAGACCTATTGAAATCGAGCCGATTTGTGTTGCATGTCAGGGACAGGCAGTAATTTCCATCTCCCATATTTTGGTTTCCGGCGGTTACTGCGAGTTTGGCCGCTTCATTCAAATTTTTGAGAAAAAGCTTGCACTTTTACCGTGCCAACTCAATTCCAATCCATTTTGTATTCTTTTTTTGGGAAGGATCTATTTTCGATTCGAACAAAATTCTATATACATCATTTTTTATATATACTTTCAAAAGCACAACAAAGAATTATGCTCCTTTATATATATATAATATGATTTACAAATACAATGATGTCAAAATCATAAGGTTGAATTCAAAAAATTTAAACCAAATTATGTTCTACTCAAATGTATAGATCAGTAATATCTAGATATTAAATAACATAGATGCGCGCAAATTCATATGAGTATGCATGTTTGATAGATCAATTTTGGTTCGAGTATGAATTACATGTATCATCATCTTGAATTCAAATATTTGAATCCCTTTTATGTTGACATTTTCTATACACGCAACTAAATATTTGAATCTCCTTTCATGCCCATCTCTCTCGTGTGCTCCTTCATGTAGCTATCACTCTCTTTTCTCCAGCTCACCCGCACGCTCACTTCATGTTTCTCCTATTTTCGCAAACATGGTCTCTCGCCGTCTCCCTTGAGAAATGTCACACTCTCCCTATCATTATATATTACATGGTATTCATTATCTCTCACGTCTCTATCGTTCTCTGGTATCACTAGGTACCTAAGCTTTCTTTTTCACCGCCACACACACACTCTCACTCGTCTTTCACTTTGTCTTTCTCTCTAGGGTTCTCTCACGCACCCCATATCTTTCTATATATGACTTCTACCACTAGAATTACTCTCTCCCGCACACACAACGTTTGTTGGGGTCTCCTTTCCATCTTCATCTCAGTTATAAAACTGACATTATTCATTTGTTTACCGATCAGAAAAACTCTCCCCCCTTTCTCTCTCTCTCACACACACACAACTCCTGCTTCCACTCCCCCTCCCGACTACCGTCTCTCTCTCACACACACAAAACTCTCGCTTTCGCACCCCCAACTCATATTTCTCTCACAAACATTGATTGACCAGCCTCCAGATAGGTTTATACATCCGCACACTCTTGCTTCCACTATCTCATACATGTCTCTCTCACGCTCCTTGTATCTATGTAGATTTTTCGTCCCTTCTTGAGACACGCCCTCTCGATCATGCACACACACACTATCGCCTCATTTTATGGTGATACCTCTCGCACACACACTCTTTGTGTCTTTGTCACACACGCACTCCATCTTCCCACTCTCTCCCTCTCTCTCACACACACACCACACACACACACATGGGCTTTTTGCAATAATATACCACTTCTCGAATCTTGAAACCACCACATTCTTCCCTTATCTCATCAAAACCGCCAAAGGAATATATTTTGAGTGAAACATAACATATTTTTAGTGATATACGTATTTCAAAACTAGACTCTTTTCTATCAAATCGGTGAATATGTATTAATCTACTTTGAACGTGTGGCAACGCATTGGCACATTGCTAGTTATTACTGTATAATTTTTTGGACACCAGACAAACAGTGGAGTACATATATGAAGAGAAGAGGCGCACGCACGTAGTTGGTCTCTCGATGTCTCGCACACATGAGAGTTACGTAAAGGCACCGTAAACAAATGGTGCACGATTGCTGCATGCGCGGGTACCGGGTACGTGGTGAAGTGCACCTTTGTAGGAATAGTCAGTTCGCGTGATAATTTGATCCGTAGGAGTTGATGGTCAGGACCACGGGTGAACGACCTGGAGGTGGTGGCTCGCCAGTAGCCACTGATCGAGTAGCCACATTTAAAATATCATTTTTTTAGCGGGGTAGGAGTTCCGATTTTCAATGGCGCGTTATACTCCCTCCGTTTTTATTTACTCCACATATTAGAGTTGACTGAAGTCAAACTTCTTAAAGTTTTACCATGTTTATAGAAAAGAATATAAATATTTACCATAACAAATATATATGATGCAAAAGTACATTCAATAACGAATCTAATGGTATTGATTTGTTATTCTACATGTCAATATTTTTGTCTATAAACTTTGTCAAAGTTTACAAATCTTGACTTTGACCAAAGCTAATATGCAGAGTAAATAAAAACGGAGGGAGTACTAGTTTTTACAACGATTGGTATGGAGCGAAAATGGAATTCATAACTACTACCTCTGTCCTGGTTTACTAGTCCCCATCGTATTTTGGGACAAAGTTTGTCCACGAATTTTACTTGTACAATGTGAATGGAAAATGAGATTTTGTTATACCCAAACAAAAAAGGACCGGAGGGAGTGATTCCTCTGACACGGACGCGACCTCTCATAGCACAGGCATTGAACATGCGCGCCGGCCAAGAGGGCCCCACTCGCTGCAGGCCAGGCTGAACACGCCTCCTCGCTGCATGCAACCATCTTCAGACCGCCCCGCCTACCTCCATTGAATCCGCGCGTGTGTCAGAAACACATCCTTCCATGAGCCGGCCGGCATTTTAGAACACAACGCCGGTTGGCTCCTCTCGTCCGCCCGCTATTTAAACGAGGCCAAACGCCTGGCAAGAACCGCACCACACCGCCGCTCCCCATATCCTCCTTGCACCATTTTCTCCACACTCTCCATAGCTTCCGGTGAGCAGGAAGATGAGTTCTCCGGCATAAAAGCCGGCTGGGTGCCCCGACGAGCCAGGCAACTCGCTGCCCCACCTCCCTCCCTGCCCAGACCGTCAGTACCATGGGCGAGGCTACAGGCGGGCAAGCGGAGGAGCAAGCCGCTGCTCCAAATTGGCCCCTGGTGCATCAACTCGACGCTCCAAGCCTGCTCGCAGAGGAGTGGCTAGTTGCTGCACGCCAGCACACGGGGGACCAAGGCGTCCAGTGCACCGTGGTTGGCCGCGCCATCTGACACAAACGTTGGCGGAACCGCGGCATGCTAGCGGAGGTGGCCAACACGTCCGCAGCCACCGCTGACACCGAGGAATAGTAGACCACGGGAGCCGCCGCCGCTCCGAACCCACGAATGATACGACCACCGCCTCACCGGCATACACACCTGGTGTGTTGCTTGGTTTGGCTCAAAACATCGTGGACCCCAGCCGCGGCCGGCATTAGAAATTATACCTGCTTCCAGAAGTTATTTGCGTTTAGTCAAAAAATGTCCAAAATATAATTAATTACGTATGGTCTTGACTTGTTGTGCTCGCACTGGTAGTAGGAACTAGAAACTTTTCTTTATTTATAACTCTCCTCACATTTTTTTGGCTTTGAAGTGAATCATGGTTGTGGACATTATCTATGAATGTGCAGATATCTGTGAACATGAGTTTGATGTGGAAGCTGAACTTGGAATGTTGGGCTTTCGTGTGAACTATACCTTGTCCAATGGTTTGTCTGTTATTGTTTGGAAAGTAATGGATGTTATTACATGACCCAAAAAAATATATTTTGTGCCATATCAATAGATGCACGGACATCACAACATGCATGCTGACTGGATAAACATTTGAACCTAGCTATTATGAAGTAAAATTTGTATTGACAACAGTTTTAGATAGCAGGAGACGCCTAGCCTACTCTACCTCTGCTAGCTTCTTTCTGGCTTCTTCCATCTCTTCTTTGGCTTGGGTGAAGAGAGCATCTGATTGCTCTTTTCGCTTCTTCAGGAACTCAGCTACATTCTCAAGGGCTGCTCCACGCTTTCTTTCAGCCTTTACTAGAGCCACGAGGACACGAACAATTGACGACTCCACCTGGCTTGTGTGTAATCCAGCATCATCTGGGAATTTGCACCTTGTGTCTAATCTAGCATCATTAGGGAACGGGCACCTTGTGTGTAATCCAGCCTCATTTTGGAAACATGATCTCGAGGTTGACCATACTTCCCTCCTCACAGGAACTGCATCCTGACATGAAGTTACTTCTTTTTTAGATCAATAGTCAGAGCTACCCAGATCCATTAAGTAGAAGCCAGATAAACAGGACTCGGAGAAGTGAATTCAAAAGGAGAAATATAAAAACAGACTCCAAGGTGAGAGCACCCACTTCCTACATCAAGCTAAAAACGAAAGCATTAGGACGATTAAGACTCTTCTTATTACACATCAAAGAACACGAGGCTAAGAGAAATAGAAACTACAACATATACACATCGAAGAACACGAGGCTAAACGAAAGTAATTGAAAGGGTGTTACTTACCAAATCTCGTTTTACAGGTTCGGTGCAGCTCCTCTTTAACTTGCCACATTCCTTGAAGATGTCCCCAATATCCCGTGTTTAGTCTTCATTGCTCCTCTGCATGTTCACATTCATAGTTTTAAAATCTCAACATGGCAATAAAAATATAGTAATACTCACGCATCTTGTGGGCAACATTAAATCACTCATCAGCCATGTTAGAGCATCTCCAATAGAAGCGCAAAGCGTGGTGCATTAAAATAGCGTTTACAGCGCCGGAATAGCCAGTTTTTGCGGGCCGCGGAGTACTGGCTCCAGCAGCCGCTGCAAAAAAATTGCGCGCGCGCGCCACTCCAACAGACTCGCTATATTTTTTCTCCTTTCTACTTTGACCCGATAGACATTCGACTCCGAGTCGATGCTGGCATAGATAGATACATAGATAGTTCTCAGCATAGATATAGCATAGATAGATAAAAAATAGATAGTTCAACTACTCCTCGTCATCCGACTCCGCCTCGGTGATGTCCTCCTCCGACATCTCAATGTAGGCGTCAAGATACCGATCGTCGTCGGAGTCCCAGGGCGACGCTGCTCCTAGCTTGATGTTGAATTGAGCGACCGCCTTTCGCGTACGCATGTCCTCACGATAGGCGGCTCACTCTGCCCTCCTCTTCTCCCTCTCCGCCCTCCTTTGCGCGTAGAACTCGCGCTCATTGATGATGTCCTGCGGGAAGCGTTGGCACCACAGCGCCCTGGCTTCCTCGTCCATCTCGGCGATGCCGAGACGGTGCTCCCGCCTCCGGTTGTCACGACAATCCTTGTCGGTGATAAGCCGCGGGGGAGGCGCGAGCTCCTACGCCCGCTCCCGCGTCGGCACATTGGGGAAGTTCATGTCCCTACGAGGCCGCCGGAGGTGCCACGCCGCCGGGTCGTACACGCGGGCGGCCTCGTGGGCTGTGTCGAAAGTGCCGAGGCCGAGGCGCATCTCGCCGAACCGGATCTCTGCGGAGAAGCCACCGGAGGGGCGTGCGCGGATGCTGCGGTAGCCCCAAGTTTCCCGGCGGCATGGTGGCGCGGTGGCGGCGAGGCGAGAAAGAGCGGGGAGAGAGTGGTGGCGAGGCACAGAGCGGTGGGAGGGCGCAGGAGGGCGTTGTACTTTATAAAGCGCGCCGGACGCCGCACGCCAAAACTAGCGCGCGCCCGACCACTTTTTCCCACGCACGCGCGATCCTTTCCCGACGTCCCTGCTATCTCTACTCTCTTCTCTACTCTTATATGTATATTATATATTTATTTTATATTTATATTTATCTCTACTCTTATAAAAAACAGAGTTGGTGATGATGGTGTGCCTGCCATCCTGCAATATAGGCCGTCCGATTTATATCTGACGGATAGGAAGAAAACTATGGCAATTTTGCAAAAAGAGACTCACACCCCTCTCCACATTTGCAAATAAGGCCTTCCCTCATTCATCCTTTTCTCCCACAAGATAAACTACTCATACAAATGCATCTTGATGTTCCGTGCAACGCATGGGCATCTTGCTAGTTCTAAAAAACTTTCCATCATTTTCCACACTACTGGTTGCAGATGAAGAACCTACCCAAGCACAGCGCAATACAGGAGCAACGCACAATTACAAGGTGATATTCTATTGGACAATGCAAGCTATAACCAATTACTTTTACTAGAACAATAGCAACCAGGAAATTTGAAGGGTAGGTATGAACAAAATTGGAACTGCACATGTACTGCTAAGAGATTCTACACATTACCAATCGAGGAGGAGTACGCTAGTCGCGGCGGTGTCTGTGCATCATGGTCGGCAACGGGAGTCAGTTCATTGTCCATGATGGTGGTGCTTCTGCGCTTGGCGTCGGCTTCCGAGAAGCAGATCCGAGACCGTGGAAGACGGTGCCGGGGAAGAGGCTCCGTGTACGACGACGACGGTGGACCGGCTCCAGTGAGGCGTACGACATCGTCGATAAGGCACATGCGCTGCAGTGGACGAGTGCGCCGATGTAGAAGCGGAGGATCACGAAGGCTGCGGTGCCGTGGAGAAGTCTATTTTGCGGTGGGGATAGAAAATGGGAGTATTCAGGTTTACTACTCTGGGTGCCAGGTGGGGTTGGCTGGGTAGGGTGAACCTGAAGATACTAAAACAGCCCCCTACCCACCAGCATTCGTAGGCCTGTTCCGAAGGGTATGATGGAAACATCGCACTGCTCGAATCAGGGTCGCGGGAGATTTTCCTGCCGACCTCAAAATTTTGTAACACTGAACTCCCCGTCTGGTGTGTTGGGTAATTGGGCTAAGCAACTAGTGAGTAGTACTAGTAACTACTAGTACTCCCTCCATTTTTATTAACTCTGCATATTAGGTTTGACCGAAGTCAAACTTCCTAAAGTTTGGCCAAGTTTATAGAAAAATATAAACATTTACCATAACAAATATGTATGATGTGAAAGTACATTCAATAATGAATCTAATGGTATTTATTTGTTATTGTATATGTTAATATTTTTTGTTATAAACTTTGTGAGAGTTTACAAAACTTGACTTTGACGAATGCTAATACACGGAAAAACGGAGGGAGTACACATTTTTTTTTCTTAGTTTGTAGTGGAATTAATCATTTGTTGTAATCGTGAAATAAATATATTAAGCTACTGACTTCGAATGTAATGGTTTATACAATTCAATAGTTAGAATCATTATTGAATTCCAAGATGTATACCAGGTCTATAGCACTTCACAATATGCTCAAACTCACATAATCCCAATCAAATGAAAATCTAAATGAGTTTCATAGTTATTACTTTGTATAGGATGCAACAAAACCAACCATAACTCTACATGATCCATTATAAAGCAACATTTTGAACACATCCCAATGTGTGAATGAAACATGTAGAGAGAGCTTGTGAAGATGGAGGAAATATGGCGGGAAAGATTGTATGTATGTGGGCAAGAGAGTAGGAGACAAACCTCGCGAGAGAGAGAGAGAGAGGAAGAAGTTAGGTCTGTGAGAAAGATGGAGACATGTAATATACGTGAGATGCGTGTGCATCCGGATTTTGTACATGTGGAAGGAGAAGAGACAACGGGTTTGATGAGAGAGCTGGAAAAACATGGACGAGAGGGGAAGGATCTCGTGGGTTGAGGGATTGATAATTTTGTGCGGGAGAGAGAGGGGGGAGTCAGTCAGCCGTCGTCACATCATCCTGCTTCCAAATGGCCCCGCATTCTCTAGTGCAGTGTAATCGCCGTCTTCGATCTCCTCGATGCCCTCTTTGAAGATTGAGGTGGTGTGTATGCTGGGGTGCAGAGAAGCACAAGCGAGTGTGGTCGCCATATAACCTTGGATGGGGATGAATTGTGTGCTCGGGGGAGGGGGGAGTTTGTGTGCAGTGTGTGTGTGTGTGTCAGATATTGATAGAAATCAAACCTATGGAGAGAATGTGTGTGTATGTGATGGAAAGCTACATGCTAAATAGGGTTTTCATGAAGAGATTGTGCCTGTGAGATAGAGAGCGATGTGCGGGCCTTGAGGCGGGCAGGGGCCGGGTGAGGGTGTCAAAATGTGTGCATTGATGCATGTGTTACATGCGATCGTGCGAGCGATGGACGAATCGAGAGAGATGATTGTTGTGTTACGGATGCTCCTCTCTCTCTCTCTCTCTCTCTCTCTCTCTCTCTCTTGCACACACACACAAGTACAAATAGAAGACTGTTCTCTCATGTATACACAACATATTGGCATCTCTCTATGTCTCACTAATGCATTATCATTTGCACATTCACACCTCTCGATGTCTCTATCACATGCACACCGTCTCCACATTGCCCTTCCGCCACAACACACATATGGACACATACCCGTGTTCTCTCTCAGTCACACACACAGAATCAGTATTAAAAAAATGTCTAGGGCACACCTAAAACGTCCAAATCCAAATAAGCACGAACTGAAGCTAAATTCAAATATATGAAAATATTGTAGCGTGAAGAACTTTTCCATGAAAAAAAGTAGAGTAATATTCGGGGATTGTTTTCACACACACAAAAAGGTTCGGTGGATGTCCTTCGAGCGCGACACGGTGACGCACCGTTCGATTGACAACGCGGCCGTGGTGCACGCGCTTGCACAGGATTCCGTAACGATGCTGTGCTAACTAATGTGGTAGTATAAGCGCATCCTCAGTCTAATGTTTACGTGTACTAGTACGGTGTTCTTTTAAGTTTGACCAACCCTATATAAAACTAAACTAAGCTAACATACACGCACTCATCAATATGCCGCCGCCGTTGTGCATGCCAGCGCCCGCCTACTCCGGCCGACCATTTCTCACCCATCACCGTCGTGTCCCCGCCATCCCTGTGCCATGAAGCCGAAGGCTCGCCCGCTCACGTCGTCTACAGTCCCTCCTCACGATGCCGTCGCGCTACCAAGCACGCGAGCAGGTGGACCGCGTCTATGCCCGCAGCGTACAAAGATGAGGACGAGCGCGTGCTCCAGCACGCCGGCGAGGAGGAGCTAGTGTGTCATTGTCGTCTCCGCACGCGCGGTGGAGGCACGCATGGTGGCTGTCGCGGCGGAAGCCGGTCGCGCCCGCGCCGAGCCGGCAAACCGGATGCGGACGTGGAATCTACCTTTGAGACATTGAATGCCATGTGGATCCTACAATCTGAAGGAACAATTTGGGTCAGTCGACTCTTGTGAGCCGTTGGATGCAACAGGGACGGCCAGAAGGGCTTCTTCAACCTCCGAAAATGATGCACTGTTCATCTTCTCTCTCAGGCATTGAGCAGCCAGCCCGCCACAGGCCTAACCGCCTGCCACCACCGCCCTGCCCTCCCCTGAACCGCCTGCCACCGCCATGCTCCCCCCACCCCCGCCATCCGTTTAACCTCGGGAACGATCCATTTTTTTCGGCGAACTGCATTCCACACGCAACACTCATAAGATAGATCATGGGCACCCTGCCACCCTAATATAGATACTAGGGTAGCTTCTCTGTCATCTTCTTCCTTCGCTCCGTCGAACTTCTTTCACAAATCGACTGACCCAAATTATACTACTAGTACGTATTAAGTACAGTAGGAACGCGAAGATACGAGTAGTAGTACCAACTACAAGAAGAACAGTAGTACGACATACTAGTACTACTGTACGTACTAAAGAGTTCAAATAACGAGAAAGAACATAACATAGTTCTGCTGGGGGCTCAGCACAACACACTCCTGAAATAAAACTAAGCAACTAGTCCGCTTGACACTGCAGTACAACCAGCATGAGCAACGGCACTGCCACCTTACTCGGAGTCCGAGTCCTCGTCCTCGACTTCGTCCTCATCCCTCTTCCTCTTCCTCTTCCTCTTCGCCGACACTTCTTTGCTTGAACCGGACACTGGGCTCTGCTTCTTCATCCAACCCTTGTAGATATTTAAAGAAAGGTAGGCATCCATTGCTGCGTACACGATGTGATCTTCATCTATTGTCTTTGACTCCCATGCATGATGAAACTCCGGGTGAGGTTTCTTCAATTGAGCGTACGAAGGATCAATCATGGCTGCTGCAAGGGTCAGCATTGAAGGCTGAGAGGAGGACACCAGGTTTTCCTTCTGGAGATCGAAGGGCTGGCCTACAACGAGGCCTATCCAATCCAGGACTCTCCTGTCGTTCGTAAAGTCTACAGTAACGAATTTCACTCTTTTGTCCTTGAGGAAGAACTCAAAATCATGGCACCTAACGTCGGCATGGCATATGTGGTAGACCAAGCACACGTTATGTACGCAAACCTGGATCACGGCGGGCTTCTTCATCTCTGCCACCTTTAAAAGCTTCTCATTTTCCAGGACTGTGGTGTACTCAACATCTAGCCCAGTGACCCACTCATCCTTTGAACATTTGAACATGTGTAGGAAGCGACCAAGGCATGCTTCCACCATCGCGGATCTACGGGTGTAGATGACGATGAACTCATCGCCGGTGATGGTTCTAACCTTGTACTCACCGCCGATCATGGAGATTTGGGAGGCCATGGATTTTGGAGGCGGGTTAGGAGAAGTGGAACTAGTGTAATGTGAAAGGACGGGACGACTGGGAGCGAACTGTTGTAAGGTAGAACACGGGGACGAGTAGGGCGTGCGAACGGCGTGGGGTGGTGGCTTGCCCGGTGGATAAACGGACGCATGCCCCCAAAGAGTTCTCGAGTACTATGCGGGACCCACTAGATGTCATGTCTACTAGACCCACATCATAGGCCTGACGGTATAGCTTCTGTGTGTTCGCACGCCATGCCGGCGCGTGCATGTAACTTCACTTAATTCCGTCAACCGTCGCGCCTCCCACGACCTTCGCCTCCCTCGTGCGGTCGCGCCCTTTGAGACTTCGGACGGCTATAAATGAGCAAATTTTTTTGCCTACTCCGCATGCATGATACTCCCTCTGGTCCTTTTTACTCCGCGTAAGATTTGTGTCAAGTCAAAGTTTGCAAAGTTTGACCAAATTTATACTAAAAATATCAATATCTACAATACCAAATATATATTTTATGAAACTACATTTCATAATGAGTATAAAAATATTGATTTCACATTGTTAATGTTGATACATTTTTCTATAAGTTTGGTCAAAGTAGAGGTACATTGACTTCAGACAAAACTTATATGCACAATGCAGACTAGTTCCTCCGTCCACGTGCGTGCCATGTCTTATCTAGTTATCACAACAAGGTTGGCTATTAGAGTACTACTACCTCCCTTCTAGTTTAAAGGGCTCAATTCAAAAATTTCACCTACTCTTACAAAGATAGAGGCGGTGGAATAGTTTTTGTAGTCTGCAAAAGTACTCAATTAATGCTCTCGTTCTTCACAAAAAATGTGTTTACCAATGCATTATCACATGGCATGCATGCATGAACACTAGTAAATGACAAAGATTTTTACATGCATTAGTCAATATTCTCTCTAGGCTACT
This sequence comes from Thinopyrum elongatum, assembly GCA_011799875.1. NCBI lineage: Eukaryota > Viridiplantae > Streptophyta > Magnoliopsida > Poales > Poaceae > Thinopyrum > Thinopyrum elongatum. The sequence continues at coordinate 220,718,068 of CM022300.1, read as the reverse complement.
CATAGTGGAAAGTATCATATACTAGTATCATGTGCATGATACTAGTGTATGGTACGGGACTACCTTTATAGTGCCATGCATGACACAAAGTAGCATAGTATTTAACATGATACAGTATCTACCTATGTTACTCTAACCCCCCACTCTTCTTTAATTCTTTGCCACATCAGCATGTTTGCTATTCCCGTGTGCATGATACCAGCTAAGGTACCACCACTATGGCCAGCCTTAATCATCGCATGCAATAAATTAGCGCACCTTGAAATCTGAACATGTGCCTGGCGTGTATGTTTTTAAAGACTTGAGACTATACCTAGCCCGGCATGCAATGGTCAGTTCATTGAATGTAAGATGACTTATTGTGCACCGTTCCCCATACCTGCAGGAAGCCCGTTCATCTCCAAATCTTTTCCTCTCCATCTATGAAAACAATCTGCCTGCTTGACTCTCCTTCTCCCTCCGGCAGTCCCACCACTCCACCGCGTGTGAAAAAAAATCTGCATGCATGAGTCTCCTCCCCCCGCGCTCGTCCAATCCGTTGTGACCAGCATTATTTCCACCCCTTCCCTCCCCTGTAATTTACTCCAACAAATATGGTCACCTAGCTGTTACATTAATCACTCATTATATCTTACGTAGGTGTGCCATTGCTCACTATAAATACTTCGCCTCCCATGGCATTCGGAAGAACGCTCGCGTTCATTGCTATCTCCTACCCCTCCCTCTCACGTCGACCACCATGGCATCGCCCCTCCCAAGCCCTAGGCGCCCCTCGCTACTGCGCGCGGAGGGTCACGCATCGCCGTTCTGTTCCTCGCCGCCACTAGTCGAGGAGGACGCATCGGCGTTCCGCTCCTCGCCATGACGTGTCAAGGTGGATGCATCGGCGTTCCCAGTCTTGCCAGCATGCGTGTTAAAGGACGCGTCAGCTCCCCGCTACGAGGAGAACGTCACGCCGCTTGCCGAGCCTTGAGGAGCTTTGGAAAGAAATGGAGGTCACCTTGTGGGAGGCTTTGCCTCCGGCAGAGCGCGCCAAAATAGAGGCAGAGAAGAAGGCCGAGGAAGAGAAGCGCGCCGTGAGGCATGCTGCCTGGCGGGCCTATGTCGCATCCGAGAGAGTCAGGCAATTGGCTCTTTGGCAGAAGGCTCGTGCGAGGGCCGTGAGGGTGGCGGAGGACGCCCGTGCCAAAGCCCTGAGTGTAGTTCGGCCCAAGTGCCTCATCTACGCTTGGCGGTACGTGGACCGGGTGCACGCTTCCAGTGAGGAGGAGTACCTGTTGGCGCCGGATCACCAGACCGGTGAGATCGTGCTCGCCCGCCGGCAAGCCGCCAATCAGCACCTCGCGAGTTGCGAGGCTGAGGAAGAGGCGTTGTGTCGCAGCGCTGGGAAACGGCCGCGCACCAGGGCACTCGTGGGGTGCCGCAAGCGCTCCTGCGAGTGCCGTGGCTTTTATGAGGAATAAACTAGCAATGTGCCCGTGCGTTGCAACAGATCCAAAGTAGAATAGTACTTGTTCACAAACTTGAAAGAAAACACTCTTGTTTTGATATACATATATACCACTAAAAATATATTACTTTTCACTCAAAATATATTTCTCAGGCTGTTTTGATGAGGTGAGGGAGGGATGTGGTTGCTTATAAGATAATAAGGGGTTTTCTGTAAATTGGAGCAGAGAAGTGGGCTATTGTTGCAAAAATGCCACAACTTAGCTCACAGCCGTTAGATGCAGATCTAATGGTCAGAAATGACGGATGGCAGAAACACCATCATCACCAACTGAGTCTTTTATAGGAGTAGAGATTTAGTTTCTTAAGGCGATCTCATTAGTTTTGGGACGAAAATGATAAATCCCGAACGTTCGGGAATTATTAGCATCCTTAATTAAGTATGTAAAAGGAAAAGTTTGGAAACCTTGTGTATCCGTACGTATTTTGTAAGTACGTGCATATAGCACAAACTTAACTATATATCGCACTACACGTCTCTCTCTATATATGCTTGGAGACTGTGCTACGACTATTACTTACTCCCTCCATTCCTTTATATAAGGTGTATTTGTTTTTTGATAAAATTCCACAATGTAAGGTGCATTTGTTCTAATTCCTCATAATTCCGATCTTGGCCCTCCAGAAAAAGGAAAGTATCTCTCCCCTGATTGCATGTATCTCTCCTTGTAGAGAAAGAAAAGGAAACTATCTTTCTCCCGATTGTGTGTATCTATTTCTTTCCTGGCCTAAATGATTTACTTGCCACTAATCTACAAATTAGAGAAGGGTAATTTTGTCCTAACTAGTGCATAATTATGTGCCTTGGTCACTGTGCTGAAAATAATACACCTTAGATAAAGGAATGGAGGGAGTATGTACATGCAAATGCACGTTTTAACATTACGATGCGGTTTTTGTAAAATTAGTAAAACAACACTAGTCAAGCTTGTGAAACGATTCAACGCAAAAGAAATGCAAAAATGCTCATTTGATTATTTACTTTTAGCTTCCTTCTTTGTGGTTATTTCTCTATCGTACTTTGTACGGAGTATCTCACTGGTCGAGATGGCATGCAAATTCCCAAACTGCTTTGTACACCCTATATCGAATTTTTTGCCTAACAAGTTGTGCCGTGCAATTGGAATTCCATATTGAGTACTACTACTAGGAGTACCAGGCTTCTAGATTAGTACTCCCTCCGTCCTTGAAAGAGTGTACTTCCAACTTTGTTGGAGGGTCAAACTATCTTGAAGTTTGACCGAGTTTGTGCAAAAAATATATCAATGCTTGTGAAACCAAATAGGTATATGACGAACATATATTTTATCATGAATCTAATGCTACTAATTTGATGGCATAAATGTTGGTCTATTATTGTATAAATATGGTCAAACATAAAAAAGTTTGACACTCTTTCAAGGATGGAGGGAGTAATCCCATAACTACTACCTCCGTCCTGGTTTATTGGTCCCCATTGTAATATGTATCAAATTTTGACCATAAATTTAACTAATGAAATGTTTATGCATATCACCAAAAATTATATCATTGGAAACTATGTTCAAAAACGAATCCAACAATATAACTTTTGTTGACATGCACTAACATTTTATCAGTTAAATCTTTGGTCAAAATTTAGCACAAATTACAATGGTGGCTAATAAACCAGGACAGAGGTAGTAGTTTAGAAGCCCAAATGAATGAGTGAGGTGCCTTATGGGAAAAGCTGGGGAAGAGACGGCTTATTTTTTAAGCCGCCAAAAGAACTGGCCCTAGGAGTTGTAGCTAGGGATCGAGTGTGCGAGATGAACTGGACAAAGTAAATGCAGAGAGATGAAATGCAAAAAAGACAGAGGGATGTGATGGTTGCTTGTCCGTTTATTTTACCAGGCCACTTATTACTGGGAGTGGTGGGGTTCTGTGATATGACGGCTTTACTGCCGCGCCACGAGCAGGGTGATACTCCCGTGCAGTGCTGCCATCTACACTAGTACTACCTCCGTCGTGGTTTATTAGTCCCCCATGTAATTTGACTGAAGATTTAACTGAAAAAGTGTTAGTGCATGTCAACAAAAACTATATCGTTGGATTCGTCTTTGAACATAGTTTTCAATGATATAATTTTTGGTGACATGCATGAGCATTTATCGTACTATATATAATGTTAGTTAAATTTATGGTCGTACTACATATAGTAAGGTGCCCGTGCATTGCATGGAACAGTGAAATGCATTGATCGGGGAGTTGTTTATTTTGACAAAGTATGTGGGGGTCATCTCATGTGTAACAAGTATCGATATGTTTCTAAGGATATTATTTCTTCTCTAGAGCTCACAAGCATCCGGGTGAATAGTAAATGTAGGCTAAATAGATAAAAAAGTATCTTTTGCAAACAAAAGCGTTCAACTGTTCAACCTGCATCCAAAACTTTTGAAGAAATAACACTTATTGTGCTTTGCAAGAAATGACCTTTAAGAATTATTTTTTGAGTATCGATTTTCTTTATCAGGATGACTTGGAAGGGGGCAGAGGAGATGTAAGAAATGGTTCATCTGAATTCTTTCACCATTACTGTAGTAAAAATTCACAATTAATCTCATAAATGGTAAGCAAGAACTCTAATGGTGCAAAAGCATACATGGAAGATTCTAGACTAAACCATAAGTGGATACACTTTTATGCATGTGCGATACTCTAATAGAGCAAGATCATGCATGGAAGGTTCTATACTATATAAATAAGAAGTCTCCACATGCTTACACAGCGGCTTACATTGAGCGAAGACTAATGATGAACAGTTGACTTGGTAATGCATATGACCAGGTGAACCTCCTTGGAGTCCCCGTGCATCATCTTGGGGTGAAAATCATACCAGGCGTCTTCCATGTCCACATTGCCGGGAACGGAGCAGCTCGGCACAGTCCCATTCAGCGTGATGGAGGCAGCGTGGGCACCCTCGTACTTCGGAGGGGCAGTAACAGCGAGCACGCACCAGTACAGCGGCCTCGTGTCAGCGTCAGCGGCATTGCCCCGGATGCACACTACAGAGACAGGGCGGCGGCCTACGCGGGCCTTGCTGGTGCCCACGGCCAAGAGGAAGACGCTACCGTCCTCCTCCGCGACTAGCAGGCGGCGGTGATCCTCCAGCGACTCCGGCACGGCGAATGGGTAGCACGTCTCGTACATGATGTTCACCGCCGTGGGCCAATAGTGATTGACGGACGGTCCCGTGAGGTGAATGCACGAGGCTCACTAGCGAGCCCTCAAACGGTGGCGTGCACTCATAGCAGTAGCAGGGCGCGTGCGCGCATCCGGAACTATGCTCCACCATGCGGGTGCTGGTCGACATACCTCTCGCAGCCGAAACTCTTGTAGACGCAGGGCACCTTGCAGGCATCGATCAGGCCGTCCATGAAACAAGAGTGGCTATAGGGGACGTTGCGCCCGCCGAATGGAGCGCAGGAGTAGCACATGAAGCAGTAGATGGTGTCCTTACTAGTACTCCCTCTGTTTCTCTACTCTCTACTTTCTCTACTTCTCTACTTTCTCTTATAAAAAACCGAGTTGGTGATGATGGTGTGCCTGCCATCTTGCAATATAGACCGTCCGATCTATATCTGATGGATAGAAAGCAAACTATGGCAATTTTGCAAAAAGATACCCGCACCTCTCTCCACGTTTGCAGATAAGGCCTTCCCTCATTCATCCTTATCTCCCACAACCTCATTGTTGAGCAATTAAAAAAGGAAGTCTCTGGAACAATTTGGCATGGTGGCCGCTGCCGGCGCCGTCCATCCCCATGCCTCCGCCCAGTCCGACCACCAGACACCACCACACCCCACTCCTCCTCACCTTATCTCTCATCTTTCTCGCGATATCATTTTTTCGATGAAATTCTCGAGATACCATTTTTTCGATGAAATTCTCGAGATATCATTAGATTTTACACGTGGGATTACTCCTGCATGGGTCAATCACAACAGGTGTTTTGTAAAAAAATGCATCTTGATGTTCTGTGCAATGCATGGGCAACTTGCTAGTTTGCATATAATTCCAAACACCACGTAGACACGTTCTTTGACCATTTTACAACTATGTTAGTATCATTGTTAGTGGTCAGCCGGTGCAAGTTATAGCCCCGGGTGTTTTAACCTATTTTAGTAATGATATCTGGCGATTGTTCGCCACAAGCCCAATCCTGGCGAATCCCACATAACCGTCAGATTTCCATCTGACGATGGCCCATTTTTAAGCCAAAGTATTTGACAAAACTGCCACCCTTACACACGTATTGTAACTGCATCGTGGGCATTTGCAACTACCATGTCTCCCAGCGAACGTTTGCTGGGGATTGGAGTTAGCACCGATGGCGGTTCGTAGTCATTCCACGCTCGGGCATTCAAGTTTGTAACTATTTTACAATATACTACTCCTCCGATGCTAGTAGTAGAGCAGAGTCCTACTCCACTATATGCAAACTAGGGCATAGTAGTAGGTACTGTAGTTTATTGTACTAGTACTGTGATCAATCAAGCAAGTTGTCTGGCATTGATATGACCCTACGCTGCTAGGATGTGTCTCGTAAGTCAAGCGGCGTGCTGCTGCTACATTGTCATCATCACCTGTCCACTTCCCGCAGCACATATTCGCACCACCCCCCTCTTCCGAAACCCAAGCACTAACAATGGTAGAACCAGGCAACGACCGCCGAAAGAGTGGCTGGAATTCGCTCCCCACAGAGGTAATCAAGCTCATTGTTTCGCGTGTGGACAATCTCAGTACCATGTTGCTCGCCGCGTGCTCATCGGGGCTGTACCGTTTACTCAAAGCCCTCAGGCCGGAGCTTTTTAAGCCAGCTCCCTGCTTGCTGATGCCGCCTGATCTTCAGAAACGGTGTGTCACACAGCATAATGATCGTAGGGTGGCAAGCATCAACCCCCTCCACTGTGATCCGATCCCCGTCACCCTCAACTACATTAACGGTATGTACTGGGTCGGCTTGAACACGTCTTGGATGGTGCTCATCGATGGTCACGGCAGCTGGATGCTCGTGGAGGTCTACACCCGGTGATTGATCCCCCTTCCTTCGATTAACACTGCACTGCTTTGGCACCATGGCCCAGAATACTCGGAATCTTATATTAGCCAACATGATACCAAGTTTGATTTGCTCAAGGTTGTAATCTGCCAAGTGCCCACAAGATCTGCGAATTATAAAGACTTCAGACTAATTGTGTTCCTCAACCGCGGTCTCGCCTATCTGACAGGTCACTGCGGTAAGTGGATAAATTTGAACGTCCATCGTAGGACCATACATCCTCCATGGTTCTCTGATGCCATTGAACACAAGGGCTTCATTTATGCTGTGGACTCCTTCTATGGCTGGACGTATTGCTGGCCTACTCCAGTCATCGCTACAAACAGCTCTTATACCAGTATGTTACTTCCCTATGATATCATGATGGCTTTCTTATATTACTGTCAACATTTACTGAAAAAATATTCATGCTCATAACATGCTGTTCTTAAGATTGACTACAGTACGAGCCCTTTTTTATTTGACTCCAACTTGATATGATGTTGTAGGCCACCTGGTGTCCCTACCCTTCCTAATCCCAGAACCTTTCAAAGAAAAGCGGCATGGCAGTTCCAGGTGGTTCCTGGCTTGATCAGATGACAGCGAACGATTGATGATCGTTCGCATGTACCGGACGTGTTGTTTCACGGAATACAATCATAGTCACTGCAAGGTCTTTGAGCAGGATCCCAGCTTCTCTGGGCCTTCAGGAATTTTTGACTGGAGGCTGGTAAGTAGCCTTGGTACACGCTTTCTGTTTCTCGGACTGAATTATCCGATTAACCAGGAGATAACAGACGGCAAGGATCATGATGGCAGCACGGTTTCGTTTATCAGGCAAAACTGTGTGTACACAGCGTACCATGCGTCTCTCCATGCACCATACCCTGATATGTGCCACCACGCTCTGCAGCCCAAAGTAGGAGAGAGGGTCGCAAGTATCAGACTTCGACCTACTAGCTAGAGTTTCCCCCGTCAGGCACCCATCTGGTTCAAGCCGTCAGCCAATCTCCACAGCTTAATAAATAGTAACATCTAACTGAGCCAGTTAGTTAGATGCGTACACTTGGTGTAGTAGGATCTTTATTTAGTTTGATGCATACACTTGTTCTTTTTTGGTAGCCCTTTTGTAATGATGGCTGATGTTTGGTTTGGAAGAGAGAGCTGCGTCTTTACTCCTCTGGCCTGCTTACTGCTCTTGTTGCACCCCCAGCCCTGGTTGCTTCTGCTGCTGTTTTCAATGTACAATCAGTAGTATATTTCGTCTGTTGGTTGAATAAATGTGTTGTTAGAATGACAAACACAATGTTTTGGAAGTCGTTGCATGGTCCGGTCCTTTAGTGCCCCGTACGTAGCGCATACTATTTTTGGTACGGAACACATTTTATACTTGTCGATAACATACAGCCCAGTGATGAAGGCCCAATAGAGGAGCCCATAATTAACTGGAAGGGAGGCTCTCACATGAATCTGGCCCAGGTACATGCTCATGGTCCCCTAAACATAAATAAGTAAATAAATAAATAAAGCTAAATGCTCATGCACAAGTTCTTTAAATTTACGATTTGAAAAGTCAAATTTTAATAGGAGGATATTATTTCCTATGAGAGTGTCGTTACATTCAGTCGATATTATTCTTAGGCAAAGAGAGCGACCAGTCTTTTTTCTCCCACCATTTTCTTCCTGCAACCAGCGGACCCATGCAAATCGTAGTCAACGTCGTAAATAGTTCCGGTCCATTATTATTTTTCAATAAGAATGCCCAACCCAGCCCAACACATTGGCGACACCACTTTATCCCAGGGCTTCTGAATGTGCTCGGCTTCACACCTCAAGAAGAAAATTGTCTAAAAAAAAACCTCAAGAAGAAAAAGGTGCTCCGCGGCATTTTACAATAAGTTTTAGCCATATAAAATTAATTCTTATAATCCAGCATAATGAGTTATTCGGTCTGACCGGTCCAGCCGCCAAATCCAAACCTGCGCCGACGGGAGTGCCTGTTCCCGCCTTCTACGGCTGGTTGCGCTGACGTGCACGCATCGCCGCCCTGTCGTACCCTAAAATGCTGGCCAGGCCATCCCTTTACTCCCCATGACATCCTATTCTTCTCCGGCAACGACAGCCTACCCCGCACCAGAACCAGTGAACCCTCGTACTCCCCTTCGCCTACGGCCATACTGCCGCATGTTCCCCGGCTTCTGTTCATTCCTGTCCGAGGCCTCACCGTCGTCCTCCACCTTGGTGCGCTCGCAGCGGCGCCGCCATCCGGCCCTGTCAACATAGTGAATCGGGAGAGGACTGTAGTTGTGAGTATGACAGTACGGACCCACCAGATCCACTCCCGAACACAAGCAAGCGCCTCTTTACTACTCAGATGCACCCCTCGTTTTTTACTCTAATCCACCCTGCTGATATCTGGGACCCACGTCATTGTCAACGTATAGTCAATTAACGACAGAATTGCACAACATTTTTTTTGAGGATTTGTACCGTGGAGCAGGCTATAAACTGGGTTGTGCGGTCCCTGTGGACCGTCTAACAACATGACCAGCCCAGCAGTATTTTCTTTGGGAAAATAGGTAGCCCACTATTTCTTTTTGAAGAATACCCAAGCTAGGCCTATTTGTTTTCTCCGACTTACTGGGCTGCAAATCTTTCAAGACGAGGAAGGATGGATTCCGGCCTGGCCAAAAAATATGGGCAGTAAATCTTAAAAGTAATATGAAAGGGGTTGCAAATTCCAAAAAAATATAGCAAATTGGCAATTAGTTTCGTTTTTTGTTTTTGTCATCACTGATATTTATATTTCATTGGATTTTAACATAACATAGTACTACTTTATTTTTAAATTTGTTTTCGTATGGCTACTAATTTTTGGATTAAGAATATTTTGTTCCCAAACAAAAATATGCAAATTTTTAAAATTTCGCATATTTTTTAGTTCAAATTTTTAACCCTGGCACTGACCAGAAAATGGGCTGCAATAAATTCCATATGAATTAGCAAATGGGCTGTAAATTATAGAAATAATAGCAAATGGGTTGTACACGCCACAGATTTTGTGGCTGACTTGTTTACGCAAGGCTTTGTCAGTCAACACACGATTCTAGCAGCAGCGACTGTTGGATGTCCATCCAACGGCTAACGTGCTTCTTCAATCTCTGATCTTCCTGTTCCAGCCGCCTAAAACAGTGCCGGTGGGACTGCCTGCTCCCTCCTCTTGTGGCCGACTGTGATGCCGCGCAGGCTTCACCGGCCCACCCTACTCCCTCCGCTGGCCTGGCCATCCCTCTACCCACCAGCACCTCCTGTTATTCTCCGGTGACGGCAGCCTCACGCAGCAGCCGAACCAGTCAACCTTCATACTCTCCTCAGTGTGGGCATCCACTGTTGTGTCTTCGTCGGCTCCGGGTTGTTCCATTCCTAGGCCTCACCGTCATCCACCGTGTTGGTGCTCTAGGCGCGGCGTGCTCAACATTCAACAGACGACAACCATCGGAATAGGGATGTACATGGAGAGGCTGACAGTAGGGACCCGCATGGTCCATGGCCGCACGCAAGCAACTGCCTCCATATTACGCAAAAAAAATGATTCCTCCCACTGACATCTGGGGCGCACCGGTTCGGAGGCTGGCCTGTGGGCCTACTAAGTTGACGCGTATGTAGGGCTTTGTAAACTTAGTCAACAAACGATTCTAGGAGCAGTGACCGTTGGATTTTAATCGAACGGTCCTGCTGCTTCTTCAATCGCTGGTCTTCTTGCACCAGCGGCCCAAACCAGCGCCGGCGAGACCCCCTGCTCCTGCCTCCAGTGGCCGGCTATGCTGCCGCGCAGGCCTCACCGTCCCACCCTACTCCAACCGCTGGCCAGGCCATCCCTCTACTCACCCACAACCCGTGTTATTCTGCGGCGACGGCAGCCTCACACCGCAGCCGAACCAGTCAACCCTCGTACTCCTCTCCGCGTGGGCATCCACTGCCGCGTCTTCCCTAGCTCCGCGTTGTCCCCTTCCTAGGCCTCGCCGTCATCCACCGCCTTGATGCTCTCGGCGCGGCGTGGTCAATGTGGTCAAGGAACGACTTCCATTGGAAAAGGACTGTACGTGGAGAGGCTGACAGCTGGGTCCACGGCCGTAGCAAGGAAGTGCCTCCTTATTACGAGTAAAATAATTATTCCTCCACCTGACAGCGGGGACCCACCGGAAGGACTCTGTATTTGGCGAAAAAAATGTTTCCCCCTGACAGCTGGGACCTACTAGCTACATCTTCGCACGCAAGGAAGTGCGTCCATATTACGGGCAAAAAAATGATTCTCCCCCTGACCATTGGGACCCACCATCAATAACTTCGCACGCAAGGAAGTGCCTCCTTATCCTCCCTGACAGTCAGGACCCACCTGGTCGAAGCGTACGTAGCATTGTCATTCTGGTCGCGAACTTGTACGTACATACTGGTCGATCGGTCTCTCTGCAACGATGAACCGTGGCCGAGCAAGTAGCGGCACGTGTAGTAGTAGAGCCCCCAACGTTGCAGTTCAGGTAGTCCAGTCAAAACCGTGTACACGTACATACAGCCAGATGCCAAAAAATACGGCCACGTATGTACATACGAGCGAGGTCTCGAACGCCTACTCACGCATTTGTAGAACCAGGGCTCGTGTACATGGAGAGGCAACGGACGGCAGCAACGGCGTCCTATTCATCGGCAGCCAACCGGCTGGGTCAGAACGGAGAAACAATGTCCTGTTCATCGGGAGGCAACATACTGGGTCGGAATGGGTCGTGTTCAACGGGAGCCAACTGGCTTGGACGGAACAGCCGGAACGGGGTCTGGCGTACCACAAAACGGAGGAAAACGGCCTTCTGTTCGACCGCGTACGGTCGAAACAGGGTCCTGTTCATCGGGAAGGGTGTGGCATAAACGGAGGAAATGGACTTGTGTTTGAGTGCCTACAGTCGAAACGGGGTCCTGTTGATCGGGAGGGGTGTGGCTTACTGCAAAACGGAGGAAACGGACTTGTGTTGGAGTGCCTACGGTCGAAACAGGGTCCTGTTCATTGGGAGGGTTGTGGCATACCGCAAAACGGGACTCCATGTGCTACTGTTCATCCACCGTCGACTTCCTCCAGCCTCTACCTGCTACTGTTCATCCACCGTCGACTTCCTCCAACCTCCACCAGCTATTGTTCACCACAGGGTCCTGTTCATCCAGCCTTCGCTGACTACTTTTCAACCAGCCCTCTCCACGGGGTCCTGTTCAACTAGCCCTCCACGAGGTCCTGTTCAACCAGCCCTCCACAGGGTCCTGTTCATCCACCCCCAACCGGCTCGGGTGTGTGGTGGCCTCCTCTCGATCGCGGTCCTGTTCATCCAGCGGCAACGGCCTCTACTACCACGGGGTCCTGTTCATCCAACCCCCACCGGGAACTGTTCATCCAACCCCAAACCACGTACGTCTCGACTCGTTCAACCAACCCCCATGTTCACTGTTCATCAAGAGGCAGCAGGTTCGATCAGCTTCAGCAAGCAGCAACAGCTATCGATCGCTCGGGTTCAGTTAGCAGTAGTAGCGAAGGAATCGTTGGGGTTCAGTTAACAGCCAGGGATCAATCGCTCGGGTTCAGTAACGTAGCTAGTGCAATCGCTCGGGTTCAATTAGAGCCCAATGCCTCGCTCGGGTTGAGTTAGAGCCCAATGCCTCGCACACATGCGCGTACGTCTACGAGAGAAACGCGCAAACCTTCGTATATCGCTCGGCCCCGACCACCCACCGTAACCGAGAACTCCCCGAAATTTTCCTCGCCCTCGCTTCTACCATGATTTTTTCCATCATGAATGGCCCAAAGAATGTAATGCAGGTGCTTCCCCGGCCCGACAGGACGAAAAGCCCATTTTCTGTCATGATTTTTTGTCATAGAAGTAGGAGCCCACCACATCTATGATGATACATGCTTTTGTCACAATTATCATCATAGAAGTGTCATAAGCATGACAGAAAAAAATTTCGTTCGGCCCAAAATGTCACGGATGTGTCTTTTTTTTGTAGTGCATAAAACCCTATTCCTGCTTTGGTGGATTGATGAAAGGACCGTGGTGGAGACGCAGCACTCTAGCCCGACAAGGTCGCCTTGAGACGAGAGTAGCTACGCGCGTATAAGTGTACGGGGGTCCGAATCCTTTCTAAGGTTGCAACGGCCCTCCTTTTATAGGTCAAGGGGTCACCACAATAGCAAATCAGTCATTACGTACTGATTGGATAGCAAATAGTGCTATCATACTTAACTCTGCAGACAGGACAAGGCGCATTAAATGCACCTCTTAGTGTCACATCATGGGTGTTGCCCGGCAGCCTTGCCGCGCCATTCAGCCACCTTCTAGCCTATCTGCATGACACGTCTCCTGGACGGGTGTCACTTAGGGGTGATCTTCCTCGGAAATGGCTGCCACGTACAAAATAACAGCCACTTAATCACTTGGGTGCTCGACACTGCACCGATAGGTGACTTGCGTTGCTGTGAGGTGGAGTGGTGGCGCCTTGGCAGGATAGTCCACCCTCGGCGTCCCCGGCAGGCTTGCCGGGGGAGTCTTGAGACTTGTCCTTTGGGTGTCCTCGACCCCGCCAGGCTCGTCTGCCCGGCAAGGGAGGTTTTTCCTCAGTGATATCTTGCTCACTTGGTTGGTCTTGCTCTTCTTGATCCGCCCTTTGATATCTCAAAGAGCTATCTCTTTAGCTTGGTCTCGTCGTGGAAACTTAGCGCTGTTGTGGTGGAGGCCTGCCGTCCGTGCACAAGTCAGGGGAAACACACACCCCTGTTTGTGTACCCCAATAAAAGACCCCAGGCCTGAGCCATACGTGTCGTCGGGCATGTTGGGTTAGGCCCCAAACAGTGCACGGACACGTGCCGAGGGAACGCTGCGCGTGCAGCGGTTCGTCATGATGACCAACTGACCAATGTCCACTCCGCGTAATTACCGCCGGTCATGGGGTCGTGAGACTATAGCAGTTAATGTAAAACGGTAACTTTCTGAGGGAAGGTTGCAAAGAGTCGCCCCTTTCTCCACGCTCGTTCCCCATAAAGAGGAAAAACACGAAGGGGCACGGCTCATTCACACCTGTTTCTCCAGCCATCATCTTTTTCCTCTAGCCACACAGTCGCTTCACGCCCATTCTCGCTCTCATTTGCCTCATCTGATCCCCCATTCCCTCATTGCCCATAAGGATGGGAAGGAAGACTGCCGTCGACAAGGGGAAGCGTGCGGCCGCCGCGAAGACGGTAGTCGCAGAGGGGAACAAAAGGAGAGCGGCGGAGTTGGACAAGAAGCGGCGGGGAGATGTGGTCTTCTCCCCGTCGAGCTTGGATGAGGACACCTTGGTCGCAAGGTATGGGTATATGTGGGGGACGGAAGTTCCAAAAGGGCATGGGGCGCCCGTGGTCCTGCCGGAGAGGGAAGAAGATCCGCTGAATTCATACCGGTTTTTCTGTGTGTACTTCTTCTGCGGCCTTTATCCCCCTTTCTCGGATTTCTTTGAAGCGATGATGATGGTGTACGGATTCCACCTTCTGGACTTCACGCCAAATGCGATGGCATGCATGGTGATTTTTGCCCACTTGTGCGAGAACTTTGTCGGGGTTGCCCCCAATGTAGATCTGTTCCGGCACTTCTTTGTCCCGCGGGTGGAAAATAAGGCTCACCGCTCGGGGAATGTAAGCTGGATCCCTTGGGTGGTGAAGGAAATCTAGGATTATCTGCTGGGGCAACAGCGCGGCAGGTGGGAAGAATGGAGGGCAGACTGGTGTTGGATTCAGGACGCGGAAGCCCCAGACTTCTGCCAGGCACGGACGGAGTATATCATGCGCGGCAATGATTGGAGGGAGGTGGGCCTCACCAACGACATGCTCCGCCCGACGTTGAACAGGATCATCCGTCTCAAGGTCACCGGGTTAACCATCGAGCAGGTGGGGGCCGATTTCCTCCAACGCCGCATCATGCCTTTGCAGAAAAGGGACAGGTTTGCCAAGCTGTATGGGGAGGCCGGGGACAGGATGCGACTGTACCCGGGTCTGTCCAACAACTTGTTGGTCTATGGCTTGGTTGTGCGAACAGCTATTCGGTAGCCTTGGGCCGTTCAATTTGCCGGCAAGTGTTGTTCCGCTGAACATCAATTCCGCCCGGGACCAGAATCTGAAATGGATGCCAGATTGCAATGCTCATGGGGTTGCGGGAGATTGCCAATTACCCGAACTCGACGATGAGATCAAGTGGTTCTCCGGCCTGGAGGAAAGGGCTACCAGGGTGGACACCAACATGTTCAAGCGCACCTCCAAGGCGGAGGCGGCGTTCATCAAGAAGCGGATTGAGGAGGACAGAGCGCTCTGTGTCGCCGAAAAAGCAAGGCCCAGAAGAGGGGAGGAGGAAGAGAAAGGGGAAGCTGAAGGCGAAAGTGTTACCCACAGAAGGAGCGAAGGGTGAGCCAAGGAAGGGGCTGCCGAGGATGATCCTGCCGGGGATGAACGTGCCGGGATTGAGGCTCTGTACGCTGCGGCAGCGGGAGTTCAGCAAGAGGACGACGCCGTGGAGGTGGCGCAGCCCGGGGGGGATTGGCTTGCTACGGGTCCCCAGGCCCCTGAACCGGATCTGGAACCCCTTCAGCGTAGGTGGCCTGGCCGAGGAGCAGCCACCCCAGCCCTCGGGCCCACCAAGAAGGTAGAAAAGATCGCCTCCAAAAGCGGCGGGGCGGAAGTGGAGCGCCAGCATTCTCTTGCCTTTTCGAGGCCAAGACCCCTCCCGCCAAGCGACCGGAAGTCACAGGGGGCGACTCCAGCTCCCAGTCAGATTCGAGCTCTTCGAGTAGCTCGGCTTCACCGGAGATCCCTCCACCCAAGCAGGACTTGAAGTTACCGGGGAGTACCATTCCCCCAGTCCTGAAGAGAGGCAGAGCTCCTCCGCCACCCATGGAGTTCGAGCTGGGCTCCATTCTCATGGACTCGGAGTAAGAACAATAGTCTCCATTCTCATCCGAGTCTAGCATACTCATTGGTTTGCTAATTCAATCTTGCTTGCTGCCTTTGACAGGGAAGAGGAGGAGGAGGAGGAGGAGACCCTCATCCACCGAGCCAAGCGGCTCAGGCATGCGGAGCCGCTGGGGTCCCTGGGAGGCACGGGTCGGGCGGGGAGCAGCATGAATGATCCAGTGGCAAGCCCCCAGCCCAGCCCTCGCCGCGAAGGCACGAGACTGATTGCCCCCACCAAAGACGATGCAAAAGAGCACTCCCCATCTCCAATCAGAGAAGAGGGGGAGTCTGCCCAGGATGGGGCTTCCCAGGAGGGGCCCACTCTGCCTGTTGGCCGAGGTGAAGGGACCCTGATAGAGACTCCCACGGAAGGCTCTGCCCAAGTCGACACCATAGTTACCGGGGAAGGGGGTGCTGTCCATGTCCCGGCAATTGACGTTGCCGGGGAAAATGAGGATCCTCCATGGTAGACAACTCCCGGTAACTTATTTGTTTTTCCTTTATAATCTTGTTCCAAGTTCTTGATCTTCCAATGTTTCTTCCCCCTCATGATTGCTAGTTTTCTCTTGCTTGCAGTACCATTGGCTGAGGAGCCTGAGTTGTTGGGGGAGGTGGCCAGCATCAGGAAAGACACTGCCGAGGAAGCCACCAAAATTGCTGCCGCGGCGGGGTAAGAACACGCTGCTGGGGACGCCCAGGAGCCCCCGCAGGAGGTAGGGCAGGCCCCTGGCAGTGCGTCAGGATTGGGGATGTTGGTTGAGGAGAAAATCCCCCTTCAAACCATGAGCCCTCCTCCATCGTTTGGCACCTCGGCTGGGATCCCGCAGCCAACCTCAAGCCAGTTGGCATTAGTGCTGGCCCAACCTGGTCTCGGAGCCCCCGATTCTTCGGCAGCAGCGAGTGCAGAACTAGACAAAGAGATCCAGTGTATCATGGCGCCCCTGTCTCAGCAAATCGGAGAGACTGATGGCTCTGTCGATGCAGTCTTGGACATGTCCTTTCTAGAGTCCGTGGCGGCGGGTATCAAGGAAATGCAGAACCGATACGACCAGAAGTGGCAGGTACTCAAGGAGCAGTGTAATTCCGCCAACAGTGTCGACCAGAAGCTAAGGGACAAGGGCAACGAGCTGCGCGAGTGGCATGGCAAGCAATTCCAAGTCCTCCTGCGGCAACAGGAGACGATCCCCATCGTGAAAGAGGATGTCGCCGCCCGAGAAGCCCGCCTGGCAGAACGCACAGCGCTTCTAGACGCCAAGGAGCAGAGCATCTCTTCCCAGGAGGAGAACCTTGGGGCCACTCTCCGCACCAAAGATGATGAACTGGAAGCCCTCGTCCAGCAGCGTACCAAGGAGCAGGAGGATAAGCATAAGGCAGCCCTGGATGCTCTTACTGCTGACTCTGCCGCCCAACTGAAGAGGCTTGCTGACGATCTTGCCGCTGCATCTACTGCCAAGGCTGATCTCGACCAACAGGTGGCCAAACTAACAGAAGAGCTTGCCGGGAGTGCCAAGGAAGTCGTGACCCTCAAGGGGGAGGCGCAAAAAGCAGAGATCCTTCTGAAGGAGGTGCAATTGCAGCTCTCTTCCAAGAGCCAAGACCTTGAGACTACCAACGGCACTATTGAAGACATGAAGGCCAGGGTTGGCACCCTAGAGAGCTCGATCGAATCTGGCGATGTCCGCGAGAAGCAACTGATGAAGGATTTGGACAACGCAAGGCTCCTTTGAAAGGATGCGGAGGACAAGCTGGCAAACCAGTCCGAGCAGGTCGACCATTGGATCAAGAGCCTGATCGACATCGCCGAGCACCTCACTGCCCAGATTGCAGCGATGGGCATGGAGGGGCCAGTCTTCTGTAACACCCTGGATTTTGCCCTTTTCTTTTTTCCTTTGATTTTCTTTGATTTATTGATTTGAATTGCTTTTTCTGTGGCTATGTGGTTCTGAAACTTGGGAAGATCATGTCTTCCTAGGTTTTATAGTGGCTTGCCATCCTCATCATCATCCCTAGATCATGTCATTTTCATCCTTGACCTAATCCAATATTCTTTTTCTAGGAAATATTCCTTTTCTGTTAAAGGAATAACCCTTTAAACCCTAGGTTGTGAAGCAACCCATCTTTCTGTCACTCCTAAAATTCCCAAATAATTCTCATAAATTGTTTGGGTCCTATCTTGCTCAAATATGGCAAAATATTTCATTGCCATGTTCAAAAATCATCCTCCAATAATTCTTTTCCTATTCTGCCCTAAATGGTACTGTGTGAAGCAAGTGCTATTTTTCTTTGCTGATTGACCCCAAAATTTTTGAACATCTTATCCTGTCCATATAATTGCCCCATGCCAAAATTCAACTCAATTTGCCTAGTAAATATTCCTGAGCAATTTATCAAAGTTCTTGTCTGAGGGAAGCCATTGTGAAGGAAGTACTAGCTAGGCATATCCAAATGAGTTGAAATTTTGCAAGGTGCTTCATATGATCAAATCATCACTCTCCACCAAATTTGAGCTCATGTAACTCATCTATGTGAGCCCAGCTCCAAATCTTGGTTTCTGGTCTGATTTTCCGTTTGTGAAGCAACTATATTTTATAATGCTTCAATTAAGCTAAAAATTTACCAGAACATTCTCCTACCCATATTAACTCCCTCCACCAAGTTTTGGCTCATTTCATCTAGCCAATTGCCCTGTGCAATTTTTCAAAGTTTCCGGTCAGAATAAAGCACTGTGAAGCAAGTACTACTTTGGTATATCCAATTGGTTTGAAACTTTTACAGTGTCTTAATATGATCAAATAACCCACCTCCTCCAAATTTCAGCTCATGACAATCATCTATATGAGTGCTACTTCATAATCCCCAAATTTGACTAGTAGGGCCGTTTCTACAGCAAGTACCCTCTAAACTCATCCCCTTAAGCTGATTTTTGGTGATAAACATCATCTTAGCATGTGATCATCACCAAACAAATCCTTTCCTTCGTTCCCAAGCTGGTGTCCCCACTGCACAGCACAAACACTTGGCTGTTGGTCTGCTTTGGGGCCATCTGCAAATCTCTTCTTTGCCCCTGGACCGAAGTCTTTCTTCATTTAGACTAAGGGCAGTATGGACTATCTACTGGACATGGTCGGTCCAGCCAAAACGAGCCATTTGCACCAGTGCACGCGGTGATCACACTTGCGTCATTGCAAACTCGCGCTCTGGCTCGTTCCGGCCGCTGTTCCCATCGTCTCCCTCCTCATCTCGACCTCCATTCATGTCTAGTAGTTGCCCCGTGAGCTCCTACGTCGCCCTGTGCCTCTGCCTCGTCTTGGTTCGCTTTTAATGCGCCGCTAGCTCCATGCCCGTGCCGAGTCCTACCTCTGTCCTCCATTAGAGCTTGGCTTGAGCTTGCCCGTGATGCTCTAGAGCCCTCTCCCGCGCCTATATAAGCACCCCGAGGTGTTCCTCACCTCACCAGTCCCTCCCCCGCCTCATTTGATCATCGGAGTTGCCCAATCTCACCGTTTTTCTTCTCGGCCACCGCGGCCATCGCCGGAGTCCACTCACCTCCAGCCTTCACGAGCCCCTCTGAGCCTCTCTGGCTTTGCCACCACCCTCTCCTCACCCCGGCGCACCTCCCCCATCTTCTCCCCCTCGCCGGAGTGCTTCCTGGTCGCCGTCCCCATGTCCGGCCGCCGCACTCACCCCTTGGCCTCAGCTCAAACCCGGCCACCAAGACCCCTCCTCCACTTTCCAGCCACACCACCATCTCCCCCTCCATCCGGTGACCCCCCTCCACCCTCTCAACCTCGCCGGAGACCCCCTACATCGCCGCTAACAACCACCGCCGCCCACCCCTGCTCCTCCTTGTCACCACCGCCGCCGCAGCCCCCGGGCCTCCCCACGCCTCCCTCTTGCTGGGAACGGACGCGGCAGGCCCAGCCGCAGCCGCTGGTGCCCGCGCCGTCGGCTGAGGTGGCCGGAGCTGCCCTCCCGGTCGCCGGCATCGCCACTGCCTCGCCCCTCTTCCGTTCTGTCAGGGGGGCAGGGGAGGAGGAACACGATGACTCGCCAGGCCCCCCACCTGCGCGCGGACCCCACCCGTCAGCCTCACCACGCGTTGACCCCGCCCCGCCACGTCACGTAAGTGAAAACGTATTTTCCTAGAAATACGTTTACTAATTTCGAAAGCGTATTCCTTCCTCTTTTGGCTAAAATGCGTTTTCTAAGTCAGAAAGCGTATTTCTCTCTTCTGCAGCTCAAAATACACTTTCCAGTGCAGGAAACGTATTCGGCCCGAAGGCGCTTTCAGTTTTTCCTCCAGGGACTTGTTTGTAGTAGTTTTTATTACAGATTAGTCCCTGATCTTCTTCACCTTGTATCTTCGCGACCGTAACTCCGATCGAGGTGAAACCAACGCCCACTTCTTCGTATCATCGAGCTCTATCTTTTGGTAACATTTTCACTAGGTGGTCCCATAGTGAAAATGACCATTTTGCCCTTGCTTCAAATCAGCCCCGTCTGAGAAAGAACCGTCCGGCATTTCGTTCCGCGGCTTCACCGGACTTCTTCCCGGAGTCTCTGTCACACCCAGGCAAGCCACAACAGCCACTTGCATAATAGCCATGCAATAGCCATGGTCTCTACTTGAATCTATAATAAAAGTTTGCCCATTATCTGCCTGCTTGCTTGCTACTACTGTCGTTGTTTCGGTTATGCTTGTGGTTTCATGTTCACCTTCATGCTATGCTCCGATGTTTCTTGTTATCTTGTACTACTTGCTAGTATTATTGTCGCATGTTATGCTTGGTAGTAGTAGTACATGCTGGCTGTAGTGATGTTCACCTGTTGCATGTTTGTCGTATGTTATCAGTACCATTGTTATGCATGTTCCTTTGCATCTAGATTGGTCACATGCTTACTTGATAATATTCTTGTCATGGTCTTGCATGGTATTTATTCATGATGCTAGTAGTCATGCTATGCTCATGTGTAGTGTTATACTCATGCTCGTCAGTATGCCAAGCTCAATTGGTTAAATGCTTCATTGTGGTTATGCTCGATGATTATGTTGCACCTCCATGCTTATGTTGATATCATGCTCATGAATTGTAGTTGCATCATGTTATTTTAATATGGCTCAGCTTATTGCATTCAAGTTTAACCGGATAATAATGAACTTGAACAACTGTTGGCTGAGTCATGGTGCCACCAAATCGAGCTGACTAGTGCAGCCACATTTGCCTT
This sequence comes from Thinopyrum elongatum, assembly GCA_011799875.1. Classification (NCBI taxonomy): domain Eukaryota; kingdom Viridiplantae; phylum Streptophyta; class Magnoliopsida; order Poales; family Poaceae; genus Thinopyrum; species Thinopyrum elongatum. The sequence continues at coordinate 220,697,261 of CM022300.1, read as the reverse complement.
TTATGGGAAGGCCCTAATGCGGTCTATTGTCATGCCTCTCGCTGGTGCCTCCAAAGAGGGAAGGTTATGGGCGCGCGCTACCCTGATCAGGTAGGCGGACATAAGCCTTGTGTGCCCGTTGTTGTTGTACCCGGGTTGTCCCCATTTGGGACCGTTTATGTTTTGCCACGACGGTGGCCGTTGGATGTCATTGGTTGACATCGGGGCCACCTAGGACTTAGCCCAGAGGGGAGTTGGTCGGAGTGGCTGGGAGGGTGTGATGGCAATAGATCGGTTTTGTCGGAACACCGTGGGTCCACCCGAATGGGAGTGCGAGGCCATGGGTTCTGTGGTGTGGGTATAGTGTGCTAACCTCTGCAGAGTGTGTATTAAATCTATCGATAGCCGCACCCGCGGATATGGGCCCAGTTCGTAGTCGGTCACACTATGAGCTAACTATAATAATAACTTGATTAATAACAACCCCGGTTTGATGATGAGAAAGAGTTTGGTTGTGATCGAGAGAGAATCACAGAGGTATCATGGATACCGAAGTTGGTTAATCTTTATGTGATCGCGAGATCATCACGGAGGTATCATGGATACCGATGTTGGAAAGTGGATGTATGAGATGGTTACGAGGTAACCGCCGAGTAAGAGTAAGTTGATGCATGATATGGTTTACCTGTTGCATGTAGTATCATCATGTTCATATTCTCATGCCATGCTAATGTTGTTTTAGCCATATCATGTTCAGCTTGTGTATGCCATGTATCATGTTCATGATTGCTTTAACATGATAATGCCATGTTGTTGTTTGTCTTGACTGCTTTTGGTTTATTGTGAACTTGCAAGTACATTCAATGTACTGACCTGGCGTGTCATGCCAGTTTGCAGGTCGTGCCTGGTTTGCTTGCTTGTTTGGTGTGGTTCCTGTGTTCGTGAGCTAGGATAAATGTTCCAGCCAGAGTCCCTGTGGATTGGAGTCCATCATCGTCGTTCGTTGTTCCGCTACCAGTAGAGGTTCCGCTGCCTCGAGTTGTTATGCTGCTTGCATAGAGCAACTGTGGTTGGTGTAGCGTCACCGTGCCGGTGTTATTCATTGTAATATCGGAGACCTTGTATTCATATTCGTGTTGTAATAGAGAGCTTGTTTGTTCTATGCTAAGCAGTGCTGTATTCCAGAAGACTTCACCTCGATCTCTGGGCAGGAATACGGGGTGTCCCGGTTTCTCTGAGCCGGGTTGCCACAAGGCTTGGTATCAGAGCAGGTCTGGCTGTAGAGTGTCCTAGTCTACTGGAACATTAGAAAAAGGTAGTATAGTGTCTGGTTGTTGCCCTTGCTTGCTGCATTTGGTTGTTGCATTTGTTTGCTGCATATAGTCTTATTCGGTTACCCCTAACCCCTGTTTCATGCGTAGATGGCGGTCAGCTTCCATGAGTTCAATGCCATCCCCAGAGCTCCCGGTGCTGTTCTTATTGGTAAAATCCCACTCCTGCACCTCTCAGCTTTGCCACCCTCCCTGGGGATATGTGGCGTAGCATTTATCCCCTCGGAGATCCACCTCATTACCAGGTATTCCAGTCTTCTGCTGGAGGAAGAATCATGGAGTATGTTGCTCATGTCCATCTGTCAGCCCCGATTCATGTTGGTAAGCGCACCTACAGTTTCCACGGTGGTTACAGTGCTACTCCCGAGCGTGCCGTTCAGCTTGCCGCAATGGCAGGAATCACCGGTCTTCGTCATCAAGAGAGCATGGTGCAAGAGAACCGTGCCTATCAATACTATCCCACCATTGCCGAGAATCCTAAGCGGATCCAGTTCCCATCTGTCGACCCTCAAGATGACCCGGCTATCCTCGCCATGTCCCGTTACATGACGGCCGAGTGTCTTCTTATTTCTGAATTAGTCCGAGACGCCATTCGAGCCAGGAGATTGCTTGGTGTTTCCCTACCCTAGTCTCCGCCAGCTACTCCAGTCCCTCCGCCTCATCCATCCGGAGTTTCGGAGTCAGCAGTTCCACTCGCTACTCCCTTAGCTTCTTCGTCAGTTCCCGAGCGTTTGCTCAAGCGTAGGGTGTAGTGATACGTCTCCAACATATCTATAATTTTTGATTGTTCCATGCTGTTATATTATCATTCTTGGATGTTTTACAATCATTTTATAGTCATTTTATATCATTTTTTGGTACTAACCTATTGACATAGTGCCCAGTGCCAGTTGTTGTTTTCTGCATGTTTTTTACATCGCAGGAAATCAATACGAAACGGAGTCCAAACGCAGCGAAACTTTTTGTGGATTTTTTTTGGACCAGAAGACATCCAGTGGGTCGGAGAAGCACCTAGGGGGTGCTCCGAGGGGAGCACAACCCACCAGGGCGCGCCTGGAGGCCCAAGCGCGCCCAGGTGTATTGTGTCCACCTCGACCGCTTTCTGCACCGCCTCTTTGCTCTATAAATACCCCAATATTCCAGAAACCCTAGGGGAGTCGACGAAAATCAATTCCAGCCACCGCAAATTCCAGAAACACCAGATCCAATCTAGACACCATCTCGGAGGGGTTCATCATGTCCATTGGTGCTTCTCCGATGATGCGTGAGTAGTTCTTTGTAGACCTACTAGTTCGTAGTTGGTAGCTAGATGGCTTTCTCTCTCTCGTTTGATTCTCAATACAATGGTCTCTTGGAGATCCATATGATGTAACTCTTTTTGTGGTGTGTTTGTTGGGATCCAATGAACTTTGAGTTTATGATCCGATCTATGTTTTTATCCATGAAAGTTATTTGAGTCTTCTTTTGATCTCTTATATGCATGATTTCTTATAGCCTCATATTTCTTCTCCAATATTTGGGTTTTGTTTGGCCAACTTGATCTATTTATCTTGCAATGGGAAGAGGTGCTTTGTGATGGGTTCGATCTTACGGTGCTTGATCCCAGTGACAGAAAGGAAAATGACACGTATGTATCGTTGCTATTAAGGATAACAAGATGGGGTCTATTTCTACATAAATAGATCTTGTCTACATCATGTCATTGTTATTATTGCATTACTCCATTTTTCCATGAATTTAATACACTAGATGCATGCTGGATAGCGGTCGATGTGTGGAGTAATAGTAGTAGATGTACGCAGGAGTTGGTCTACTAATCTTGGATGTGATGCCTATATAATGATCATTGCATAGATATCGCCATGAGTATTTGAAGTTCTATCAATTGCCCAACAGTAATTGTTTTCCCACCGTTTGCTATTTTTCTCGAGAGAAGCCACTAGTGAAACCTACGGCCCCCGGGTCTCTTCTTTAATATATTTGCCTTTGCGATCTATTTTTATTTGCTTTTGTTTTCAGATCTATATTTCCAAAAACCAAAAAATACCTTGCTGCACTTTATTTTATTTGCATTTATTCGAGATCTATTTATCCAATCTATTACAACTTTTTCCCGTCCACTAGCCATCTCTGGCGCCGTTGCCCGAAAGGGATTGACAACCCCTTTAATAGGTCCGGTTGCGAGTATTTGTTATTTGTGTGCAGGTACCGTTCACGTAGTGTTGCGTGGTTCTACTACTGGTTCGATAACCTTGGTCCCATCACTGAGGGAAATACCTACCGTCGCTATGCTGCATCATCCCTTCCTGTCTGGGGAAATACCGACGTAGTTCTAGCAGACATCAAAAGGAATTTCTGGCGCCGTTGCCGGGGAGACATCATCAACATTTACCAGGTTTCTAATCATAAATCTCATCTCCTCGCAATTTACATTATTTGCCATTTGCCTCTCGTTTTCCTCTCCCCCACTTCACAAAAATTTGCCGTTTTATTCGCCCTCTTTTTGTTCGCCGTTTTCTCATCAGATCTGTTTTTGAGTGCAATCTTGTTGCGAAGTCACCATGACTCAAGAGAACACCAAGTTGTGTGATTTCTCAAATACCAACAACAATGATTTTCTTAGCACTCCGATTGCTCCTCCCGCCACTAGTGCGGAGACTTGTGATATTAATACTGCTTTGCTGAATCTTGTTATGAAAGATCAATTTTTCGGTACTCCTAATGAGGATGCCACGTCCCATCTTAACACATTCGTGGAATTAGGCGACATGCAAAAGAAAAAAGATGTGGACAATGATGTTATGAAGTTGAAATTATTCCCGTTTTCTTTGCGAGATCATGCCAAAATTTGGTTTTCTTCTTTGCCTCGCAATAGTATCGATTCTTGGAATAAGTGCAAAGATGCTTTCATTACTAAGTATTTTCTGCCCGCAAAAATTATTTCCCTTAGAACCCAGATCATGAATTTCAAGCAACTTGAACATGAGCATGTTGCACAATCTTGGGAAAGGATGAAATTGATGCTAAGGAATTGCCCAACTCATGGGTTAAATCTTTGGATGATCATACAAAAATTTTATGCGGGGTTGAATTTTGTTTCTCGTAATCTTTTAGATTCCGCCGCAGGTGGTACTTTTATGGAAATTACTTTGGGTGAAGCCACTAAATTGCTTGATAATATCATGGCAAATTATTCACAATGGCATACCGAAAGAGCGCCTACTAGTAAAAAAGTTAATTCGGTTGAAGAAATTTCTTCTTTGAGTGAAAAAGTTGATGCTCTTATGAAATTGGTTGCTAATAAAAGTGCTCCTATTGATTTTAATGATGTGCCTTTGTCTACTTTGATTGAGCAAAATAGTGATGCCATATATGTGAATTTTATTTCGCGAAACAATTTCAATAACAATGCTTATAGAGGTAATTTTAATCATAGGCCTTTTCCTAGTAATTCCTCTAATAATTATGGTAATTCCTATGGTAATCCTTCTTACAATAATAATAGGAACACCTCTGGTCTTGAGAATAATATTAAAGAATTTATCAATACTCAAAAAGTTTTCAATGCTACAATAGAAGAAAGTTGAATAAAATTGATGATTTGTCTAGAAGTGTTGATAGAATCTCTCATGATGTAGAAAATCTCAAGATGAAAATTTCTGTTCCTAAGGTTGAAGAATCAATTAAAGCTCTTTATGTTTCCATGGATGAAAGTAAGAAAAGAACCGCTATGCTTAGAGCTAGAAGAGAATTTTTAGAAAAGGCGTTTTCTAGTGATTGCTTTCACAAAAGTGATGAAGATCTTAAAATGATTGGTGTTTCTTCTATTGATTCTTTGTTTAGTAAAATTAATATTGATGAAAAAGGGACTGGAGAAGAGTCAACTTTAGTTAGAAGGCGTCCCAATAATTCGGAGGGTGAAAATCTTGTTGAGAAAATTGATAAAAGTGGGTTTGAAGAGGTCAAAACTTTAACTAGTGATGTGCCCACTCTTTTGGATTACAAAGACTTTAATTATGATAGTATCTCTTTGATTGATTGTATTTCTTTGTTACAATCCATGATAAATTCACCCCATGCTTATGAACAAAATAAAGCTTTTACTAAACATATTGTTGATGCTATGATGAAAGCTTTAGAAGAAAAGTTGGAATTAGAGGTTTCAATTCCTAGAAAATTACATGATGAATGGGAACCTACTATCAAAGTCAAGATTAAAAATTATGAGTGTTTTGCTTTATGTGACTTGGGTGCTAGTGTTTCTACAATTCCGAAATCTTTATGTGATGTGCTTGGTCTTACCGATATTGAAGAATGCTCTTTAAATTTGCACTTGGCGGATTCTACTATTAAAAATCCTATGGGAAGAATTAATGATGTTCTTATTCTTCCAAATAGGAATTATGTGCCCATAGATTTTATTGTTCTTGATATTGATTGCAATCCGTCTTGTCCAATTATTCTTGGTAGACCGTTTTTACGTACTATTGGCGCCGTGATTGATATGAAAGAAGGCAATATTAAATTTCAATTTCCACTAAGGAAGGGTATGGAACACTTCCCTCATGAGGGCATCTTATGGATCTAGAACCAAAGATGACAATACTTAGATCCTTGATTTATGCCTAGCTAGGGGCGTAAAACGATAGCGCTCGTTGGGAGGCAACCCAACTTGTATCTTTTTGCTTTTTTGTTTTCAAGCTGTTTTCAATAAAATGCCCAATTATGACTCTAATTGGATGACTTTTGTGTTTTATTTAGTGTTTGTTCCAAGTAAAGCCTTTAGGATTGATTTGGGTGATAGTTGATTTGATCTTTTTGGAAAACAAAAACTTTTGCGTCCAGTAAAACAATTTTCAAAATTCACACCAGAGACGAAAAATTCTGAATTTTTTACAAAAGATTGATATAAAAATTGCCTCTGTTTTCCTAAATTTTCAGAATTTTCGATTTACAGAAGTATTCGAAATATTCAGATTGCTACAGACTGTTCTGTTTTAGACAGATTCTGTTTTCTTAGCGTTGTGTGCTTGTTTCAATGATTCTATGGTTTTCTTTGAAGAGTTTTTGCCATAGAAAAGTTGGAATACAGTAGATATAATGCAAGAATAAAATATGAATTGGTTTGCTACAGTACTATAGTAGTGATTTGTTTTCATATACTAACGGATCTCACGAAGGTTTTGTTGAGTTTTGTGTGATTGAAGTTTTCAAGTTTTGGGTGATTTTACGATGGATGGAGGAATAAGGAGTAAGAACAGCCTAAGCTTGGGGATTCCCATGGCATCCCAAGATATTATCCAAATTGAAGCAAGCAACTAAGCTTGGGGATGCCCGAGTGGCATCCCCTCTTTCTTCTAACGACCATCGGTATTTTACTTGGAGCTATATTTTTATTCGTCACATACTATGAGTTTTGATTGGAGCGTCTTGTATGATATGAGTCCTTGCTTGTTTTGCTTTTTGTTTTAAGTCTTGAATCCTTGCTGGACACACCTATTTGAGAGAGCCAAAATTATGCCATGACTTGTTAGAATTGCTCTCTATGCTTCACTTAAATCTTTATGAGATATGGAATTGCTCTAGTGCTTCACTTATATCTTTTTGAGCACGGTGTGCTTTATTATTTTTGAAGAAATGCTCTCATGCTTCACTTAGATTTATTCGGGAGTTAGTAAATTTTTTAAGAAATTCTCTGTTGCTTCACTTAAATTAATTTGAGAGAAAGAAATATTATGCTCATGATCTTCACTTATATTTGTTTGAGCTTATCAAAAGCAACACATGAAAATTAGTCCCAAAGTGATAGATATCTAAGAAGGATATAATAAAAACTTTCACGAACACTATTGGACAAAATAAACTTGATTCCTTGTAATAGTTTTGAGATATGATGATGTGATATGTGAGTTATGTTGATGAGTAATTATGCTTTAGTAAGAATATTGGTGTTAACGTTTGTGATTCCCTATGCATGCACGAAAGTCAATAGTTATGCAATGAAATTATATCCTACTTGTGGTGCATTATTCGGTGTTAATTATGCTTAATGCTCGCTTATGAGATTTTACGTTTCTTGGTTGGTCGCTTCTCAATCTTTTGCTAGCCTTCATTTTGCACTAAGTATGATCACTACTTGTGCATCCAAAACACTTTAAACCAGTTTTGCCATATGAGTCCACTATATCTACCTATATGCGGTATTCTTTTGCCGTTCTAAGCAAATTTGCATGTGCCATCTCTAATTTTCAAAATAAAATTCTCTTTTGTATGCTCGTACCGCTCGCGAGGCGGTGAGGGGTGGCCGATATTTTCCATGCTAGATGTGTTATTCTCACGATGAGTGTTTATTCACTTGTCATTGCATGAGAGTAAGGCAAAGGTATTAGGGATGCCTGGTCCCAAAATGAATAAATGAATTTACTTTATGTTGTCAAATAATAAATTCCTTGGAAAGTGTTGGTATGGAGGGCACCTGTGGATACGGCTAGCCATGGAAAGTGAAAGAAATGTTGGAAAAAGGAATAAATTTTATTTTCCGTTTGGGAACCACCTATGATATATCTATCATGGAAAGTGTGGGGAACTCTAAGTCATTTTCGTTGGTGGGAAAAATATACCTCCCAAAATATTTTTTATCTCTCAATTTTTGCTTTGAGCTCTGGCACCTCTACAAATCCCTACTTCCCTCCGCGAAGGGCCTTTCTTTTTACTTTATGCAATTTTTATTTTGAGTCTCCATCTTCTCTTATAAAGCACCAACTAAGGGGCACTATGATCGTACTTGAGCATTGGGTGTAGCTAATATGCGAGTGTGTTTCATGAATGGATCAATGATTGAGCATAATGGGCTAGGGATAACTTATTTTAGCGTTGATATTTTGAAAGACATGGTTGCTTGTTGATATGCTTGAGTATTTAAGTTATCATGTCAAAACTAGACTATTGCTTTGAACCATATAAAAGTCCAAATGTCCATGCTATAAAGAAAAGAATATGTGATGAACATGTTAGGCAGCATTCCACATCAAAAATTCTGTTTTTATCATTTACCTACTCGAGGACGAGCAGGAATTAAGCTTGGGGATGCTGATATGTCTCCAACGTATCTATAATTTTTGATTGTTCCATGCTGTTATATTATCATTCTTGGATGTTTTACAATCATTTTATAGTCATTTTATATCATTTTTTGGTACTAACCTATTGACATAGTGCCCCGTGCCAGTTGCTGTTTTTTGCATGTTTTTTACATCGCAGGAAATCAATACGAAACGGAGTCCAAACGCAGCGAAACTTTTTGTGGATTTTTTTTTGGACCAGAAGACATCCACTGGGCCGGAGAAGCACCTAGGGGGTGCTCCGAGGGGAGCACAACCCACCAGGGCGCGCCTGGAGGCCCAGGCGCGCCCAGGTGGGTTGTGCCCACCTCGGCCACCTCCCGCACCGCCTCTTTGCTCTATAAATACCCCAATATTCCAGAAACCCTAGGGGAGTCAACGAAAATCAATTCCAGCCACCGCAAGTTCCAGAAACACCAGATCCAATCTAGACACCATCTCGGAGGGGTTCATCATGTCCATTGGTGCCTCTCCGATGATGCATGAGTAGTTCTTTGTAGACCTACGGGTCCGTAGTTAGTAGCTAGATGGCTTTCTCTATCTCATTTGATTCTCAATACAATGGTCTCTTGGAGATCCATATGATGTAACACTTTTTGCAGTGTGTTTGTTGGGATCTGATGAACTTTGAGTTTATGATCAGATCTATGTTTTTATCCATGAAAGTTATTTGAGTCTTCTTTTGATCTCTTATATGCATGATTTCTTATAGCCTCGTATTTCTTCTTAGATATTTGGGTTTTGTTTGGCCAACTTGATCTATTTATCTTGCAATGGGAAGAGGTGCTTTGTGATGGGTTCAATCTTACGGTGCTTGATCCCAGTGACAGAAAGGGAAACGACACTTATGTATCGTTTCTATCAAGGATAGCAAGATGGGGTCTATTTCTACATAAATAGATCTTGTCAACATCATGTCATCGTTCTTATTACATTACTCCGTTTTTCCATGAACTTAATACACTAGATGCATGCTGGATAGCGGTCGATGTGTGGAGTAATAGTAGTAGACGCAGGCAGGAGTCGGTCTACTAATCTTGGACGTGATGCCTATATAATGATCATTGCCTGGATATCGTCATGAGTATTTGAAGTTCTATCAATTGCCCAACAGTAATTGTTTTCCCATCGTTTGCTATTTTTCTTGAGAGAAGCCACTAGTGAAACCTACGGCCCTCAGGTCTCTTCTTTAATATATTTGCCTTTGCGATCTATTTTTATTTGCTTTTGTTTTCAGATCTATATTTCCCAAAACCCAAAAATAGCTTGCTGCACTTTATTTTATTTTGCATTTATTCGAGATCTATTTATCCAATCTATTACAACTTTTTCCCATCCACTAGCCATCTCTGGCGCCGTTGCCTGAAAGGGATTGACAACCCCTTTAATACGTCGGGTTGCGAGTATTTGTTATTTGTGTGCAGGTACCGTTCACGTAGTGTTGCGTGGTTCTCCTACTAGTTCGATAACCTTGGTCTCATCACTGAGGGAAATACCTATCATCGCTGTGCTGCATCATCCCTTCCTCTTTGGGGAAATACCGACGTAGTTCTAGCAGACATCATGTAGTCCTTCGTGTAGGGCATGTACATCTGCTGTAGTATCATGCTTGTGTGTGCCTGTGTGGAGTAGTTTTGTAGCTTGTTTGATGTGTGCTTTGTTGCAATAAATCATTTTCTCGTGCTTCTTTATTTGAATCTTCGGTGTTACCCCCTTATGGAGAATTGCTCATCAACTGACACCGGATCAGAAGAAGCCATGAGAAGTAAAGATATACACCAAGGGACTCAGTTAAAAGCAATGAGATTTTCAGCTGACAGCATTGTATTGCAGACATACGGTCTGGATACAAATTATATTCTGCTCAGACTTTCAGTAACAAGTACCCGTCAGAGATACATCTTTATTGCAGCAATGATTAAACCAGGAGGAGAACAAAATTGGATCCAAGTCCAACATGCATTTCAAGGTATGGTCCGTACACAATGATTGATTCTGCCATGAGTCAGATTTAAAACATGCGAGACCCAGAAGTCAGTCCAAATATGCAATGAATTCAGCAAGAAGGATGGTCAGACAATTCTTGTCATATAAGTAATCAGCAGCCGGAATGACAAGAATATTTGTATTCTTTAGTTCACAAAAGAAAATTAGTCCCGTCCTTCTCCACAATTTATTAGCGAAGCGTCCAAAGACAAAATTCCCAGTCTGCATCAGTAAGGTATCAATGGATCCCCATGCAAGATATTTAGTCTTCTCAATAAGATACTACAAGAAGCTTCTGGCATAAGGTATCGAGTCCTCCCTAGCAAGTATTTAAGGGGGGAAGCTTATAAGGTACGCTACCCAGCCTTCCTCAGCAAGATATCCGCTGAAAGCTTCGAGCACAAGCCATCCAGTCTTCCCCAGCATGATACTCCCAATGGCTTCCACCGCAAGCTGCCAAGTCTTCAGTACGGAACTGATACAAGATATTAAACAATGATGTTGGCAGCATATGGCGGTATTTTCCATGAGTCAGATCTGCAACAGTTGAGTCAGAAACAAGAATCAGTCAGAACAAAGGTATGGCTCGAAAATCAGATATTTCTTCATACAGTGAGTATGATGCCAAGTTCATGCAAGTCCTTCGCACAAGGAAGAATTCACGGTACGCATCCGACAACCTCACTGGATATGCAAGTGAAGGAAAAACCAGTGAGTGATGCAAGAATCAACAAGTCTTGAAGAAAGACAATGTTGGGATATCATCTTGACAGTAATTATCGAGATCAGCCCCCGCACACTCGACAAGGTGATGTTATTAATCCTGTCACTGTCTGGCATAGTCAACAACAGTAATGAGATCTGTATAAGCACACGTGAACCAGATAAATATCCCAAGACTCAAGACATGAACAAGACCAAGGTATGATTGCAAGATATTGCGCATGACAGTACTCAGGGTCGCATAAATAATCAAGGGTATATAAGGCCCCGCTCTTGCAGTTAAGGATCCAGATGAAGAACATAATAATGAAAGAGCAAGACCGAAAATACAGGTATGTCAGTTATTGTGTGAACAATGTGGTATGAATGCACAAGACAGTCCTATTTCATATCAAACCCAAGATAAGATACGCCTAAGAGGTCTACTCCATTGTAGTAAGGACCTCATAGTAAGGCAACCAACTCAGTCAACCGTATATGCTCAGAACTATCAGCATTGAATACCCAAGTCTGTCAAGTCTGACCCAAGGACAGCTCAACATATTGAAGCATCGCACGGACTGTTATCCACATGGATATACCGGCAAAATGAGTAATCTTGGTATTAATAAACCAGCCTCAAAGCATGTGCTCTCGCATAAGGGGAGCAATTAAAGAATAGCCTGTGTGAACCAGCCTCAAAGGATGGTGCCTCACATGTTGCTTCCAGGTTCCCGGCAAGGGCCAGAAGGAATCATAGGTATCTTGTGAGTGACAGAACGCGATGCAAGGCTGGACCGGTTTCGCCCTCCTCCTCTTTACACTTTTAACGATCTTACAGCCGCTGGCACAAAAGTCACGCTGGCACGGACGGCCTTGCCGGGGCGTCAATCAACGAATTCGCACCGGCGCTCTACTCAAGATTTCCCTTAGCAGGGCAAATACTAGACCGTGTTTTGGGCGAGCTCATCTACGTTGACGACGCTAAACCCAGTGTAGCTCGATCGTCGACAAGTGAAAGTGGCGGAGAGAGGAACCATGTACCTTATCACCTTGCCCCCTTTTCCGCACGGGGCTCGCATGGTGACCATGCCGCCCGAGCCGTTCGGGGCTGTTGTGCCGCTTGTCATTTCTTTCCCCCACTGCCGTTGTAGCTGCGGCGAAGAATGATGATGGGATCTGGATAGGGCCGGCGAAGGAACGAGCTCGCTTCCTTCGCAATCCACTGCGCCGTGTTCTTCCTTGACGTCATGGATGATGAAGCCATTAATGAAGAAAACGATGATGAAGATGACACGCTACTTACACCCTCGGGTTCGCGCAAGCGCGCGCCCCTACCTGGCGTGCCAAAGATGTCGTGGTATAACACGGCCACCTATGGGACCATTGGCCCCTTGCGGTTCGTCAAGGGGGAAGAGCACATTGCACAAAGAGCGAAGAGCGTAGAGCAGCACGACAGCGATGACACGGGCAGTTTTTACCCAGGTTCGGGCCGCCGCGAGGCATAAAACCCTACTCCTGCTTTGGTGGATTGATGAAAGGACCGTCGTGGAGACACAGCGCTCTAGCCCGGCAAGGTCGCCTTGGGACGAGAGCAGCTACACACCTATGAGTGTACGGGGGTCTGAATCCTTTCTAAGGTTGCCACGGCCCTCCTTTTATAGGTCAAGGGGTCACCGCAATGGCAAATCAGTCATTACATACTGATTGGATAGTAAACAATTCTATCATACCTAACTCTGTAGACAGGACAAGGCGCATTAAATGCACCGCTTAGTGTCACATCATGGGTGTAGCCCGGCAGCCTTGCCGCGCCATTCAGCCACCTTGTCGCCCGTCTTTGTGACACGTCTCCTGAACGGGTGTCACTTAGGGGTGATCTTCCTCAGAAATGGCTGCCACGTGCCAAATAACAACCACTTAATCACTTGGGGGCTCGACACCGCACCGATAGGTGACTTGCGTTGCTGTGAGGTGGAGCGGTGGCGCCTTGGCGGGATAGTCCGCCCTCGGCGTCCCCGGCAGGCTTGCCGGGGGAGTCTTGAGACTTGTCCTTTGGGTGTCCTCGACCCCGCCAGGCTCGCCTGCCCGGCAAGGGTGGTTTTTCCTCAGTGATATCTTGCTCACTTGGTTGGTCTTGGTCTTCTTGATCCGCCCTTTGATTTCTCAAAGAGCTATCTCTTTGGCTTGGTCTCATCCTAGAAACTTGGCGCTATCGTGGTGGAGGCCTGGCGTCCGTTCACAAGTCAGGGGAAGCACACACCCCTGTTTGTGTACCCCGACACAACTGGAATGAAATGTGCGAACATGAATGTAATGTCGATGAGAAATACGTACTCCCCAAAGATTAGCCTTATGCCTAGCTTGGTAATCACCATCCGTAGTAGGCATGTGGTCCGATATGAAAGTGCTGAGGCGGCGGCACTTGAGCGTCCCAAGCCTGGGCCTCGTTCTCTGCCGCAGCCAATGCGTTCCGGTAAGCAGTGATGTCTGGTAGCATAATGGTATATCCATTCCTCGCATGAGAGTCAAACAAAGAAGGTGCAGACAACGGAATAATATGACGAGTATCCTCACTAAATACCAAGTTAGAGTGAATGTGGTGAGGAGGCTCAGATTCATCAATAAAACGGTGATCTTTCATAGCCTGGTGATCCAAGTAAATCCTAGGCAGCAAGTAATCATTGTGATGTATGTTAACATTAAAACATCTTGCTAAGCGATTAGCATAAATACCAGCATGAACTTTACCCCTAGTTCCATTATTGTGCAGGCTGATACGTCTCCATCGTATCTTCTTTTCCAAACTCTTTTGCCCTTGTTTTGGACAATAATTTGCATTAATTTGCTATGGTGTTATTTTTGTGCAGAAATCAAGGTTCTCGGATTGACCTGAAAATTTACGAAGAATTTTGTGGAATATATAAAAAATACTGGCGCAAGAATTAACCAGAGGGAGGCCACCCAGAGGACACAAGCCCTGGGGGGCACGCCCTGCAGGCTTGTGGGCCCTCTGGACCTCCACCGACCCTAATTCCAACTCTATAAGTACCTACTCGGGGAGAGAAAAATCAGAGACAAGGATTCATCACGTTTTACGATATGGAGCCGCCGCCGCATCCTGTTCTTCATCGGGAGGGCTGTTCTAGAGTCCGTTCGGGGCACAGGAGAGGGGCATCCATCGCCATCATCATCATCAACCTTCCTCCATCACCAATTTCATGATGCTCACCGCCGGGAGTGAGTAATTCCATCGTAGGCTTGCTGGACGGTGATGGGTTGGCTAGGATTCATCATGTAATCGAGTTAGTTTTGTTATGGTTTGATCCTAGTATCCACTATGTTCTGAGATTGATGTTGCTATGACTTTGCTATGCTTAATGCTTGTCACTAGGGCCCGAGTGCCATGATTTCAGATCTGAACCTATTATGTTTTCATGAACATATGTGTGCTCTTGATCCTATCTTGCAAGTTGTAGATACCTATTACGAGTTATGATCTGCATACCCCAAGGTGACAATAATTGGGATTCTTTCCGGTGATTACCGTAGTTTGAGGAGTTCATGTATTCACTAAGTGCTAATGCTTTGGTCCGGTTCTCTATTAAAAGGAGGCCTTAATATCCCTTAGTTTCCATTAGGACCCCGCTACCACAGGAGGTTAGGACAAAAGATGTCATGCAAGTTCTTTTCTAGAAGCACGTATGACTATATACGGAATACATGCCTACATTATATTGATGAATTGGAGCTAGTTCTGTGTCACCCTAGGTTATGGCTGCTACATGATGAATATGATCCAACACAATTATCATTGCCAATCCAATGCCTACGACCTTCTCACATATTGATCTTTGCTAAGTTACTTTCGTTGCTACTGTTGTTACAATCACTACAAAACTGCTACTGTTACTTTTGCCACCATTACCGTTACTTCCATACTACTTTGCTACTAAATACTTTGCTGCAGATATTAAGTATTTCAGTTGTGGTTGAATTGACAACTCAACTGTTAATACTCATGAATATTCTTTGGCTCCCCTTGTGTCGAATCAATAAATTGGGTTTAAAAACTCTACCCTCGAAAACTGTTGCGATCCCCTATACTTGTGGGTTATCAAGACCTTTTTCTGGCACCGTTGCCGGGGAGCATAACTATATCTGCTGAGTCATTTGGGATTTATATCTGTTGATCACTATGAAGAATCTGACAGATCCAAGAACTAAGATTTTTCCCTCTACTACGAGGGGAGGTAAGGAACTGCCATCACACTCTGCACTTGATTCACCTTCTTCTTTGAGTAAGCTTGCGACACCTACACCTGCTATTAATTTTGATATGTCGCAAGTAATTGATGATGCTACTTCTGCTATGCATGATGCTTATGATGATACTACTACTTTGCTTGATAATACTATGCCACTGGGTGAATTCCTTGATGAACAACTTGCTAGACCTAAAGATATTGAGAATGCTGAAACTAATGATATGTCTGAAACTGATGAAATTATTGAAACTAAAAACTATTAAACACCCATTAGACCTAGCTCTCCTAGATATGAACTGCCTGTTACTCTTGAGGGTTATGTTATGGATGGAGAGGTAGCTAGAGACTTTCTTGCTTGTAAGGATAGAGATGACCTTAAGAAACTACTATGCAAGTGGAAAGAAAAATCTTTGAATGCTAGACTGCAATATGATCCTAAGTTTGCTACTTCACCTATCTTTGTTACTGATAAGGATTATGAATTCTCTGTCGATCCTGAGTTAATTACTTTGGTTGAATCTGATCCTTTCCATGGTTATGAATCTGAAACTGCTGTGGCACATCTTACTAAATTGAATGATATAGCCACCCTATTTTCTCATGAGGAAAAAAATTCACTATTACTATATCCTTAAGTTGTTTCCTTTCTCACTAAAGGGTGATGCTAAGCTATGGTTTAATTCTCTTGCTCCTGGTTGTGTGCGTAGTCCCCAGGATATGATTTATTACTTTTCTGAAAAATATTTTCCTGCTCATAAGAAACAAGCTGCTTTAAAGGAAATATTTAACTTTGTGCAAATTGAAGAAGAGAGTCTCCCACAAGCTTGGGGGAGGCTTCTCCAATTACTTAATGCTTTGTCTGATCATCCTCTCAAGAAAAATGAAATACTTGATATCTTTTATAATGGACTAACTGATGCTTCTAGGGACCACCTAGATAGTTGTGCTGGTTGTGTTTTCAGGGAATGAACTGTTGAACAAGCTGAAGTACTATTGAATAATATATTGAGTAATGATAATGATTGGACTCTTCCTGAACCACCTCCTAAGCCAACTCCGAAGAAGAGAGGTATTCTATTTCTCAGTCCTGGAGATATGCAAGAGGCAAAGAAATCTATGAAAGAAAAAGGTATTAAAGCTGAAGATGTTAAGAATTTACCACCTCTTGAAGAAATACATGGTCTTGATAACCCGACACAGGTAGTAGAGGTAAATTCTCTCTATAGATTTGAATAAGGTGATATTCCTCATAATAAGTCTGCTAGTCAATGCTTGGATGAATTTGATAACTTTATTATTAAAAAAGAAAACTTCAATGCATATGTTAGTAGGCAATTGAAAAGAAATGATTATATGCTTGAGCACTTGAGTGACTATATGTGTAGAACTATTAATGATCTCAAGTTTGTTAGTAAACATGCTTCCATGGTAAAAACTCAAGTAGAACAAGTTCTCAAGGCACAGAATGATTTGCTAAATGAGATGAATAATAAGATGAATGATAATGTTGTTAGAGTTATGACTAGAGGTGGTAAGATGACTCAGGAACCTTTGTATCCTGAGGGCCATCGTAAGAGAGTTAAGCAAGACTCTCAGAGAATTAATACTGAGGCACCTAGTCCTCCTAAAAATAAAAATAAAGATGATAGGACTTTGCATGCTTCTAGTGAACCTGTTATAGACACACCTGAGAATCCAAATGATATTTCTATTTCTGATGCCGAGACACAATCAGGTGATGAACATGAACCTAGTGATAATGTTAATGATGATGTTAATAATGATGCTCAACCTAGTAATGATAATGATGTGGAGATAGAACCTGTTGTTGATCTTGATAACCCACAACCTAAGAACAAAAGATATGATAAGAGAGACTTCATTGCCAGGAAACATGGTAAAGAAAGAGAACCATGGGTTCAGAAACCCATGCCCTTTCCTCCTAAACCATCCAAGAAAAAGGATGATGAGGAATTTGAGCGCTTTGTTGAAATGCTTAGACCTGTCTTTTTGCGTATGCGTTTGACTGATATTCTGAAAATGTCCCCTTATGCTAAGTATATGAAAGATATTGTTACTAATAAGAGAAAGATACTGAAAGCTGAAATTTCCACCATGCTTGCTAATTATACATTTAAGGGTGGAATACCAAAGAAACTAGGAGACCCAGGAATACCAACTATACCATGCTCCATTAAAAGAAACTATGTTAAAACTGCCTTATGTGATTTGGGGGCCGGTGTTAGTGTTATGCCCTTCTCTTTATATCGTAGACTTGAATTGAATAAGTTGACACCAACTGAAATCCCTTTGCAAATGGCTGATAAATCAAATGCTATACCCATCTGTATTTGTGAGGATGTACCTGTCATATTTGCAAATGTTACTATTTTAACGTACTTTGTTATTCTTGATATACCCGAGGACGATAGTATGTCGATCATCCTTGGTAGACCATTTTTGAATACTGCAGGGGTTGTTATTGATTGCAACAAGGGCAATGTCACTTTGATGTTAATGGTAATGAGCATACGGTACACTTTCCGAAGTGAATAGTATCAATTCTATTGGAAAAAATTCAACAATTACTATTGGAGGTTTTGAATTTCCTCTTCCTACTGTCAAAAAGAAATATGATATTCTTATTGTTGGGGCATGCATATCCCCGTTGAGGTAACCTAGTGCTATATGAAGGTTCTCCGGTTTCATGTCATTCAGAAGAAGTTTGTTAATAAGACTTTGATCAACCTTGTTAATGGATTCCTTTTGACGGGCATGAGATGGAAGAATTTAGTAAACACAACTCTCTTTACCCACTTTTTACTTTTTGTTATTTAGAATAAATGAAGCAAAAATACTATTATTTTTCTGTTTTCTGAATTATCCGTGCAATAAAAAATGACTAGAAAATAAAAGTTCTCTAAATGCCCTGAAAATTTAGTATGATTTTTCTGTAATATTTAAGAATTTTTGGCACCGAACACACCTCAGGTGGTGCACCAGTGGGCCACAAGCCCATAGGGTGCGCCCACCCCCCCAGAGCGCGCCTACAGGGCTTGTGGGTCCCCTCACTTACTCCAGCCACCCATTGATATGTCTCCAACGTATCTATAATTTTTGCTTGCTCCATGCTGTTATATTATCATTCTAGGATGTTTTACAATCATTTTATAGCAACTTTATATCATTTTTTGGGACTAACCTATTGACATAGTGCCCAGTGCCAGTTGCTGTTTTTTGCTTGTTTTTACTTCGCGGAATATCAGTACCAAACGGAGTCCAAACGCAGCGAAACTTTTTAGAGAATTTTTCTGGACCAGAAGACACAAGGTGGGCCAAAGAGGTACCAGAGGGGAGGCCCGAGGGGAGCACAACCCCCCAGGGTGCGCCCAGGAGCCCAGGCGTGCCCTGGTGGGTTGTGCCCACCTCGGTGGTCTCCCGCACCGCCTTTTCGTCCTATAAATACCAAAATATTCCAAAAATCCTAGGGGAGTCGACGAAACACATTTCCAGCTGCCGCAAGTTCCAGAACCACGAGATCCAATCTAGACACAATCACGGAGGGGTTCATCATCCTCATTGGTGCCTCTCCGATGATGCGTGAGTAGTTCATCATAGACCTACGGGTCCGTAGGCAGTAGCTAGATGGCTTCCTCTCTCTCTTTTGATTCTCAATACAATGGTCTCTAGGAGATCTATTTGATGTAACTCTTTTTTGTGGTGTGTTTGTTGGGATCCGATGAACTTTGAGTTTATGATCAGATCTATATCCATGGAAATTATTTGAGTCTTCTTTTGATCTCTTATATGCATTATTATTTATAGCCTCGTATTTCTTCTTCGAATCTTTGGTTTAGTTAGGCCAACTAGATTGATTTTTCTTGCCATGGGAAGAGGTGCTTTGTGATGGGTTCGATCGTGCGGTGTTCTTTCCCAGTGACAGAAGGGGCAGCAAGACACGCATGTATCGTTGCTATTAAGGATAATAAGATGGGGGTTATTCCTACATGAATAGATCTCGTCTACATCATGTCATCGTTCTTATTGCATTACTTCATTTTTCCATGAAATTAATACACTAGATGCATGCTAGATAGCGGTCGATGTGTGGAGTAATAGTAGTAGATGCAGGCAGGAGTCGGTCTACTAATCTTGGACGTGATGCCTATATATTGATCATTACCTTAGATATCGTCATAATTATTCGATCTTCTATAAATTGCCCGACAGTAATTTGTTTACCCGTCGTATGCTATTTTCTCGAGAGAAGCAACTAGTGAAATCTACGGCCCCCGGGTCTATTCTTTATCATATTTTCTTTGAGATCTATTTTTATTCGCTTTTATTTTCAGATCTATTATTCCAAAAACCCAAAAATACCTTGCTGCACTTTTTTATTACTTTTTTTTCGTGTTTTATCGAGATCTATTTATCGAAACTACACAATTTTTATCCCGTCAACTTGACAATTTCTGGCACCGTTACACATTGAGGGATTGACAACCCCTCCTAATCGTCGGGTTGCAAGTATTTGTTCTTTGTGTGCAGGTACCGTTTACATAGTGTTGCTTGGTTCTCTACTGGATTGATACCTTGGTTTCATAACTGAGGGAAATACCTACCGTAGCTATATGGCATCATCCCTTCCTCTTTGGGGAAATACCGACGTAGTTCAAGCGACATCAAATTGAATTTCTGGCGCCGTTGCCGGGGAGACATCATCAACATCTATCAGGTTCCTAATCACAAATCTCATCTCCTTGCAATTTAAATTATTTGCCATTTGCCTCTCGTTTTCATATCTCCCACATCACAAAATTTGCCATTTTATTCGCCCTCTTTTTCGTTCGCTGTTTTCTCGTCAGATCTATCTTTTTGCGTGTGATCTTGTTTGCCTACTTTGTCACTATGGCTAGCATGACTACCCCTCCTTTGTCACCAGATTTTGAAGTTTTATACTTCAAGCAGAAACAAGGATAAAATTTGAAAGATGCTTGGTATAGGCTAATGGAATCTTATCGCATTTGAAATCTAAAAGGCAACGCAAAGATTTTGCTTCAAAATTTTTATATAGGATTAGCCTTGCATCATAGACAACTTTTGGATTTTGCCGCTAAAGGGAACTTTATTGAACTTGATGCTAATACCGCTTATGAGATCCTAGAGGGAATTTCGGGAATTCCACCAACCAAGAAGGGGATTTCTTTTACTCAAGAAGGAGCTCAAATTTTAGACAAGTTAAGTGATTTGCATAAACAATTGGCTGAGTTGCAAAAATATAACGAACCTCTTAAACATATCAGTGGGAACCTCAATCGTATGAATACTTTGATTACTCTTTGCAATAAGCGTTTGGATATTTTAGCTATAAAGATGGCCTATTTACCGGAAAATCTTGGGAAGCGTAAGGAGCCTCCCGGGTTTGAAAAGTCCCTTACAAAAGTTGCAAAAACCACGGATGACAATACTTGAATCTATGCATTATGCCTAGCTAGGGGCCTAAAACGATAGCGCTTGTTGGGAGGCAACCCAATGAATGAAATTTATTTTTTCCTTTTTCTTTCTGTTCTTGAGTGTTTGCACAATTATGGATCTGTTATGATTGTGTTTTTTATGTTTTAATTAGTGTTTGTGCCAAGAAAAGCCTTTGGGATAGCTTTGGTGATAGTTGATTTGATCCTTTTGAAAAACAGAAACTTTTGCGTCTAGTAACAGAATATTAAAAATTCGAAGAAGAGACTAAAAATTCTACATTTTTTACAAAAGATTTATATTCAAATTTCCTCCGTTTTCCTAATTTTCCTGAATTGTTGGAGTTATAGAATTATGAGAACAATTCGCATCTTTATAGACTGTTCTGTTTTTCACAGATTATGTTTTCTTTGCATTGTGTGCTTATTTTGATGAATCTATGGGTTGTATCGGGGAGTATAAGCCATGGTAAATTTAGAATACAGTAGCTATAATTTAATAACAAAATTTGAATGGGGTTTCTACAGTACTTAAAGTAAAGATTAGTTTTCTTATACTAACGGATCACACGAAGGTTTTGTTAAGTTTTGTGTGATTGAAGTTCTCAAGTTTTGGGTGGGATCACGATGGATGAAGGAATAAGGAGTGAAAGATCCTAAGCTTGGGGATGCCCCATGGCACCCCAAGTTAATATTCAAGAAGAACCAAGCAACTCAGCTTGGGGATGCCCCGGAAGGCATCCCCTCTTTCTTCTAACGACCACCGGTATTCTAATTGGAGCTATATTTTTATTCTTCACATTTCGTGAGTTTTGCTTGTAGCGTCTTGTATTAGATGAGTCTTTGCTTGTTTTGCTTTTTAGTTTTTCACACGTAACCTTGCTGGACACACCTATTTGAGAGAGCCAAAATTATGCTATGATTTGTTAGAATTGCTCTACATGCTTCACTTAAAAATTTTGAGCTATGGAATTGCTCTAGTGCTTCACTTATATCTTTTTGAGCACAGTGTGCTTTAATATTTTTGAAGAAATGCTCTCATGCTTCACTTAGATTTATTTGAGAGTTAGTAAATTTTTGACGAAATTCTCTCATGCTTCACTTATATTATTTTGAGAGACGAAAAATTTTATGCTCATATTCTTCACTTAAATTTGTTTGAGCTTGTCAAAAGCAATTGCAACATATGAAACTAGTTCCAAAGTGATAGATATTCAAGAGGGATATAATAAAAACTTTCATGAATATCATTGGACAAAATAAACTTGATTCTTTGTAATAGTTTTGAGATATGATGATAGTGATATGTGAGTCATGTTGGTGAGTAATTATGCTTTAGTAAGAATATTGGTGTTAAGGTTTGTGATTCCCTATGCAAGTACGAAAGTAAATACTTGTGCAATGAAATTACATCCTACTTGTGGTGCATTATTCGGTGTAAGTTATGCTTAAGGATCGCTTATGTGATTTTTCGTTTCTTGGTTGGTTGCTTCTCAATCTTTTTGCTAGCCTCCACTTGTACTAAGTAGAAATACTACTTGTGCATCCAAAATCCTTAAACCCAGTTTTGCCATATGAGTACACCATACCTACCTATATGCGGTATTTCTGTGCCGTTCTAAGCAAATTTGTATGTTCCATCTCTAATTTTCAAAATAAATTTCCTTTTTATGTGCCCGTACCGCTCATGAAGCGGCAGGGGGTGGCCAATATTTTCCATGCTAGATGTGTTATTCTCAAGATGAGTGTTTATTCACTTGTCATTGCACGAGAGTACGGCAGTAATAGGGATGCCCGGTCCCGGAATGGAAAAGGAATTTACTTTATGTTCTCAAATAATAAATTCCTTGGGAAGTGTTGGTATGGACGGTACCCGTGGATACAGCTAGCCGTGGAATGTGAAAGAATGGTGGAAAAAGGAATAAACTTTATTTTCTATTTGGGAACCACCTATGATATATCTAGCATGGAAAGTGTTGGGAATTACTCGGTCGTTTTCGTTGACGGGAAAAGTATGCCTCTAAAAAAAATACCTCTCAGTTTAAGCTTTGAGCTCTGGCACCTCTGCAAATCCCTACTTACCTCTGCGAAGGGCCTATCTATCTACTTTATGCAAATTTTATTTTTATTTGAGTCTCCATCTTCTCTTATAAGGCACCAACTAAGGGGCACTATGATCGTACTTGAGCATTGGGTATAGCTAATATGCGAGTGTGTTTCATGAATGGATCAATGATTGAGCATGATGGGCTAGGGATAATTTTCTTTAGTGTTGATATTTTGAAAGACATGGTAGCTTGTTGATATGCTTGAGTATTGAAATCTTCATGTTAAAACAAGACTATTGCTTTGAACCATATAAAAGTCCAAATGACCATGCTACAAAAGAAAAGAATATGAGATGAACATGTTAGGCAGCATTCCATAATAAAAAATCTATTTTTTATCATATACCTACACAAGGACGAGTACGAATTAAGCTTGGGGATGCTGATACGTCTCCAACGTATCTATAATTTTTGCATGTTCCATGCTGTTATATTATCATTCTTGGATGTTTTACAATCATTTTATAGCAACTTTATATCATTTTTTGGGACTAACCTATTGACATAGTGCCCAGTGCCAGTTGCTGTTTTTTGCTTGTTTTTTACTTCGCAGAATATTAGTACCAAATGGAGTCCAAATGCAGCAAAACTTTTTGGAGAATTTTTCTGGACCAGAAGACACAAGATGGGCCAAAGAAATACCAGAGGGGAGGCCTGAGGGAAGCACAACCCCCCAGGGCGCGCCTAGGAGCCCAGGCGCGCCCTGGTGGGTTGTGCCCACCTTGGTGGCCTCTCGCACCGCCTCTTCGCCCTATAAATACCCAAATATTCCAAAAACCCTAGGGGAGTCGACGAAACACAATTCCAGCCACCACAAGTTCCAGAACCACGAGATCCAATCCAGACACCATCACGGAGGGGTTCATCATCCGCATTGGTGCCTCTCCGATGATGTGTGAGTAGTTCATCATACACCTACGGGTCAGTAAGCAGTAGATAGATGGCTTCCTCTCTCTCTTTTGATTCTCAATACAATGGTCTCTTGGAGATCTATTTGATGTAACTCTTTTTTGCGGTGTGTTTGTTGGCATCCGATGAACTTTGAGTTTATGATCAGATCTATATCCATGAAAATTATTTGAGTCTTCTTTTGATCTCTTATATGCATTATTATTTATAGCCTTGTATTTCTTCTTCCAATCTTTGGTTTAGTTAGGCCAACTAGATCGATTTTTCTTGCCATGGGAAGAGGTGCTTTGTGATCGGTTCGATCGTGCGGTGTTCTTTCCCAGTGACAGAAGGGGCAGCAAGACACGCATGTAACGTTGCTATTAAGGATAACAAGATGGGAGCTATTCCTACATGAATAGATCTCGTCTACATCATGTCGTTGTTCTTATTGCATTACTTCAATTTTCCATGAACTTAATACACTAGATGCATGCTGGATAGCGGTCGATGTGTGGAGTAATAGTAGTAGATGCAGGCAGGAGTCGGTCTACTAATCTTGGACATGATGCCTATATATTGATCATTGCCTTAGATATCGTCATAATTATTCGATCTTCTATCAATTGCCCGACAGTAATTTGTTTACCCACCGTATGCTATTTTCTCGAGAGAAGCCACTAGTGAAATCTACGGCCCCCAGGTCTATTCTTTATCATATTTTCTTTGAGATCTATTTTTATTTGCTTTTATTTTCAGATCTATTATTCCAAAAACCCAAAAATACCTTGCTGCACTTTTTATTACTTTTTTTATTTCGTGTTTTATTGAGATCTATTTATCGAAACTACACAATTTTTATCCCGTCAACTTGACAATTTCTGTCACCGTTACCCGTAGAGGGATTGACAACCCCTCCTAATCGTCGGGTTACAAGTATTTGTTCTTTGTGTGTAGGTACCGTTTACATAGTGTTGCTTGGTTCTCTACTGGATTGATACCTTGGTTTCATAACAGAGGAAAATACCTACCGTAGCTATACGGCATCATCCCTTCCTCTTTGGGGAAATACCGACGTAGTTCAAGCGACATCAAATGGAATTTCTGGCGCCATTGCCGGGGAGACATCATCAACATCTATCAGGTTCCTAATCACAAATCTCATCTCCTTGCAATTTACATTATTTGCCATTTGCCTCTCGTTTTCATCTCCCCCACTTCTCAAAATCTGCCATTTTATTCGCCCTCTTTTTCGTTCACCGTTTTCTCGTCAGATCTATCTTTTTGCGTGTGATCTTGTTTGCCTACTTTGTCACTATGGCTAGCATGACTACCCCTCCTTTGTCACCTGATTTTGAAGTTTTATACTTCAAGCAGAAACAAGGAGAAAATTTGAAAGATGCTTGGTATAGGCTAATGGAATCTTATTGCATTTGCAATCTAAAAGGCGACGCAAAGATTTTGCTTCAAAATTTTTATATAGGATTAGCTTTGCATCATAGACAACTTTTGGATTTTGCCGCTAAAGGGAAATTTATTGAACTTGATGCTAATACCGCTTATGAGATCCTAGAGGGAATTTTGGGAATTCCACCAACCAAAAAGGGGATTTCTTTTACTCAAGAAGGAGCTCAAATTTTAGACAAGTTAAGTGATTTGCATAAACAATTGGTTGAGTTGCAAAAATATAACGAACCTCTTAAACATATCAGTGGGAACCTCAATCGTATGAATACTTTGATTACTCTTTGCAATAAGCGTTTGGATATTTTAGATATAAAGATGGCCTCTTTATCGGAAAATCTTGGGAAGTGTAAAGAGCCTCCCGGGTTTGAAAAGGCCCTTACAAAAGTTGCAAAAACCACGGATGACAATACTTGAATCAATGCATTATGCCTAGCTAGGGCCCTAAAACGATAGCACTTGTTGGGAGGCAACCCAATGAATAAAATTTATTTTTGCCTTTTTCTTTCTGTTCTTGAGTTTTTGCACAATTATGGATCTGTTATGATTGTGTTTTTTATGTTTTAATTAGTGTTTGTGCCAAGTAAAGCCTTTGGGATAGCTTTGGTGACAGTTGATTTGATCCTGTTGAAAAACAGAAACTTTTGCGTCCAGTAACAGAATATTAAAAATTTGAAAGAGAGACTAAAAATTCTACATTTTTTACAAAAGATTTACATACAAATTTCCTCCGTTTTCCTAATTTTCCAGAATTGTTGGAGTTACAGAAGTATGAGAACAATTCGCATCTTTATAGACTGTTCTATTTTTCACAGATTATGTTTTCTTTGCATTGTGTGCTTATTTTGATGAATCTATGGATTGTATCGGGGAGTATAAGCCATGGTAAAGTTGGAATACAGTAGATATAATGCAATAAAAAAATTTGAATGGAATTTCTATAGTACTTAAAGTAAAGATTGGTTTTCTTATACTAACGGATGTCACGAAGGTTTTGTTAAGTTTTGTGTGATTGAAGTTCTCAAGTTTTGGGTGGGATCACGATGGATGAAGGAATTAGGAGTGAAAAGATCCTAAGCTTGGGGATTTCCCATGGAACCCCAAGTTAATATTCAAGAAGCACCAAGCAACTAAGCTTGGGGATGCCCCGGAAGGCATCCCCTCTTTCTTCTAACGACCACCGGTATTCTAATTGGAGCTATATTTTTATTTTTCACATTTCGTGAGTTTTGCTTGGAACGTCTTGTATTATATGAGTCTTTGCTTGTTTTTCTTTTTTGTTTTTCACATGTATCCTTGCTGGATACACCTATTTGAGAGAGCCAAAATTATGCTATGATTTGTTAGAATTGCTCTACATGCTTCACTTAAAAATTTTGAGCTATGGAATTGCTCTAGTGCTTCACTTATATCTTTTTGAGCACGGTGTGCTTTAATATTTTTTAAGAAATGCTCTCATGCTTCACTTAGATTTATTTGGGAGTTAGTAAATTATTGAAGAAATTCTCTCATGCTTCAATTATATTATTTTGAGAGACGAAAAAATTTATGCTCATGTTCTTCACTTAAATTTGTTTGAGCTTGTCAAAAGCAATTGCAACATATGAAACTAGTTCCAAAGTGATAGATATTCAAGAGGGATATAATAAAACTTTCATGAATATCATTGGACAAAATAAACTTGATTCTTTGTAATAGTTTTGAGATATGATGATAGTGATATGTGAGTCATGTTGGTGAGTAATTATGCTTTAGTAAGAATATTGGTGCTAAGGTTTGTGATTCCCTATGCAAGTATGAAAGTAAATAGTTGTGCAATGAAATTACATCCTACTTGTGGTGCATTATTCCGTGTTAGTTATGCTTAATGCTCGCTTATGTGATTTTTCGTTTCTTGGTTGGTTGCTTCTCAATCTTTTTGCTAGCCTCCACTTGTACTAAGTAGAAATACTATTTGTGCATCCAAAATCCTTAAACCCAGTTTTGCCATATGAGTACAACATACCTACCTATATGCGTTATTTCCGTGCCGTTCTAAGCAAATTTGTATGTTCCATCTCTAATTTTCAAAATAAATTTCCTTTTTATGTGCCCGTACCGCTCATGAAGCGGCAGGGGGTGGCCAATATTTTCCATGCTAGATGTGTTATTCTCAAGATGAGTGTTTATTCACTTGTCATTGCACGAGAGTACGGCAGTAATAGGGATGCTCGGTCCCGGAATGGAAAAGAAATTTACTTTATGTTCTCAAATAATAAATTCCTTGGAAAGTGTTGGTATGGACGGTACCCAGGGATACGGCTAGCCGTGGAATGTGAACGAATGGTGGAAAAAGGAATAAACTTTATTTTCTGTTTGGGAACCGCCTATGATATATCTAGCATGGAAAGTGTTGGGAATTACTCGGTCGTTTTCGTTGACGGGAAAAGTATGCCTCTCAAAAAAAAATCTCTCAGTTTAAGCTTTAAGCTCTGGCACCTCTGCAAATCCCTACTTACCTCTGCGAAGGGCCTATCTATCTACTTTATGCAAATTTTATTTTTATTTGAGTCTCCATCTTCTCTTATAAAGCACCAACTAAGGGGCACTACGATCGTACTTGAGCATTGGGTATAGTTAATATGCGAGTGTGTTTCATGAATGGATCAATGATTGAGCATGATGGGCTAGGGATAACTTTCTTTAGTGTTGATATTTTGAAAGACATGGTAATTTGTTGATCTGCTTGAGTATTGAAATCTTCATGTTAAAACTAGACTATTGCTTTAAACCATATAAAAGTCGAAATGACCATGCTACAAAAGAAAAGAATATGTGATGAACATGTTAGGCAGCATTCCACAATAAAAAATCTGTTTTTTATCATTTACCTACTCAAGGACGAGTAGGAATTAAGCTTGGGGATGCTGATACGTCTCCAACGTATCTATAATTTTTGCATGTTCCATGCTGTTATATTATCATTCTTGGATGTTTTACAATCATTTTATAGCAACTTTATATCATTTTTTGGGACTAACCTATTGACATAGTGCTTAGTGCCAGTTGTTGTTTTTTGCTTGTTTTTTACTTTGCAGAATATCATTACCAAATGGAGTCCAAATGCAGCAAAACTTTTTGGAGAATTTTTCTAGACCAGAAGACACAAGATGGGACAAAGAAATACCAGAGGGGAGGCCCGAGGGGAGCACAACCCCCCAGGGCACGCCTAGGAGCCCAGGTGCGCCCTGGTGGGTTGTGCCCACCTCGGTGGCCTCTCGCACCACCTCTTCTCCCTATAAATACCCAAATATTCCAAAAACCCTAGGTGAGTTGACGAAACAAAATTCCAGCCACCGCAAGCTCCAGAACCATGAGATCCAATCTAGACACCATCACGGAAGGGTTCATCATCC
This sequence comes from Thinopyrum elongatum, assembly GCA_011799875.1. Lineage (NCBI taxonomy): Eukaryota > Viridiplantae > Streptophyta > Magnoliopsida > Poales > Poaceae > Thinopyrum > Thinopyrum elongatum. The sequence goes on along the minus strand of CM022300.1, from coordinate 220,668,548 downwards.
GCATTGGTGCCTCTCCGATGATGTGTGAGTAGTTCATCATACACCTACGGGTCAGTAGGCAGTAGATAGATGGCTTCCTCTCTCTCTTTTGATTCTCAATACAATGGTCTCTTGGAGATCTATTTGATGTAACTCTTTTTTACGGTGTGTTTGTTGGGATCCGATGAACTTTGAGTTTATGATCAGATCTATATCCATGAAAATTATTTGAGTCTTCTTTTGATATCTTATATGCATGATTATTTATTGCCCCATATTTCTTCTTCGAATCTTTGGTTTAGTTAGGCCAACTAGATCGATTTTTCTTGCCATGGTAAGAGGTGCTTTGTGATGGGTTCGATCGTGCGGTGTTCCTTCCCAGTGATAGAAGGGGCAGCAAGACACGCATGTATCATTGCTATTAAAGATAACAAGATGGGGGCTATTCGTACATGAATAGATCTCGTCTACATCATGTCATCGTTCTTATTGCATTACTCCATTTTTCCATGAACTTAGTACACTAGATGCATGCTGGATAGCGGTCGATGTGTGGAGTAATAGTTGTAGATGCAGGCAGGAGTCGGTCTACTAATCTTGGACGTGATGCCTATATATTAATCATTGCCTTGGATATCATATTAATTATTCGATCTTCTATCAATTGCCCAACTGTAAAAAATTTACCCACCGTATGCTATTTTCTCGAGAGAAGCCACTAGTGAAATCTACGGCCCCCGGGTCTATTCTTTATCATATTTGCTTTGAGATCTATTTTTATTCGCTTCAATTTTCAGATCTATTATTCCAAAAACCCAAAAATACCTTGGTGCACTTTTTTATTACTTATTTTATTTCGTGTTTTATCGAGATCTATTTTTCCAAACTACACAATTTTTATCCCATCAACTTGACAATTTCTGGCACCATTACCAGTAGAGGGATTGACAACCCCTCCTAATCATCGGGTTGCAAGTATTTGTTCTTTGTGTGCAGGTACCATTTACATAGTGTTGCTTGGTTCTCCTGCTGGATTGATATCTTGGTTTCATTACTCAGGGAAATACCAACCGTAGTTGTACTGCATCATCCCTTCCTCTTTGAGGAAATACCGACGTAGTTCAAGTGATATCACCCATCCACTTCATCTTCCTCTAGAAAAAATCCCACGATTGCTCAAACACGTGTTCTTGCTCATTTTGCTGCCATTTTTGATCTCCTTGCTCAGAACTCCGTTTCCAAAACTGTTTTGGGGGATTGTTCATCGGTATGTGACTCCTCCATTGGTCCAATTAGTTTTTGCTATATGCATGTCAAATTTATATGGTCCAAAGTAGATTTGTTGCATGATATAGCCTCTAGACACTTGTGGGAGGAGTTGCTATTAGTTTTGTTGAGTTTGGTTCACTTTTATTTTGAGTTACTAAAAATTTCAGAAATTTTTCTAAGGAGGAAAATGTTTAGGAAAACATTCCAAGGTGGTTCCTCAAAGAAGACAGCCCCAAGGCTCGCGATACGGGAGCTAGACCTTGAACCACCGAGGGAATCTCTAGTGCGGCCTTGTGAATGATCGTCAGATAAGTGCTTACAAAATGCTGGTCTTGAGGACTTCGTGTCAGATAAGTGCCGGCAATACTATAACCCCACTGATTCGTTTGTGCGGAGATTTGAGTTTACATCCAAGCGCAATACACATTCTCTTTTATTTGATCTATATGATAAATCATTTCAAATGGACCTTGAGGATTTTAATGAAGTATGTAAAATCCAGCAATGGGGCATCCATAGTGAACCTCGTAAATCTGATTGCATTGATTTCCTTGCTAGCATCACTATGTGAGAAACTAGAAATGTAACACAAGCTACTATAGGGAGCATTCACTTTCCTGCTATACATTATTTTCCTCTCTTCATAGGTAGATGCATTAATGGTAAACATGATCATAGCCACCTTTGTGCATCAGATCTTAGTGTCCTCAAGAGTGCGGTAATGGGTGATAAACAATATAACTTGGGGGCTATTGTTGCAAGGCGCTTACATAATAATGCTTTAGATGGAGGTTTCTTTGGTAAATTTATGCCACCCGGTTAGCAAATTATCTCGGGGTACCCATAAGAGAGAATGACATTGAGTTACCACCTGCTTACCTTGATTATGATGCTATGGCATGTTACCAGTTTCTTGAGAGGAGCGAATAGCCCCTCCAGTACCGACTAATCTTTGACAGGGAGCGCGTCTTCTATATTACGCTTCCTGCTCCTGCCTTCTTTGACTTTCATGTAAAACGAAGATACTTCATAACCAGAGAGGAGGCGGTCGAGTATGAGAGAGCATGGGAGGCCGCTCGCCTCCACGCGGCAGCCCTCCAAGTGGTAGCGGCCGCAACTCAGTACAACCCCAACTATGATTTCGGATATCCACCAGGCCAGCCATGGCCATAGACCAACTTAGGCTAAAAGCCTAAGCTTGGGGGAGTACGTATTTCTCACCGACATTACATTCATGTTCACACATTCATTCCAGCTCTCAGTGTTCATACTTTTTCATTGTATTATCCATGTTAGTTTATTTTTCTCGCTTTCTTCTTGTGTGTTTGAAAAACTTAGATAAAATCCAAATATATTTCTCGTTCCTTTTTAGTTTTTCTTTCTAGTTTAATTAGTAGTAGTATTAAAAAGAAAACCCAAAAAGATTTCTCGTTCTTCTTTTGCTTGTTGGGAGCTTTCCCGTGTAAATAGTTTTTCTCGTTTTCATTTTATTTTCTTTAGAAAAATAAAAACACCAAAAATATTTCAGTGTGTTTCTTTGAAATTCTTTTTCCTTTTCTTTGGGTCGTAAGGAGAAGACCACGATGAAAATGTTGAGTGGCTCTCATATGCATTATTGTTGATCTAACAAAGAGGCCATATTACCTTGTCTTCTCCTCTGAATAAATGTTTGCAGATTCCAACTTAGTCCAATGCACGTGCACTCTTATTATTATTCACACCATTTGGTCGTGCAAGTGAAAGGCAATAATGACGATTGATTGAGATGAGGAAAATCTGGTATGAACTCGACCTATTTTGTTTTTGTAAATGATTAGCTCATCGTTCCTGATTCAGCCCATTATGAATGAAACATGTTTACAATGACAAATAGAGATTATAGTTACTCATGCCATGCTTAATTAGCTAGGGGTGGATAATGGTTTGTCTTGCGTGCCAAGATGCAATTTAAAATGGTTATGATGTAGTATGATAGGATGGTATCCTCCTTTGAATGATTTAAGTGGCTTGGCTTGGCACATGCTCACGCATGTAGTTGAATCAAAAACAACACAGCTTCCATGATATTTATGTTCATGGTGATTTATATCCTACTCATGCTTGCATTCAATGTTGATTAATCTCAATGCATGTTTATGACCGTTGTCGCTCTCTAGTTGGTCGCTCCTCAATCTTTTGCTAGCCTTCACTTGTACTAAGCAGGCATACTGCTTGTGCATCCACTTCCTTAAACCCAAAGTCGTTCCATATGAGTCCACCATACCTACCTATATGCGGTATTTACCTGCCGTTCCAAGTAAATTTGCATGTGCCAAACTCTAAACCTTCAAATAATAATCTGTTTTGTATGCCCAAATCGCTCATGTAGCGACTGGGGGCTGTCAGTATCTTCCATGCTAGGTGGGTTATTCTCATGATGAGTGTTTATTCACTTGTCATTCACGAGAAAGTGGGTGGTAATCGGGATGCCCAGTTCCATGCTCAAAATCAAATCAAAATATAATAATGAAACAAAACTCCCCCAAGACTGTTGTTTGTATGGACGATACCCGTGGATTCGGCTAGCCGTGGAGTGTGATTGTTGGTGGAGGGGGAGTAAAAACTTTACCATTCTGTTTGGGAACCGCCTATAATGTATCTAGCATGGAAGATAGTGAGATCTCTTGGTTGTTATGTTGACAATGAAAGCATACCGCTCAAAATTATATTCATCTCTGTTTTAAAAGCTCCGAGCTCTGGCACCTCTGCAAATCCCTGCTTCCAGGGCCTATCTATTTACTTTTATTGTTGAGTCATCATCTTCTTATAAAAAGCACCAGTTAGAGAGCACCATTGTAATTTGTATGCTTTGGTATTAATTGATGTTGAGTATGAGTGTGACTGGATCTCTTTTGCCACGAATTATAATGTCTAGTCAGTCCTTGATCTTCAGGGGTGCTCTGCATTTATGTTTTGCGGTCTCAGAAAGGGCTAGCGAGATACCATTATATCATATTGTATCATGATTGTTTTGAGAAAAGTGTTGTCATCCGAGATATCCTATTATTTCTCTCTAGTTGATTATGGCATTGATATGAGTAAATGTGAGACCTAAATGTTAATGAGAATATGGTTATTCATAATCTTTGCTGAAAACCTGAATATTGGCTAGACATATTTGCAGCAACAAGATCAAACAGAGTTTGTAAAAGTTTTTCTTTGTCACATTCAGTTTGTCAACTGAATTGCTTGAGGACAAGCAATGGGTTAAGCTTGGGGGAGTTGATAAGTCTCCATCGTATCTACTTTTCCAAACTCTTTTTCCCTGTTTTGGACTCTAATTTGCATGATTTGAATGGAACTAACCCAGACTGACGTTGTTTTCAGCAGAATTGCTATGATGTTATTTTTGTGCAGAAATCAATTTCTCGGATTGACCTGAAAATTTATGGAGAATTTTTGTGGAATATATAAAAAATACTGGCGCGAGAATTAACCAGAGGGAGGCCACCCAGAGGCCACAAGCCCTGGGGGTGCGCCCACCCCCCTAGGGCGCGCCCTGCAGGCTTGTGGGCCCCCTGGATCTCCTCTGACCCTAATTCCTACTCTATAAGTACTTATTCGGGGAGAGAAAAAATCAGAGACAAGGATTCATCATGTTTTATGATACGGAGCCACCGCCGCTTGCTGTTGTTCATCCGGAGGGCTGATCTGGAGTCCGTTCGGGGCTCCGGAGAGGGGGATCCATCGCCATCATCATCATCAACCTTCCTCCATCACCAATTTCATGATACTCACCGCCGGGAGTGAGTAATTCCATCATAGGCTTGCTGGACGGTGATGGGTTGGATAGGATTTACAATGTAATCGAGTTAGTTTTGTTTGGGTTTGATCCCTAGTATCCACTATGTTCTGAGATTGATATTGCTATGACTTTGCTATGCTTAATGCTTGTCACTAGGGCTCGAGTGCCATGATTTCAGATCTAAACCTATTATGTTTTCATGAATATATGTGTTTTCTTGATCCTATATTGCAAGTTGTAGACACCTATTACGAGTTATGATCCGCATACCCCAAGGTGACAATAATTGGGATTCTTTCCAGTGATTACCATAGTTTGAGGAGTTCATGTATTCACTAAGTCCTAATGCTTTGGTCCGGTTCTCTATTAGAAGTGGGCCTTAATATCCCTTAGTTTCCATTAGGACCCCGCTGCCACGGGAGGGTAGGACAAAAGATGGCATGCAAGTTCTTTTCTATAAGCACGTATGACTATATATGGAATACGTGCCTACATTATATTGATGAATTGCAGCTAGTTCTGTGTCACCCTAGGTTATGACTACTACATGATCAATATTATCCAACACAATTATCGTTGCCGATCCAATGCCTACGAGCTTTTCACATATTGATATTTGCTAAGTTACTTTCATTGCTACTGCTTAGAATCACTACAAAACTTCTACTGTTACTTTTGCCACCGTTACCGTTACTTCGATGCTACTTTGCTACTAAATACTTTGTTGCAGATATTAAGTCTTTCGGGTGTGGTTGAATTCACAACTCTACTGCTAATACTCATGAATATTCTTTGGTTCCCCTTGTGTCGAATCAATAAATTTGGGTTGAATACTCTACCCTTGAAAACTGTTGCAATCCCCTATACTTGTGGGTTATCACAGACGGCGTGCAATAATAGCTCCAAGGCTATAAGTGTTATCAGCAAAGGGTGCGCGGTGTAAAATGGCGAGGTTAGGTGCACTGAGCGTACCACCTTCCTCCCTAGCAGTCAAACATTTCCCTAGGAATAAGGCAAAGTAGTTGACAGCAGGAAAATGCAAACTAGTAACTCGGGCTTTCGACACGCCCCTTTCGTCTCCCACAGTTAGAGTGCGGAGGAAGCCCTCAAACTCCTCTAGTCTAGGTTCCCTGAGTTCCCCATCAGAGGGAATCAAACATATCTCACAAAAATCCGTAAGTGGTATCTCATGATGTTTAGCATATAAATCAAAACGTACCATGGGAAGTTCAAGCCTATGAAAGAAATGGAAATTCTGCACAAAGGAATTCATAAGAGTGTGGTACTGATGGCACTCATCTGCAAGGAAGTCGGTCAACCCAGCATTTGCAATGAATTGTGCAAACTCTTGGTTGAATTCGGCTTCGTTCATGAAGGCATTGTGTGGCCATTCGCACGGCCGGACCTCCGTCCTACGCGGGATGTTGAGGTCACTGTCCTGAGCATCCCCATTGACTCCCTTGGCACTCCGTCTCAAGGAACCTCTCCTAAAGAAGTTCATATTTCCTATGAACAAATTTCTGAAATTTTTGGGCCACATAATGATGTCAATAAAACTTCACAAGATTGATAGCAACTACTCATATGAATGTCTAGAGGCTATATCAAGCATTCAAACTACTTGGAACTCAAAGAATTCAACATGCAAGCTCATTTTCAGTAGCACCAAGAGTAGCTAATTATGCAAAATATAATCCACTAAAGCAAAAACTATTTGGAGCAATGCAGGAGTCACATACCAAGGAGCAATCCCCCAAAGTAGTTTTGGAAACAAAGCTCCGAGCAAAGAAATCAAAAATCTTAGGTTTGGGAGCAAGAACATGAGGGAGAGAGCAACCAGGATTTTTTTTCTGGAGGTAGGAAATGAAGTGGGCTGAATGGATAAGTGAGTGGGTCCCTGTGGGACCCACAAGCCATCTTGGCGCGCCCTTGGGGGGTGGTCGTGCCCTGGTGCCTTGTGAGCACCAGGGGCACCCCTAGGTTGTATTCAGTGCCAAAAATTCTTATATATTCCGGAAAAAATCATGTTAAATTTTACGTCATTCTGAGCACTTTTATTTTTGGGCCATTTTTTATTGCACGGATAATTCAAAAAATAGGATAATCATGGCATTTTATTTTATTTAACTAAGGATAACATAGAGCAAACATTGGGTACAGACGGTTGTGCCTACTAAATTCATCGACCTCATGCACCTAAAAAATAATCCATTAATAAGGTTGATCAAGTCTTATTAACAAACTATTTCCGAGTAAGATGAAACCAAAGAATCTTTGTATAACACTAGCTTACCTTCATGGGGATATGCATCTCCCCAACAATAAGAGTTGCATATTTCTTTCTGACAGAAGGAAGAAGGAATTGAAAACCGCCAATAATGATTGTCGAAACCTTTTCAATGCAATTGATACCATTCACATGGAATTGTTTCTTTGAAAAGTGTATCGTATGCTCATTGCATTGATATGAAAAGTGACCTTGCTTTTGTTGCAATCAATAACAGCCCCTGAAGTATTCAAAAAGGGTCTGGCAAGCATAATCAAAATGTTGTCATCCTCGGGCATATCAAGTATAACAAAGTATATTAAGATAGTAACATTTGCAACTACAACAGGCACATCCTCACAAATACCAATGGGTATAGCAGTTGATTTATCAGCCATTTGCAATGATATTTCAGTAGGTGTGAGTTTATTCAATTCAAGTCTTCTATATAAAGAGAAAGGCATAACACTAACACCGGCTCCCAAATCACATAAGGCAGTTTTGACATAATTTCTTTTAATGGAGCATGGTATAGTTGGTATTCCTGGATCTCCTAATTTCTTAGGTACTCCACCCTCAAAAAAATAATTTGCAAGCATGGTGGAAATTTCAGCTTCTGGTATCTTTCTTTTATTAGTGGCAATCTCTTTCATATACTTAGCATATGGGGCCATCTTCAAAATATCAGTCAAACGAGTACGTAAAAAGACTAGCCAAAGCATCTCAGCAAAGCGTTCAAATTCTTCCTCATACTTATTCTTAGTTGGCTTAGTAGGAAAAGGCATGGGTTTCTAAACCCATGGTTCTCTTTCTTTACCATGTTTTCTAGCAATGAAATCTCATTTATCATATCATTTATTCTTTGGAGGTGGGTTATCAAGATCAGCAAACAGGTTCTATTTCTACATCATTATCAGGTTCTTTATCATTGGCAAGTTGAGCATCAACATGAACATCATCATTATCATAATCATTATCACTAGATGAATGTTCATTGCCAGATTGTGTCTCAACATTAGAAATAGAAACATCATTACTATTCTTAGGAGGTTTTTCTATCTCAGGTTCACTCGAAGCATGCACAGTTCTATCATTTTCATTTTCTTTTTATTCTTAAATGAACTAGGTGCACCATTATTAATTCTTTGAGAATCTTGTTCAATTCTTTTAGGATGACCTTTAGGATAAAGTGGCTCCTGGGTCATTCTACCTCCTCTAGGCATTACTGTAAAAGCATGATCATTCATATTATTATTCATCTCATTAAGCAAATCATTTTGAGACTTAGCAACTTGTTCTAAGTTTCTAACTTAGTTTGGACCATGGATGGTTGTTTACCTAGACCTTTAACATCATTAGCAATTCTGAGCACTAAGACACTCAAACGATTAATCATGAAAACATTACATTTCAGTTGCTTGGTAACATACTGACACATCTCCAACGTATCTATAATTTTTTTATTGTTCCTTGCTATTATAGTATCAATATTGGATGTTTTATATGCAATTATATATCATTTTTGGGACTAACCTATTAACTTGGTGCCAATTGCCGGTTGTTGTGTTTTTTTGCCTATTTTTGGTTTCCCAGGAAATCAGTACCAAACGAAGTCCAAATGCCATGAAACTTTTTGATGATTTTTCTAGACAAGAGAGACCCTAGAAGCTTCGACAGCAGACCAAACGTGCAACGAGTAGACAACAAGGTACCTTGGCCTGCCCAGGGGGTAGGCGCACCGAAGTACCTTGTGGGCCCCTTGTCGCTCAGTCTGACCTAATTCCACTATATAAATTCTCTAAAATCGGGAAACCAATAGAGAGCCACCCAAAATACTTTTTCTACTACCGCAAGTTTCTGTTCTTGGGAAATCCCATCTGGAGGCCTTTTCCGGTACTCCGCCGAAGAGGGAATCAATCATGGAGGGCCTCTACATCAACCTTGCTGCCCCCCGAAGCATGCACATGTAGTCTCTTGTTATGCTTAGAAGTTGGAGCACGATTTATTATTGAGTGTCTTCCTTTGCGTGAAGGTCGGGGGTGCGCGATGGTTAACTCCTACCAACCTCCCCCCTAGGGGCATGCATAGTAGTACTTTCCTTTGAGGCCTAATAAACTTTCGCAATAAGTATGTGAGTTCTTTATGACTAATGTGAGTCCATGGATTATACGTGCTCTCACCTTTCCGCCATTTGCTATCCTCTCCAGTATCGTGCATTGCCCTTTCTCACCTCGAGATGTGGTGCAAACTTCACATGTGCATCCAAATCCTGTGATATTATACACTCTTTCACACATAAACCTCCTTATATCTTCCTCAAAACAGGCACCATACGTACCTATTATGGCATTTCCATAGCCATTCCGACATATATTGCCATGCAACTTGCACCGTTCCGTTATTATGACACACATCATCATTGTCATATTGCTTTGCATGATCATATAGCTGACATAGTATTTGTGGCTCAGCCACAGTTCATCATTTTTTATACATGTTACACTGGATCATTGCACATCCTGGTACGCTGCTAGAGGCATTCATATAGAGTCATATTTTGTTCTAGTATCGAGTTGTAATTTTGAGTTGTAAGTAAATAGAAGTGTGATGATCATCATTATTCATTATTAGAGCATTGTCCCAAGTGAGGAAATAAATAAATAAAATATAAAAAAAGAGGCCCAAAAGAGCCCAGAAAAAAAAGAGGCCAAAAAGAGCCCAATAAAAAAATGAGAGAAAAATAGAGAAGGGGGAATGTTACTATCTTTTTCTACACTTGTGCTTCAAAGTAGCACCATGTTTTTTATGGGAAACGAAGCATGAAAATAAAAAAAAATCCTATGAAACACCCAAGATCTAATCTAGGATATGCACATCAACGAGAGAGGAGTGTGTCTACATACCCTTGTAGACCGAAAGCGGAAGCGTATATAATGCGGTTGATGTAGTCGTACTCTTCGCGACCTGATACGTCTCCAACGTATCTATAATTTATGAAGTATTTATGCCATGTTTACAACAATTTTATATGGTTTTGGTATGATTTGATTAGAACTAACCCGGACTGACGCTGTTTTCAGCAGAACTACCGTGGTGTCATTTTTTGTGCAGAAATAAAAGTTCTCGGAATGGGCTGAAAATTTACGGTGATTTTTTATGGACCAAAATAGATCCCCGAAGCACAAGAGCTGGGCCAGGAAGTGGACGAGGAGGCCACAAGCCCTCTAGGCATGCCCTACCGCCCAGGGAGGGTGCTCTGGGCTTGTCGGCCCCTCGGGCACCCCCTTGATGTGAGACCGACGCCAAAAACTCTTATAAATACCCAAACCTCCGAAAAGAACCCTAGATCGGAAGTTCCGCTGCCTCAAGCCTAGCCACAAAAAATCAATCTAGGCCCTTTCCGGCACCCTGTCGGAGGGGGCCAAATTCACCGGAGGCCATGGAGGAGGAAGCCAGAGGGGGCCATCATCACCATGGAGGCCAAGGACCAGAGGGAGAACCTCTCCCCATCTAGGGGGAGGCCATGGAGGAGGAAGCACAAGGGGGAGACTCTCCCCCCTCTCTCGGTGGTGCCGGAGTGCCGCCGGGGAACCATCGTCGCGGTGATCGTCTTCATCAGCATCACCTTCTTCATCATCTTCCTCATATCTTTTAAGCGTTCCACTCTCCCGCACCCCGCTGTAGTCCCCTGATTGAACATGGTGCTTTATGCCACATATTATAATCCAATGATGTGTTGCCATCCTATGATGTTTTGAGTAGATTTCTTTTGTCTTTTGGGTTGATTGATGATCTAGATTGGTTAGAGTTGCATGTTTTATTTTGGTGATGTCCTATGGTGCCTTCCGTGGCACGCACACGTGAAGGATTCCCGCTGTAGGGTGTTGCAATACGTCATGATTCGCTTATAGTGGGTTTCTAGAGTGACAGAAGCTTAAACTTGAGTAAGGGGGTTGTTGCCTATGGGATAAACGGGACTTGATACTTTAATGCTATGGTTGGGTTTTACCTTAATGATCTTTAGTAGTTGTGGATGCTTGATAGAGTTCCAATCATAAGTGCATATGATCCAAGTAGAGAAAGTATGTTAGCTTATGCCTCTCCCTCATATAAAATTACAATAATGATTACCAATCTTGTTAACAATTGCCTAGGATAATTCCACACACCGATCCATCATTATTCCACACTCGCTATTTATAATATATAGTAATATATTCTAAATTTATGTTAAAAGTACCTATTTTTATAATTTATTTATCCGATATCATGCAAAGCTATCCTCTTCATACCCACAATGTAGTTTTATTTCTCGTTTCTAGATGGAAGCAAACGTTTGGTGTACGTAGAGTCGTATCAGTGGCAGATAGGACTTAAGAGAATATTGATCTTACCTTTAGCTCCTTGTGGGTTCAACACTCCATACTTATCACTTCCACCATTGGAAACTGCTATGATGATTCCTTGCAGATGGGGATTATCAAGCTCTTTTCTCGCGCCGTTGCTGGGGAGCAATAGCATGGGGTTGATATTCTCGTGTGTGCTTGTTTGCTTTCTTCACTAAGTAGATTTTGTTTTCCCTTTTGTTTTTGTTTTCTTTAGTTTTCAGTGAAACAAACAATTTTTTTTTAAAGAATTCAAAATACAATTTTTTTACTTGCCTCTTATGCCTAAAAACTATTTCAAAAAGAGAAGTGATTGGAAGGTTATGCATTGGAGAAGTGAGGGTTGATCTTGAACTCTTGTGTTCATGCTCATGGAAACAATGTAGTATTTTTCATGGAAGTTTCTCAAAAATAATTATACCCTTGTATATATCCATTGTATTATAAAAATAATGTGCCAAGATTTGCCTTTAGAATGATTAGATTGCTTGTTTGCTATGTGCGGTGCAAAAACAGAAACTTTGGCTGTAGTGCATGAATTTACATTTTTTACTGGAACGTCAAAAGTTTCTGAAATTTTTACACAGTACTGCTATGAAAATTGTTTATTTTTTACTAACTTTTCAGAATTTTTGTGCTTATATAAGTATGGTAAATGTTCAGATTTCTACAGACTGTCCTATTTTTGACAGATTCTGTTTTCTATGTGTTGTTCGCTCATTTTGATGAATCTATGGGTTGTACGGGGGGTATGAACCATGGTGAAGTTGGAATACAGTAGATATAATGCTAATATGAAATTGGAATGAGTTTACAACAGTACCTAAAGGTAGTGATTTGCCTTATTACACTAACAGATCTCACAAGGGTTTTTGTTAAGTTTTGTGTGGATGAAGTGTTCAAAGATCGAGGAGGTATCGATATAAGAAGAATAAGGAGAGGCAAGAGTTCAAGATTGGGGATTCCCAAGGCACCCCAAGTAAATATTTCAGGGATACTCAAGCATCTAAGCTTGGGGAAGCCCCGGTTGGCATCCCATCTTTCTTCTTCAACAATTATCGGTATATCTCGGTTTTTGTTTTGTTCACATGATATGCGTCTTTTGTGTTTATTATTATTTTTATTTTCCTTTATGCACCATGCTAGTAAGATATAATACTTTATTAATTTATAGAATTCTTCATGCTCTTCACATAAATCTTTTGAGTATGGCTTTATAGAATGCTCTTTGTACTTCACTTAAATCTTTTGAGTATGGCTTTATAGAATGCTTCGTGTGCTTCACTTATATATTTTGAGCTTGGATATTGGTCAATATATATTAATTGTAGAATGCTCTATGAACTTCACTTATATCTTTTAGAGTATGAATAAAACTATCATCGAAATTGGGCTTGGAAGAGTATCATTAAAATATCATGCCTAGCTAAAAAGGTATTAAAGAAAAGCGCTTGTTGGGAGACAACCCAATATTTACCCCTACTGTTTTTGTGTGTTCTCATGATTATGCTACTGTAGTAATCATGTTTTATAGCTTTTTTCAATAAAGTGCTAAGTAAGACCTTTGGGATGATCTATGGTGATAGTTGACTTGATTCTGTGTAAAAACAAAAACTTTTAAAAAATCACAGAAGCGTGCTTTTGATCTGAATTTTTTACACAAGATTGACATACAAATTGCCTAGGTTGTCCTAATTTTTCAGAATTTTGGAGTAACATAAGTTTGGCTAGTATTCAGATCATTACAGACTATTCTGTTTTTGACAGATTCTGCCCTTAATGCATAGTTTGCTTGTTTTATAGCTTCTATGGCTTATATTGCTTAATATAAATTGTGGAAATTATAGAGTAAAGTAGGAATTATGTGGAAACAATTATGAATCTTGTCTTTGACAGTACCCAAGTGAATGATTTGTTTTATTAACCCATCTCACAAAGTTCCGTTTAGTTTTGTGTGATTGAAGTTTTCAAAGTTTTGGGTGAGATATCGATATGAGGAGAATAAGGTGTGACAAGACCCTAAGCTTGGGGATGCCCAAGGCACCTGTCGGGGACGAATCCGCGATCACCTATGGGACCCAGGGAAGGACCCCTTTACGTTCGGCAGGGAGAGACGGTCGCACGAAGAGCAAATCTAGCGAAGAACACGACAGTGCACGAGAGAGATTTACCCAGGTTCGGGCCGCACGGATGCGTAAAACCCTACTCCTGCTTTTTGGTTTATTATCTGTATGATTGTTCTAGCTCCAGGAGCACTACAGTACAGAGTAGCTGCGTACAATACTGGAGTTCTCCATCTCCCCGTTCCTCTTTTTCTCCACGTTGCCTATGGGCCTCCTTTTATACGCACAAAGGGGTCACCAACAGGTGGCAAACAGTAAAGGTAGAGGTGGAAAGTTGCTACAGTAAGGCCATTATTACCAGGATGACATGTCCTACCTACCACTGACGGCAGGGGACAAGGGCATTAAATGCCCATGCCTTTGCTATCCAGATACATGTACCCGGACGTCTTGGACGTGGGAAAAGCCTATCCCACCTGCTCCTGCACCGCTAGCTACAGTGTACCGCCGTCTACACAGTGCCCTGCCACACACGCTTGGAAGGACCCAGAGCGCCACGCTGGCAGAGGCACTGGAGCAGCACAGTAGCACAGTGGTACAGTAACGCTTGCCGCGGCAAGACCTTGCCGCACCTGACAGCTTGCCGCAACCCATAGCTTGCCGCGCAAGGTAACTTGCCGGGGCAAGTACCTTGCCGCAGCTGCTATCTTGCCGCAGCCAATACCTTGCCGCAGCCAATGACTTGCCGGGGCAAGTACCTTGCCGCGGCAAGTACTCTGCTACAGCAAACCTCAGGCTGGGCCTCAGCTGTCCCTCCCGGCAAGCTCCTCTTGCCGGGGCCTTAACTCTTGCTTTGTATACTTTGTTCTTGAATGGCTTAATAATCTTGAGCTTCTCTCTGGCTGTCCTCCCGCAAGCCTGGCCGCGGGATGCTACTACTGCCCGTGCACAAGTACGGGGTACTAGGGTACCCCTATTCTAGTACACCGACAGGAGCCCCCGGGCCTGGGCCACACACGGTGCCGGGCGTTGTTGGGCCAGGCCCAAGCAGTGCACGGGCACGCGTGGCTGGGATAAGCCGAAACGTCTCTATGATGTTTAATTGCACGCTCTCCCATGCGTCGCGCGTTGAATGCGGAGCAAGGGAAGCGTGCGCAGTTATCTCGAATGACGAAGGGGTGGATGGTTCCGCATCTTTCCCCATAAAAGGAGGGACCTGCAGAAGCACTCACACACCCCTCTCACCATTCTTGATCTCCAAATCTCCGCCTTCTTCTTCCTCCGCTCCAAAACAAAGCGGTTTCCCAATCCTCCGCCACCGCGCACGTCTGCATCTCCCTCGGTCCTCAGCTCCGCCTTCGCCATGCCTCCCAAAGGAGAAAAGGGGAAGACGGGGAAGTCCTCAAGGACGGAGACCCAGGTGCAGTTGAAGAGGCAAAAGTACGCGTTCTTCGCTCCGACGCTCACGGGGGCGGATCTGAAGGCCAAGTTCCAAGGCATGTGGGCCGTGAGGACCAAGGCGCATCCGGCCACCCGCGTTTGCCCAGCCACCGACGAGAGCGAAGTGAGCAAGTACCCCTTCTTCGCTTGCTACTTTTGGTGCGGGCTCTGCCCACCGTACTCTGATTTCTTCAGTGACGTCATGTACACCTTCAATCTCCGTCTGCTGGATCTCACACCGAATGCCGTATCCACCATGGCAATATTTGCGCATCTGTGCGAGAACTTCGTCGGCGTCGCACCCAACACCGCGCTGTTCAGGCATTACTTCACTCCCCGTGCTGAAAAGGGGGAGCCTCTCACTGTTGGCGTCTCGTTCGTTTCAAGATTGGGCGCCAAGGAGCATTATCTGAAGGGGGATCTCCGCCCAAGATGGGGAGAAATCCGGTCTGAATGGTGTTGGATCATTCACGACGAGCCGCCACCATACTGTGAGCTTCGCAAGACCCCAGCAGCGCGTGGCACGGACTGGAGCGATCTGGATCCCCAGGACAAAAAGCTGGAGATTGCCGCTACCAGGATCATACGGCTCAGGGAGGCCGGGCTCACTATAGGGATGGTTGGCGCAGACTTCCTCCGCCGCCGCATTGCTCCTCTGTAGCAGAGAGGAAGGCCGGCCTCTGATTGGAAGAACCCAGCCGATATCATGCGGCTGCGCCCTG
Source organism: Thinopyrum elongatum (assembly GCA_011799875.1). Lineage (NCBI taxonomy): Eukaryota > Viridiplantae > Streptophyta > Magnoliopsida > Poales > Poaceae > Thinopyrum > Thinopyrum elongatum. The sequence continues at coordinate 220,652,640 of CM022300.1, read as the reverse complement.
GACTGATCAACAACTTCATAGTTCTGTAGCACGACTTCTTCATGCGAGAACTGTTCAAGCAAGAGACAGATCCAGAGAAGCGCGACAAGGCGTTCACGCTGCCGAAGCACATCGTGCCCCTTTGCAACAACTCTGCATTGAGTGCAATCATCGCTATGATGCCGCTCTGCAATGCGCACAACGTTGAAGCAACTTGGGACGTGCCGCTCGAAGAAGACATGCGGCGATTCTTTGACTCCACGGTCGAAAAGCAGGTCTGGGTGGAGGAGTGGCTCGTCCGCAACACCATTGAGCAAGAAATAGAATTCATTGCTCGAAGAGTGGAGGAGGACAGGCTCGCCAGGGAAGCTGGCGATTTTGGTTATACTTTGGCGGAGCTCGACGAGGCACAAAAGGAGAGCCTTACCGAGCAGGGGATGCTTGCCGGGAAGGGCGAGCTCGCCGCACCCGGCAAGGATGTCAGGCCAAGCCAGCCTGCCGACGAGTCAGGCAGCTCGGAGGATGAGGGCTCCTCTTCCGAGGAGGGCACCGAAAGCCCACCGCAGTCAGAGTCCCCAGACCTTCTGAGGAGGAAACGCCTTCACAGGCTTGGCAAAGTGGCTGAGCGGCAAGAAGTTCAACAACCGCCGGAGCGCCGTTCGACGCGCTCGACCGCGGCAAGGGCTGGTGCTGCGGGAGCATCTCACGCGGCCCCGGCAACTGGAGCAGGGTCATCAAAGACCGCTGCTACTACCCCCGCCAAGCGGCCAAGGAGCCCAGCTCCCCCTCCTCCCCCTCCTCACACGGAGGCGGACTTTGATTTTTCCGCTCTCAGCGAAGAGGACGACGAGGAAGAGTAAGTTCCCTTGCCGCGACCCTCAATCTTTGTAAGGTTTTGTTTCTGTCCTCACTTGTCGCGCTCCGGCCTTGCTTCCGCAGGGAGGAAACCTTGGCGGAGAGGACAAGGAATAGAGCTAAGGTCTCGACGAGCAAGACCATGGTGGTCGTCGAAGATGAGCCCACGGCAACCACCGGGGGAGCGTCTGAGACCATCCCGACCAGCTCGGAGCCCAGCCCTCGTCGCAGCCCCCAGCGTAAGTATTTCAACTACCTTTCGCTGGCGGTCGCTGAGGAACAAGCATTTTGTCACTGACATCTTTGGGCGTGTAGGAGAGGAGCAGCAAGTGGAGCCATCTGAAGGTGCTCCAGAAGTACCACCCCCCTCGACCACACCACCAAGGAGAAGATCTCCGGTAAGGGCTCCCACTAGCGAGCCGAGCCACGAAGAGGAGCCGGCAAGCACCGAAGCGCCAAGCACCAGCGCTGGCGACCCCACCCCAATGACAAACGTTGATGGGGGAGGGGAGCCCACCGCTCCTGAGCTCAACACGGGTAAACCCACTTGCCGCAAAACTCTTTTTGCTTTCTTTCTTTTGTCTTCTTGAATTTCTTCCTGAAGCTCTTTTTGCTTTACTTCTCGGGTTGGCAGAGCCCTCCTCGATGGAGCCAATGAACATTGACTCTTCTGCCGAGGAGAACACCGCAGGGGCCGTCGACGATGAGGCCGCCAAGGCCACCGCTGCCAGGGCCGACAAGCTGGCAGCCGACAAGCTTGCCGACGAAGAAACTGCCAGGGCTGCCGAAGAGGCCGGCAAGGCCGCCGAGGATAATACCGCCAAGGCGCCCACCGATGAAGCCGCCAAGGCTGCTGAAGCTGAGGCCGCCCAGAAGGCTGCTGAGGAGGCCGGCGAGGGAGTCGGTGGTTGTACTGACGGCCCTGAGGCCACAGGAGCGCCAGGCGCTACTCCGACCACGGGTCCCTCAACCACTGACGAGGCGGCAGCGCCCAACTCGCCTCCGCCAAGCAAATACATCCAGGTCGGCGAGAACGTCTACGTCAGTCTCCCCTGGACGGTGGGCTCCAGAGCGCCAACCGAGGAGGATGTTGTGGACGAGGAGATCCTTGCCGCTGCCGGGCTCCAGCTTGTGGATGCGCCAGGCGCCAGCAGCAGCAGCACGTCTGAAGAGGAGCAACTGCTTCAAAAGCTGCTGAATCTTCATCGCGCCCGACGGGAGAAGCTAGCTTCCAGGGAGGCGCTCATCAAGAAGGCCGAAGCAGACATGTTGAGGCGCGCGGAGATCTTGGCGGACGTCCGCGCGCGATCTCTTAATGCGTTAGAGGTCAAGCGGGCACAGCTGGCCGAAGAACGGTAGGCCCTCCTCCTGATGAAGCAAGACATTGAACAAAAACAGGAGGAGACCGCCAAGGAGTTGTCTGCTCAGGCCGGTGATCTGAACCAGCGGAAAGTGGACCTTGATGCCCACGAAGAGGAACTTGCCGAGCGCAAGAAGAAACTTGCCGAAACCCTCCAGCAGAAAGACGAGGAGGTGGCAAGACTTGTCGCAGAGCGGACCCAGGGGCAGGCACAAAAACACCAGAACGAAATCGAAGCCTTGGCCCAAGAGTACGCCAGCAAGTTGGTGGAGGCCACCAATGCTGTCGCTGCTGCAGAAGTGAACAGGAAGGAAACGGAGGAGAAAGTGGCAAGACTAGAGGCCCCCCTCAAGGCAAACGGTGACAAGCTCTCAACGCTTGAAAGTGAGAGGGCAAAGGTGACCCACACTTTGGCGGAGATGCAAGTTACCATAGCCAAGAAGAACAATCTGCTTGCCGCCGCCAACGACTCCAGAGCAGACCTGAAGCTGAAGCTGACCACGCTGAAGGAGCGCTCGACACCACCAGAAAGCGTGAAGGGCTTCTAATGACAGAGCTCCAGAAGGAAAAGGGTCTGCTTCAAGACGCTATTGCAACCCACAAGAAGTTCAGGGATAACATGGGGATCTTCACAGACAGGCTTGCCAGCGCCGCCGAGGACATCGACAAGGAGCTGACTGCCCTGAAGGTGCCGGACTTCGGGTACTCCACCGACAAGAACACGCAAACTAGCGTCAAGCTAGCCGAGTTCTTCGACGGAGTATTAGAAGCACTCCAATAGCTCCAAGTCAATCACAAGGCTCAACTGCCCGACGAGTCACGCAGGCTTTGCCGGGGAGTTCTCCGGAGGTTGTTGGTGAAGATAGCATACAGAAACCCGGGCGTCGACTTCAGCAACATCTTCAAAAGCTTGCCGAAGGGATACGACCCCGTGCCACTAGAGGCCCTTGTCGCGCCCATCGTGGAGAGGGTGGACCATATCCAGAGAGTCGAAGGCGAGCACCGCAATTAGAGAGCCCATTCTTCTCCCTCCTTGCCGCCACTAGACATGTTAAAGAACAATCTGTTTAAGCCGCGGCAACTTATCTTGTAATATAACTTGCAATATTTTGGAGTTAATGCATGTCATCTCTGTTGAGCAATTTCTTTCTTTGTGTGTACTTGCCCTACGCTTATAGGGAACTTGCCGGTGCGCACACCATTGCCGCGAGCGCTGGGTGTGGGACTTCAGCAGCCTGCTGGCGGTGCCGCTGCCGGCAAGCAACCTTGTCGCGCTCAGTGCAGCCACTTAGGTTGTTGAGCGGACTCGAAACAAGGTAAGGGCGCGACCGATTACGCTTAGGTTCCGTCGCGCACAGGTTTTCCATACAAAGAGTAGTATCGTTCAAGGAAAATAACCTTGAAAATAAAAAAGAATTTGATTGTTCAAACTTTGGCACTTAGCTTTGTCGCTGATCTCTCCGCGGCAAGGTCTTGTCACTGCTTGCCGCTGCCTTCTTCCCGGCAAGGCAAAGTTTCTTTGAACGACGCCTGGTCCACGCCTGGTCCATATCATTATCCCATCCCCCCTGGCAAACTTGTGCGCGAGGGAAGCTTCTGTCTCTTTGAGAAAAAGAAAGAAGAGAAAATAAAGATATAGGAGCTTGGCGGCTCGTTAATGCTTACCGGGGAGGCTGTACTGCACAGTATGTCAGATAATCATGCAAAATAAAAATAAACATGAAATCGTCAAAAACTGCGAAATACAAAAGCTTTATTTATGCACAGGGTCTGCGCCTGGCTTTGTACAAAGGATTACATGCAACAGCGGCAAGACTTGTACAAAAGGTGGTTGCCGGGGAAGGGCCCGGCAACCGCGCCTTATGGAAAAAACTTACGAAGATGCTCAATGTTCCAGGAATTGATCACTGGAATGCCATCCTCGGTCTCCAGGCAGACAGCGCCGGGCCTGGTGACTCGTTTCACCCGTTAAGGGCCTTCCCACTTCGGCGTCAACTTGTTTGAATTCTTGGCCGACTGAACGCGCCGAAGAACAAGGTCGCCTTCCTTGAGACTTCTGGCATTAACTTTGCGGCTATGGTAGCGACGCAAAGCTTGCTGGTAGCGAGCAGCTCTCACAGCAGCCTGAAGACGATCCTCCTCGAGGAGCACAGCGTCATCTTGCCGCAGTTGCTCTTGCTCAAGCTCATCGTAAGCGAGCACTCGAGGTGACCCGTATACGAGTTCCGTCGGGAGAACTGCCTCTGCTCCATAAACTAGAGCAAAAGGCGTCTGGCCAGTAGCTCGATTTGGCGTCGTCCTGATCGACCAAAGAACCACTGGCAGCTCCTTGATCCAGTTCTTGCCGCACTTGCGCAGCCTGTCGAAAGTTCTCGTCTTGAGCCCACACAGCACTTCAGCATTTGCCCTTTCAGCTTGACCATTGCTTCGCGGGTGAGCAACAGAAGCGAAACAGACCTTGGCGCCAAGGTCTTCGACATACTGCATGAAGGCGTGGCTCGTGAACTGGGTACCGTTGTCGGTGATGATCCTGTTAGGAACACCAAAGCGACAAACAATTCCCTTGAAGAACTTGATGGCTGATTGTGCTGTCACCTTCCTCACTGCTTCCACTTCCGGCCACTTCGTAAACTTGTCGATGGCCACATACAAGTACTCGAAGCCCCCGGTGGCACGGGGAAAGGGGCCGAGGATGTCGAGCCCCCAGACCGAAAATGGCCAGGAGAGAGGGATTGTCTGGAGAGCTTGAGCTGGTTGATGAATCTGCTTGGAATGAAACTGGCACGCTTCACACTTAGTTACTAGTGCAGTTGCATCGTGGAGGGCGGTGGGCCAAAAGAAACCTTGCCGGAAAGCCTTTCCAGCAAGGGCTCTTGACCCTATGTGGTGGCCACATATGCCTCCATGAATCTCCGCCAACAGCTCCTGTCCTTCTTCCCGGGGAATACATTTCAATTTCACACCGTTTGGTCTTTTTCTGCACAGCATGTCATCGACAAATTGATACATATTGGACCGTCGGGCTACTTTCTCCGCTTCTTCCTGCTCTTCGGGAAGTTCTCCTGTCTGAAGGAAACGGACGATCTGCTGCGCCCACGCTGGAGCCTGTGGCTCGACAACGAGGACTAAAGGCATTTCTTCTGCTGCGGGAACATCAGGCCCTACGGCAAGAGCTTGTCGCTCTACCAGAGCCGGCCATTCCCCGACGAGCTTGGCGGGAACAGCCGCTTCAACGACAAGAGCCTGGGGCCCTGCTGGAGCGTGCTGTCCTTCAACAAGCTCGTCGGGAGCAGTTGCTTCAACGACGGAAGCCCAAGGCCTCGTCGGAGCATCTTGCTCCTCAGCGCTTCGATCAGGAGCGCCTGCTTCAACGACAAGGACCCGAAGTCTTGTCGGAGCAAGTTGCCCCTTTGCCTCTTGCCTAGGAGCACCCGCTTCGACGACAAGAGCGTGAGGCCTTGTCGGAGCAAGTTGCCCCTCTGCATCTTTGGCGCTGGCTTTGGCAGCCTTCTTGCCGGCGGCTTCAGGGAGCTCTGCCGGGAAGTAGTCGCCAGAAGCCAACTTCCTCTTCCTGCCTTGCCCTACTGATGGCGTCACGGATGGCTGAGTTAGTTGGAGCACAAAAGTGCCTGGTTCCACAGGCAATTTGAGTGCGGCGCGCTTTGACAAACCATCGGCAATGTCATTCTCAGCACGTGGGACGTGCTCCATTTGTAGGCCGTCAAAGCGTTCCTCCAACTTCCTCACCTCATCTACATAAGCTTCCATTAATGGGCATTGGTAGTTCTTGTTCACTTGCCTGACAACAAGCTGCGAATCTCCCCTGACAATAAGCTTCTTGATCCCAAGGTCTGCCGCGATCCTGAGACCGGCAAGCAACCCCTCATATTCTGCAGTATTGTTCGTCGCCTGTTCCTTGGGAAAGTGCATTTGGACCACGTACTTGAGGTGCTCTCCGGTGGGTGCGACAAGCAGTACGCCAGCACCGGCGCCTTGCAGCGAAAAGGCACCATCAAAGTACATAAGCCACTCTTTGCTTGTCTCCTTGCCGGGGAGAGTCATCTCTTGGATTTCTTCGTCAGGCGTTGGTGTCCATTCTGCGACAAACTCTGCCAAAACTCAGCTCTGTATGGTTGATGTACTCTTAAACTTGAGACCAAAGCTCGACAACTCCAACGCCCACTCGACAATCCTGCCTGTCGCTTCTGGATTTTGCAAAATCCTTTTCAGCGGGAAGCGAGTGACGACGGTAACTTCATGTGCTTGAAAGTAATGGCGCAGCTTTCTCGAGGCCATGAGAAGGCCGAAAAGCAGCTTCTGCACACTAGAATACCATGACCTAGCTCCCTGCAGAAGAGAGCTCACAAAGTAGACCGGGCGCTGCACCATTTTCTTCTTTTGTATCACTTCGCCTGACTGCGCAGACGAATCCTTGTCGGCAGCAAAACTTGTCGGGGGAGCCCCCAGCTTGTCGCTGGTCGTGCTTGCCGCAGTTACTACCTCCTCATCCACCTCTCTCTCCGCTACTAGCGCAGCACTAACCACTTGATTGGTTGCCGCTAGATACAGCAACAACTTCTCTTGTGGTTTAGGTGCGACAAGTATTGGAGGAGAGGAGAGGTATCTCTTCAAGTCTTGCAGCGCTGCCTCCGCCTCCGGAGTCCATTTCAATGGACCTGCCTTTTTTAAGATTTTGAAAAATGGCAGGGCGTGCTCAGCTGACTTGGAGATAAACCTACTGAGAGCAGCAACACAGCCGGCAAATCGTCGTACATCCTTGACGCGCTTCGGTGCTTCAATTTGCTCAATGGCTTTGATCTTGTCAGGATTGGCTTCAATTCCACGTTGAGACACAAAGAACCCGAGAAGCTTGCCGGAGTGAACTCCAAACACGCACTTCTCGGGGTTGAGCTTCAGGCTGATCTTGCGCAGATTTACAAAAGTTTCTTCTAGATCTTGAACCAAAGTAGCCCTGTCCTTGCTTTTGACCACTATATCGTCCATATAGGCTTCCACATTTCTGTGCAGCTGAGGCTCAAAAGCAATCTGGACGGCTCTTGCAAATGTTGAACCAGCATTTTTCAAACCAAATGGCATACGCACGAAACAGTATGTGCCACAGGGTGTGATAAATGCGGTCTTTTCCTCATCTTCCTCAGCCATGAAGATTTGAGGATACCCTAAATATGCGTCAAGAAATGAAAGAAAATCACATCCTGCCGTGGAGTCAACAATCTGGTCTATGCGGGGCAAAGGAAATGGGTCTTTGGGACAAGCTTTATTGACATCAGTGAAATCAATACAAAGCCTCCATTTTCCATTCGCTTTGCGCACGACAACAGGATTGGCCAACCACGTAGGATGGAGCACTCCTCTGACGAGGCCTGCTGCTTCCAACTTCTTGATTTCTTCCGCAATAAACTCTTGCCGCTCCACAGCTTGCTTTCTGGCTTTCTGCTTGACGGGCCTCGCGTGGGGACAAACGGCAAGGTGGTGCTCAATTACTTTCCTGGGAACACCGGGGATGTCGGACGGTTGCCATGCAAACACGTCGACATTCGCCCGCAGGAAAGCAACAAGCGCGCTTTCCTATTTGTTGTCAAGTATGGCACTGATGGTGAAGGAACCACCAGTGCTGTCCTCCTTGGCGGGCACCTTCTTTGTCGCCGGCGGAGCGGCTTTGTTCTTCTTGCACTTGCCGGTGGAGCTCTCTGGTGCGTCCTCGACGGCAGCGCAGCACTCCGAAGAGGTGCGCTTGCCGGAGTGGGCACAGGAGCTCTTGCCGGACTTCCTCTTGTTCTCCCCCCCGAGAGCTTCAGCGGAAAGTGCCTTGGCGGCAGTTGCGGCAGCTGCTTCCCGGTAGATCTTGTCGGCGCAAATAAGCGCATCCTTCTTGTCGCAGGGAACTATGATAACACTTACTGGGCCTGGCATCTTCAACACGTTGTAGGCAAAATGAGAGGCTGCCATGAACTTGGCGAGCGCTGGACGGCCAAGTATCCCATTATAAGGCAATGGAATATCGGCAACGTCAAAGGTGACCTTCTCGGTCCGGTAGTTCAGCTCGCTGCGAAATGTCACTGGCAGCGTGATCTTCCCTTTCGGCTTGCTCCTTCCTGGATTGACTCCTTGGAAAGTACCAGTTTCCTCAAGCTCGCCGTCAGGGATTTGAAGTTTCCGGAGCACAGCCGGCGAAATCAGATTCAAGCCGGCCCCACCGTCAACTAACATTTTCGTGACCTTGAGGTTGCGGATCGTTGGTGAAACCAACATCGGCAAGCACCCGACCGCCGTTGTGCGGTCAGGGTGGTCCTCAATGTCAAAGACGATAGGCGTGTCGGACCACTTCAGAAGCTTTTTGGCGTCAACAGATGGTTCCGCCGCATTGATCTCTCGCGCCCACTGTTTAAGTTGGCGGTGAGAAGAATGCAACGAAGCACCACCGTCAACACACAAGACTTCTGCGGCTTTCTGAAATTCGTGCTCACTGGATTCTTCATCATCTAGATCATCATCATCATCATCTTTGTCGCGGCCACGAGGAGGCCTGTCTCTCTGCTGCTGCTTGGCCTTGCCGCGACGCCCTCCTCGGGCAGTGCGCTTCTTGCCGGACCCACCAGCACCTTCTGGGGCCTTCTCCTTGTCGCGCCTCTCATACTCAGCTTTCTGCTGTTCGACAAGCTGCTCGACTCGTCGACAGTTCTGGAGATCGTGTCCCTTGGTGCGGTGGATCTTGCAATATTGCTTGTCGGAGCCGTCCTGCTTGTTGGCAGCCGCCAAGGCCTGACAGTTGGCGCACGCGGCAATCTCCTTGCCGGAGCCCTCGACTTTGGCCTTGTCGGCGCTGCCGTTGCCGCTGGACTGCTCGACGGCAAGCACAGCTTTGCCCTTTTTCTTCCTGTTGTTCCGCCGCCGGCCCTTCTTTGCCGGGGCGGTACCTTCGCTGTCAGAGCTCCCCCCTGCGCCAACACCTTCACCGGGAAGTTTCCTTCCCCCTTCAGCACGCGCACACTTGTCGGCGAGAGCATATAGCTGGCCAATGTCTCTGACCTTGGTCATCGCCATTTCCTCCCGCATCTTGCGGTTACGCACGTTCTGATGGAACGCGCTAATAACCGCAGCGGGGTGAACATCTGGGATGTTGTACTGTACGCGGCTGAACCTTTGAATGTATTTGTGCAGGGGCTCTCCTTCCTTCTGGGGGATGAGATGAAGATCACTCTCCTGGCCATGAGGTTGATGACCGCCAGTAAAGGCACCAACAAACTGATGGCACAAGTCCGCCCATGAAGAAATGGAGTTCTCCGGCAAGTGCATGAGCCATGAGACGACGTTGCGCTTTAACACGAGCGGGAAGTAGTTAGCAAGAATCTTGTCGTCTCGTCCCCCGGCAGCTTGCACCGCAATGGTGTAAATGCTGAGGAACTCCGACGGGTGTGTCTTGCCATCATACTTCTCCGGCACGTCAGGCTTGAAAGCCTTGCGATTGGGCCACTGGACCTGCCGCAGCTCACGGGTGAACGCTGGACAACTTACCGCGTACGGCAAGTCGCCAGGATCCCCTGGCGCATGCATGTCAACAGCGGGCCTTGCGCGTCTGTCGGACTGACGATGCGCTTCTCTCCTTCGCTCGATAGTGGTACGAGCGTCTTCTCCTCTGCGTTCCTGAAGAACGAGGCGCTGGTCACAATGAGCTCACGGGTCAGGCGACGCCGTGGAATCATCGCCACGGGCGTCGTTTCGACGTGTCAGCGACCGAGGCCGTCTGGGTGGGGAGTGTATGGTTGTTGCCCCCTCGCCGTTCTTGTTGGTGACAGCATTGTCACCAGTTCTCTTGTCGGCCGCGCGCACCGGGTCGGCATCAGCGAAGCTGAGAAGGCTCTGAATGGTTGCCCTCCACTCGTCAAGCTTATCTGCTGGTGGAGGGAAGTTCAGGAGCAGCTGCGCACGCGCCAACGCTTCTGCTGGTGAGGGATGTATCGAGTGGCGTGAGGACTGTGGGATGCTCTTACTCCTAACAGTGTTAGAAGGAGCATCTCCACGCCCAGGCGACCGCACCTCGACCCCGCCAACGTGTTGTTGCGTATGGTGACCCCGCGCATCTCGAGATTGATGCGCAAGTTCATTATCCAAGGAGCGCCTGGCACCTGGGGCATCAGGACGCTGCCTGTCACGGGCTTCTTGCGAAGGCCGCGGCGTCTGAAACGGCGCAGGCGTTCCAGAACGCGCAGCACCGTTTCTGGAGCTTGCAGGGCCAGCAGCAGCGAGCAGCGCTGCGTTCCCAGACCCAGCAGCGCCAAGATTGGCGTTGCTGGCCCGGGTTTGGACAGGTGGAGGTAATAGGAGCTCTCGCTCTCCAGTCCCCCCAGCAGCCGCAATCACGTCGGCACCCTCCTGCATGGGAGCAGGCGGGTTGGACGTAGACGCACCGATGGCCGAAGTCTTCTTTTTTGGAGCCATAAGACGGAGGATGGCCCAAAAACTAACGCGCAAATCGCTAGATTAGGTTCACACAACCTCCCTTCCCCTACCTGGCGCGCCAAAGATGTCGGGGACAAATCTGCGATCACCTATGGGACCCAGGGAAGGACCCCTTTACGTTCGGCAGGGAGAGACGGTCGCACGAAGAGCAAATCTAGCGAAGAACACGACAGTGCACGAGAGAGATTTACCCAGGTTCGGGCCGCACGGATGTGTAAAACCCTACTCCTGCTTTTTGGTTTATTATCTGTATGATTGTTCTAGCTCCAGGAGCGCTACAGTACAGAGTAGCTGCGTACAATACTGGAGTTCTCCATCTCCCCGTTCCTCTTTTTCTCCACGTTGCCTATGGGCCTCCTTTTATACGCACAAAGGGGTCACCAACAGGTGGCAAACAGTAAAGGTAGAGGTGGAAAGTTGCTACAGTAAGGCCATTATTACCAGGATGACATGTCCTACCTACCACTGACGGTAGGGGACAAGGGCATTAAATGCCCATGCCTTTGCTGTCCAGATACATGTACCCGGACGTCTTGGACGTGGGAAAAGCCTATCCCACCTGCTCCTGCACCGCTAGCTGCAGTGTACCGCCGTCTACACAGTGCCCTGCCACACACGCTTGGAAGGACCCAGAGCGCCACGCTGGCAGAGGCACCGGAGCAGCACAGTAGCACAGTGGTACATTAACGCTTGCCACGGCAAGACCTTGCCGCACCTGACAGCTTGCCGCGCAAGGTAACTTGCCGGGGCAAGTACCTTGCCGCAGCTGCTATCTTGCCGCAGCCAATACCTTGCCGCAGCCAATGACTTGCCGGGGCAAGTACCTTGCCGCGGCAAGTACTCTGCTACAGCAAACCTCAGGCTGGGCCTCAGCTGTCCCTCCCGGCAAGCTCCTCTTGCCCGGGCCTTAACTCTTGCTTTGTATACTTTGTTCTTGAATGGCTTAATAATCTTGAGCTTCTCTCTGGCTGTCCTCCCACAAGCCTGGCCGCGGGATGCTACTACTGCCCGTGCACAAGTACGGGGTACTAGGGTACCCCTATTCTAGTACACCGACAGCACCCCAAGATAAAATTCAAGGAAGATACAAGCAACTAAGCTTGGGGATGCCCCAGAAGGCATCCCCTCTTTCATCTTCAAAACTATCGGTATACCTTACTCGGAGCTATATTTTTATTCGTCACATGATATGTGTTTTGCTTGGAGCGTATTTTCATTTTACTAGATGTTTGAATAAAATCTTTGGATCTGAAATCTTGAATGAGAGAGAGCCCTCACATGGCTATTTAACTACTTGACTACGCATTGATCTTCACTTATATCTGTATGGAGTAGTTTTGTCATTTACTCTCGTGCTTCACTTATATCCTATGAGTAAATGGTTGAATGAATTGAATATCATAAATCTAAAGTTATATATGTTTTGTATGCTTATCCCATGGGGATTAATGACTTCACATATAAGAAGTATAGGTGGTAAAATTTATTGAAAGTTAGCAAACACCGCATTGGTCACTTGAACAATTCATGAAAGAATATTGAAGGAAGAGAGATTTCACATATAAATATACTATCTTGGACATCTTCTATGATTGTGAGACCCATTAATTATTTTCAAACTTGAGCAAATTAGTTGAAGTTGGACAAGAAAGTCAACGTAATGAGTTATGTTTGGGTATATTAGTATCGCAGTTATATTGTTATGGATCCACCAACATGTGGTGCTTGCTTAAGATCTTTTGCTAGCCAAAAATTTGTACTAAGTAGAGATACTACTTGTGCATCGAAAACCCTTAAACCCAGTTTCTTGCCATGAGTGTCCACCATATCTACCTATGGATTGAATAATATCCTTCAAGTAAGTTGTCATCGGTGCAAAAAGCAATAAAAATTGCTCCTAAATATTTATGATCTTTTATTGTAAGGGAAAATAAGCATTGTACAAACTTGTGATGGTAAAGAAATAAAAGCGACGAACTGCATAATAAAGGTTGCTATCACAAAGGGCAATACAACATGATGTCCTTTGCATTAAGGGTTTGCACATCCAAAATTGAAAAGCGCATGACAACCTTTGCTTCCCTCTACAAAGGGCCTATCTTTTACTTTCATGTATTAACTTTTATGCAAGAGTCGATAGTATTCCTTCTTAGTTCAACCTCAGTTATTCTTTAGTTGGCAAGCATCATGTGGTGGGGAAAGATCCAATCATATATGGCCATTCAAATATATTTGATCATGAATTATAATTGTTGACAATTATCAATATGATAAATAAGTTGGGAGGCGAAACATTAAGCCCCTATCTTTCTCTGTGTTCGATGGATGCTATTTGTTCTAAAAATATGCTTTGAGTGTTAGCAATCATGGAAGAATATATGATAGTTGAGTATGTGGAATTTGCTAAGTCAAAGCTCTTACATATACCCTTCCTGAAAATAAGATGAATTGCAATTGTTTGGTGACTGAAAGCATAGTTTGTTAGTTTTCAAGAAACTTTATGGTCTATACTTTAACATGTGAATAGCTTGTTACTTGATCATGAGAAGTTTTATGAGATGAGCTACTGTTTATGATATATAATGATGCTAGAAAAAGTGTTTGGAACTATCATTGATCAAATTTATGCACTGTGCTAGCATTCACACTTCATAAACTATTTCTTTTATCATTTACCTACACGAGAACGAGCAGGAATTAAGCTTGGGGATGCTGATACATCTCCAACGTATCTATAATTTATGAACTATTCATGCCATGTTTACAACAATTTTATATGGTTTTGGAATGATTTGATTAGAACTAACCCAGACTGACGCTGTTTTCAGCAGAACTACCATGGTATCGTTTTTTGTGCAGAAATAAAAGTGCTAGGAATGGGCTGAAAATTTACGGTGATTTTTTATGGACCAAAAGAGACCCCCGAAGCACAAGAGCTGGGCCAGGAAGTGGACGAGGAGGCCACAAGCCCTATAGGCGCGCCCTACCCCCCAGGGAGCGTGCTCCGGGCCTGTGGGCCCCTCAGGCACCCCCTTGACATGAGACCGATGCCAAAAATTCTTATAAATACCCAAACCTCCGAAAAGAACCCTAGATCGGAAGTTCCGCTGCCTCAAGCCTAGCCACAAAAAATCAATCTAGGCCCTCTCCGGCACCCTATCGGAGGGGTCAAATTCACCGGAGGCCATGGAGGAGGAAGCCGGAGGGGGACATCATCACCATGGAGGCCAAGGACCAGAGGGAGAACTTCTCCCCATCTAGGGGGGAGGCCATGGAGTTGGAAGCACAAGGGGTAGACTCTCTCCCCCTCTCTCTCGGTGGCGCCAGAGTGCCGCCGGGGGAACCATCTCCGCGGTGATCGTCTTCATCAACATCACCTTCTTCATCACCTTCCTCATCTCTTTTAAGCGGTCCACTCTCCCGCACCCCGCTGTAATCCCCTACTTGAACATGGTGCTTTATGCCACATATTATGATCCAATGATGTGTTGCCATCCTATGATGTTTTGAGTAGATTTCTTTTATCTTTTGGGTTGATTGATGATCTAGATTGGTTTGAGTTGTATGTTTTATTTTGGTGCTGTCCTATGGTGCCTTTTGTGCCGCGCACACATGAAGGATTCCCGCTGTAGGGTGTTGCAATACGTTCATGATTCGCTTATAGTGGGTTTCTAGAGTGACAAAAGCTTAAACCCATGTAAGGGGGTTGTTGTGTATGGGATAAAGGGGACTAGATACTTTAATGCTATGGTTGGGTTTTACCTTAATGATCTTTAGTAGTTGTGGATGCTTGCTAGAGTTCCAATCATAAGTGCATATGATCCAAGTAGAGAAAGTATGTTAGCTTATGCCTCTCCCTCATATAAAAAGGCAATAATGATTACCGATCTTGTTAACAATTGCCTAGGATAATTCCACACACCGATCCATCATTATTCCACACTCTCTATTTATAATATATAGTAATATATTCTAACTTTATGTTAATAGCACCTATTTTTATATTTTAGTTCTCCGATATCATGCAAAGCTATCCTCTTCATACCCACAACGCAGTTTTATTTCTCATTTCTAGATGGAAGCAAACGTTCGGTGTACGTAGAGTCGTATCAGTGGCAGATAGGACTTGAGGGAATATTGATCTTACCATTAGCTCCTTGTGGGTTCGACACTCCATACTTATCACTTCCACCTTTGGAAATTGCTACGATGATTCCTTGCACTTGGGAATTATCACGATCCAATCACGATCCAATCCGATCTAGCGCCGAAAGGACGGCACCTTCGTGTTGAGCACACGTGCGGCTCGATGACGTCTCCTCCTTCTTGATCCAGCAAGCAAGAGAGGAGAATTAGATGGTATCTCAACCAGCATGACGGCGTGGTGGAGATGGTGGTGGTGCAATCCCGGCAGGGCTTCGCCAAACGGTGCCGGAACCAATCTGAGGAGAAAACAGAGTGTTCGGAGAGGTAGGGCTGCCGCCGAGGCGTGGAATTTGGTGTGTCCAGCACCTACCTCTCCCCCACTATTTATAGGAGGCAAGGGGAAGGATTGGGGCATAGCCTTAGCCGCTCTTCTAAGGGAGGTGGTGCGGCCAGGCCTAGGGAGGAATCTTCCCTCCCCAAGGCACCTAGGGGGGTGCCTTCCCCTCTTAGGACTCTTCCCTTTTCCTTGTTCTAGGTGCATGGGCCTCTTGGGGCTGGTGCCCCTGGCCCATGTAGGCTAGGGAGCACCCCCTATAGCCCATGTGTTTACCCATCGTATGCTTTTGTTCGAGTGAGAAGCCTCTAGTGAAAACTATGGCCCCCGGGTCTATCTTTATCATATATTAAAATCCAAAAATACCTTGCTGTAATTTATTTACCATTATTTATTTTGTGTTCTTGTTTATCTATCTACCATTATCAGACTTGATCCTTGTAATTAACCGCCGAGGGGATTGACAACCCCCTTGATCGTGTTGGGTGCAAGTATTTGTTCTTTTGTGTGTAGGTGTTATTCACGAGGTCTTGCGTGGTTCTCCTATTGGATTGATAACCTTGGTTCTTAACTGAGGGAAATACTTATCTCTACTGTACTGCATCATCCTCTCCTCTTCGAGGAAATCCCAACAAAACTCACAAGTAGCACATACATATTAAAGTGTTCTTCCTTAAAATGTAATTGCTAAATTCATCAAGGCATTGACTAGCAGATTTATTATAAGGAATATCACCTTCATCAAATCTTATGAGAGAATTTTGCTCCACTACCTGTGTTGGGGTATCAATTCCATGTATTTCTTCAATAGGTGGTAAATTCTTAACACCTTCAGCTTTAATACCATTTTATTTCATAGATTTCTTTGCCTATTGCATATCTTCAGGACTAAGAAATATAATACCCCTCTTCTTCGGAGTTGGCTTACGTGGTGGTTTAAGAAGTGTTTAATCATTATCATTCCTCAATATATTATCCAATAGTTCTTCATCTTGTTCAACAGTTCGTTCCCTAAAAACACAACCAGCACAACTATCTAGGTAGTCCCTAGAAGCATCGGTTAGTCCATTATAAAAGATATCAAGTATTTCATTTTTCTTAAGAGGATGATCAGGCAAATCATTAAGTAATTGGAGAAGCCTCCCCCAGATGGCACGATGATCGAGGGAAACGTATGAAGACACCGCATGGTGGAACCAGGGGCTGAGAACTCACCTGTCCAACCGAAGACTCTGAAGCCGAACCCAAATTACTAATGGGAACTCGTCTGTCAAGCTGAAGACTCCAAGGCCTAAGACATAGGTCTAGAGAAGATCATCGTCCTCAGTGTCGAAGGCCAGTTCGGGGCCTACTGACGGTGTCCTGGACTAGGAGGTACCAACCTAGTTGGCCCACAGTCCATGGGCCGAGGTTATGGCCCACCATACTCACAAGGAAGGACTCCGAAGGCCTCACACTTCAACGTGATCAAGATGGACTCCGCCGAAGACTTGACATGTACTCCAAGGACAGTTTCGGCCATGATAACCCAAAAAGTATAGGGGATCGCAACAGTTTTTGAGGGTAGATTATTCAACCCAAATTTATTGATTCAACACAAGGGGAGCCAAAGAATATTCGTGAGTATTAGCAGTTGAGTTGTCAATTCAACCACACCCGGAGAACTAAATATCTGCAACAGAGTGATCGGTAGCATAGTAATATGGTAGTTTGATAGTAGTAGTAACAGTAGCAGTTTTGTAGCGATTGTAACAGCAGTAGCAGTAGTAGTAAGTTAGCAAAGATCAATGTATGAAAAGCATAGGCATTGGATCAGTGATGTATATTTGTGTTGGATGACATTCATCATGTAACAGTCACAAGCTAGAGCGACACAGAACTAGCTCCAATTCATCAATGTAATGTAGGCATGTATTCCGTATATAGTCATACGTGCTTATGATAAGAACTTGCATGACATCTTTTGTCCTACCCTCTCGTGGCAGCGGGGTCCATAAGGAAACTAAGGGATATTAAGGCATCCTTTTAATAGAGAACTTGAACAAAGAATTAGCACATAGTGAATACATAAACTCCTCAAACTACGTTAATCACCGAAAAGAATCCCAACTATTGTCACTTTGGGCTATGCGAATAATGACACGTAATAGGTGCATATAACTTGCAAGATATGATCAAGAACTCAAATATATTCATGAAAACATAAAGGGTTCAAATCTTAAATCATGGCACTCGGGACCTAGTGACAAGCATTAAGCATAGCAAAGTCATAGCAACATCAATCTCGGAACACAGTGGATACTAGGGATCAAGCCCTACCAAATTTACTGGATTACATGACAAATCTCATCCAACCACATCACCATACAGCAAGCCTATGAAGGAATTACTCACTCCCGGTGGTGAGCATCATGAAATTGGTGATGAAGAAGGGTTGGTGATGATGATGGTGATGAATCCCCCTCTCCGAGGCCCCAAATGGACTCCAGATCTGGCCTCCCGATAAAGAACAGGAGGTGATGGCGGCTCCGTATCGTAAAACATGATGAAACATCTTCTCTTTTCTCCCGGGTCAGTGGAGCCACATGGGCCCCACAAGGTACTTGGGCGTGCCCAGGGGGTGGCCGCTCCCAAGTTCCTTGTGGGTAGCTGGTGAGTCCCCTCCTATAGATCTTTGCTCCAGTATTTTTATTTATTCCATAAAAAATCTCCAAAAAGTTTCGTCCAATTCTGAGAACTTTTATTTCTGCACAAAAACAACACCATTGTAGTTCGTCTGAAAACAGCATCAGTCCGGGTTAGTTTCATTCAAATCATGGAAATTAGAGTCCAAAACAAGAGCAAAAGTGTTTGGAAAAGTAGATACGACGGAGATGTATCAGGCCACCGGCAAGTTTATCCCTAGTTTGGCAACCGACCATGTGTGACACTAGGTACCACCGAGCGTCTCTATAAGTTGTGGGGTTTACTCCATAGGGAGGATGGTCACAGTTAGTACCATGATGACCCACAAGTATAGGGGATCAATCGTAGTCCTTTCGATACGTAAGAGTGTCGAACCCAATGTGGAGCAGAAGGAAATGACAAGTGGTTTTCAGCAAGGTAATTTCTGCAAGCACTAAAATTGTCGATAACAAGTAGTTTGAAAGAAGATAATTTGTAACAAGTAACAAGTAACAATAGTAACAATAAGTGCAGCAAGGTAGCCCAATCATTTTGATGGCAAAGGACAGGCCGAAATGGTCTCAGATAATAAGCAAAGCGTTCGTGAGGGCACACGGGAATTTCATCTAGTCACTTTCGTCATGTTGGTTTGATTCGCGTTCGCTACTTTGATAATTTGCTATGTGGGTGGACTGGTGCTTGGGTGCTGTTCTTACTTGAACAAGCCTCCCACTTATGATTAACCCCCTCGCAAGCATCCGCAACTATGAAAGAAGTATTAAGATTAAATCTCACCATAGCATTAAACGTATGGATCCAAATCAGCCCCTTACAAAATAGCGCATAAACTAGGGTTTAAGCTTCTGACTCTAGCAACCCATCATCTAATAACTACTCCACAATGCATTCCCTTAGACTCAAAGATGATGAAGTGTCATGTAGTCGACGTTCACATAACACCACTAAGGGAATCACAACATACATATCATCAAAATATCAAACACATATCAGATTCACATGATTACTTGCAACATGACTTCTCCCGTGGCCTCAAGAACAAAGGTAACTACTCATAAATAATATTCATGCTCAAGATCAGAGGGATATTAAATAGCATAATGGATCTGAACATATAATCTTCCACCAAATAAACCATATAGCATCAACTACAAGATGTAATCAACACTACTAGTCACCCACAGGTACCAATCTAAGGTTCCGGTACAAAGATTGAACACAAGAGATGAACTAGGGTTTCAGATGAGATGGTGCTGTTGAAGATGTTGATGAAGATTGGCCTCCCAAAGATGAGAGGGTTGTTGGTGATGACGATGGCTTTGATTTCCCCCTCCGGGAGGGAAGTTCCCCCGGCAGAATTGCTCCACCAGAGGGCAAAAGTGCTCCTGCCCAAGTTCCGCCTCAAGACGGCGGCGCTCTGTCCCGAAAGTCCTCTCCTTATTTTTTTTCTAGGTCAAAAGACCTTATGTACAAGAAGATGGGCACCGGAGGTGGGCCGAGGGGGCCACTACCCATCAGGGCGCGCCAGGGGGGCCTGGCGCGTCCTGGTGTCTTGTGGCCACCTTGCAGCCCCCCTCTGGTAGTTATTTCCTCCTATATTTATTATATATTCCAAAATAATTCTCCGTAAAATTTAGCTCATTTGGAGATGTGCAGAATAGGTATCTCTGACATAGCTTTTTCATGTCTAGAATTCCAGTTGCTGGTATTCTCCCTCTTTGTGTAAACCTTGCATATTATGAGAGAAAAGTCATTAGAATTACTCCATAAAGTGTTATAAAGCATAAAAACACTACCAATAATAGTATGAAAACATGATGCAAAATGGACGTATCAACTCCCCCAAGCTTTGACCTCGCTTGTCCTCAAGCGAAAACCGATATGGAAAATCATGTCCACATGTTTAGAGAGAGAGAGGTGTCGATAAAAACAAAATACAGACATAGTAGCATCATGCTTATTATTATAACAGCAATAAACTTTATCATAAAACTTTATCATATAGCTTCTCATGAACAAGTAACAATTCATCACAACATCGAAGTTGTCGGTGCAACAAACCCCAGGTGTGTGTTGCCCGGACTGTACACAGGCTCAAGAGCAAGGTTGCAACATCCAAGACGAGACCAAGCCGAAGAGATAGCTCTTTGAGAAATCAAAGGGCGGATCAAGAAGACCAAGACCAACCAAGTGAGCAAGATATCACCGAGGAAAAACCTCCCTTGCCAGGCAGGCAAGCCTGGCGGGGTCGAGGACACCCAAAGGACAAGTCTCAAGACTCCCCCGGCAAGCCTGCCGGGGACACTGAGGGCGGACTATCCCGCCAAGGCGCCACCGCTCAACCTCACTGCAACGCAAGTCACCTGTCGATGCGGTGTCGATCCCCCAAGTGATTAAGTGGCTGTTATTTGGCACGTGGCAGCCATTTCCGAGGAAGATCAGCCCTAAGTGACACCCGTCCAGGAGACGTGTCATGCAGACAGGCAAGAAGGTGGCTGAATGGCGCGGCAAGGCTGCCGGGCTACACCCACGATGTGACACTAAGCGGTGCATTTAATGCACCTTGTCCTGTCTACTGAGTTAGGTATGATAGCACTATTTGCTATCCAATCAGTACGTAATGACTGATTTGCCATTGTGGTGACCCCTTGACCTATAAAAGGAGGCCGTGGCAACCTTAGAAAGGATTTGGGACCCCGTACACTCATACGCGCGTTGCTGCTCTCGTCCCAAGGTGACCTTGCCGGGCTAGAGCGCTGCGTCTCCACCATGGTCCTTTCATCAATCCACCAAAGTAGGAGTAGGGTTTTACGCCTCGCGGCAGCTCGAACATGGGTAAAAACTGCCCGTGTCGTTGATGTCGTGCTGCTCTACACTCTCCGCTCTTTGTGCAATGTGCTCTTCCCCCTTGCAGAACCACAAGGGGCCGATGGTCCCATAGGTGGCCGTGTTATACCACGACATATTTGGCGCGCCAGTTAGGGGGAAGCGCTTGCGTGAACCCGAGGGTGTAAGCAGCGCGTCATCTTCATCATCGTTTTCTTCATCAACGGCTTCATCATCCATGGCGCCCAAGAAAAAGTCCGGTGCTGCAGCTCATCCATCCACTGTGACGCCCCCGGCTCAATCGTGCACTAATCATACACGCAAATGCACACGATCAAGCCTAAGGACTCACGGGAAGATATCACAACACAACTCTAAAACATAAATAAAGTCATACAAGCTTTATATTACAAGCCAGGGCCTCGAGGGCTCGAATACATAGCTCGATGGCATACAAGCGTTAGCGGAAGCATCAGATATCTGAGTACAGATATAAAAGAGAAACAGAAAGGCCTTTAGAAAGGCCGGGCAAAATAAAACATTACGATCGAAAGGCGCAGGCCTCCTGCCTGGGACCCTCCGATCCTACTCCTGGTCATCGGCCAACTCGTAGAAGTATCCACCCTCGGGGTGGTAGTAGCGATCGACGGCGGAGCAGCTGTCTCAGGGGCTCCGTCATCTGGTTGCGTCAAAAGGGTATGGGGGAAAAAGAAAACAAAGCAACCGTGAGTACTGATTCAAAGTACTCAGCAAGCAAGGATCTACACTACATATGCAACATAATCAAAGGAAGGTTGTATATGTGGACTGGGATGCAGAAATGCCAGAATAGAGAGAAGGCCTAGTCCTATCGAAGACTAGCATCTTCAGAGGTCTTGCAGCGTTAGAAGAGTGTAGATTAGTACCGTATAAAGTAGTAGTATCAATAAGTATCAACCTCACCCAGAGATCCTTTCTCGACTCCCTGCGAGAAAGCAATCCCAGAGCCATACAGTCATCAACCTCGTCCTGAGATCCCTTCTCGACTCCCTGCGAGAAGCAATCCCAGAGCCATATATCCAGGTATCATCTCAAGGTCTAGTTGTGTCGATCGGGATACAACTCCGAGTGTCCTTTAACGTAGGACCGGCTATCGATAGATGTGTTCTTCGCTGCAGGGGTGCACCAACTTACCCAACATGCTCGCTTCACTCCGGCCGGACACACTTTCCTGGGTCATGCCCGGCCTCGGCCAAACGATACACCGCAGCCCTACCTACAGCTCAGCAGAGAGGTCCCCGCCGGTCTACATCCTAAGCGCTCAGGGGTCTTGGGCCGTCACCCTGTGCACTCCGGGTCGTTGCGAGCAGGGTGGATACCAGCGCCAACGGCACGATCCGACCCGGCCACAATGCTGAAATGGACGTCTAATAGAACTGTCGGCTGACGCTATGATGCAGAACGCCCATACTATGCCCACGTGATGGTTAGTGCTATCAGGCCAGAGGCCTGCTCGGATCAAATATCCAAATCGTTAGTGGACTAGGGCTTGCGGTAACGAGCAGAGACACACGAAAGATGTGACCCCGTCGCCCCGTCTCGAGGACTTGCGGCAAGGGCTAAGAATGCCCAGCCGCGCCTCGTAATCATCACTTGGGCACCATCCAGGTCAACACGTCTCCACAACACTCGCCACTTAGGCTCACGCGGGTACCCCTCAGGGACGACCCGCCTTTCCAAGTAACAGTGTAAAGTCCAAGTATCCGTGTGTCCATAACATCAAGGGAATCCGAGGTATCACCCTTGTTGTATTCCTACTCGATGTATCCGTCAAGGTGAACTCAGAGGAATCACCCTAGATGGGTTCACACTTGATGTGTTGCACGACAGCGTCGTTACTGGAAGTGGTAAAGGAGGAATCACCCTCGATGACCACGACCGAATAGCTACTCTACAGAGTTAACATCTGAAGTGCTACACGAGGTATCACCCTCGGCACTCGATAGTAACACTGTAGTGTCGTTACAACTAAGCGGGGTGATGTGCGATGCCGGGGCCTGGTCTTCAATCCCGTTGATCAGGTCTTCTAATAATCCAGCGGGGCAGTCGGGACAAGTGGGGTCACTGATAGATCTCTACCCAGCCTATACTAAGTAGTTTAGGATATGCAGTTAATTATCAACAGCAGGTTACAATAAACAGGCTATGCATTAGAATAGGTAAAGCAGTAGCAGCAGCAATTCTAATGCAAGCATAAGAATATAGAATGGGCGATATCGAGATGGTCAAAGGGGGGGGGGGCTTGCCTGGTTGCTCGGCGGCAAGGGCAAGGTCGTCAATGGTGTCGTCGGGCTCCGGGGCTGCGTCGGTACCGGGAACTGTGTCGGGGTATAACGAGAGAGAAGAGGGGGAGGAAACAGTATAAATACATAGCAAACATGAGCAACACAAAGCACGACATGACAATATGCAGTGCCGGGTGTGTCCTAACGTATGGTTGCACGCCACTGAGGAAGGGGGAATCCATCCGGGAATGTTTTCCTGGTTCCGGACATTTGTCAGACAGATGACCAGAGGGAGATGGTTGCATGTTCGCTATGCTAGGGATGCGTGACGGACGAACGGACTGCGTATTCGGATTCGCCTCGTCATTCTGAGCAACTTTCATGTACAAATTATTTTAATCCGAGCTACGGTTTATTTTATATTAAATTTCAACGATTTAAACAAATTCTGGAATTATTTAATTAACTAAATTAGAATTATCCGAAATAGTGTATGCTGACTTCATCATGACGTCAGCATGACATCAGCAGTCTGTTAAGATTAATTAGGGTTTAATTAAACTAATTATAGATTAATTAGACTAACTAGATAATTAGCTTAATTGATAGAATTAATTAAGTTAGTTAATTATTGAATTAATTAATTAATTAATTAATATTTATTTTTATTTTTAGTTATAATTCCTTTTTTTCTTTTTTTTAAACGTTCTGGGGTGGGGCCCTGGGGTCAGTGGCCCAGGGGCGGACACGCCCGCTGCGAAGCCCCTTTCGGGACTGGACAGGTCCGCACGCGCGTGCGCGGGGCAGCAGCAGCCCCGCCAGTGGGCGAGCGGATGGCGGCGCAAGCGGGCATAGGCGGCGGTGGTCGCGGGCGGGCGCGAGGGGAGGCGCAGCGGCAGCCGTAGCGCAGAGCGGGCGGCAGCGGCGGGGCACACATGCGCGTGCGGGAGAGGCGCGACGAGCGCGTGGGCGAGCAGGGGGAGGGGGCGCGCGATGCGCGGGGGTGTTTCTCACCGCTGTGAAGAGCGAGGGGGCAGCGAAGCTTGGTGGGGCCCTTGTGGAGGAGACGAGGAGGCGGCGGTGCGGCGGCGCTGTCCGGCGGCGGGCGGTGGGGCGCATCGGCCGGCGAGGCGTCGGGCCTCTCCCTGGATCTCTATCCAGAGGAGAGGGAGAGAGAGAAAGTGGATCGGGGGGCGGGGGAAGTGGGTAGGGTTAGGGTTTGGGGGTCTCCTGGGGGAGGCCATATGGGTGCGAGTTGGGCCGATGGCTGGGCTGGGCTGGCCCAGTTGGGCCAAGGGAGGGTTTCTTTTCCTTTTATTTCTTGTGTTTGTCTTTTGTTTTATTTTTCCTTTTCTGTTTTGTAAATAGTTAGACCACAAAATGGCTTTTGTAAAATATGAGACTGGTCCAAATATTAACAGTGCAAAATTTGTCACTGCTAGAAATTGGTTTGGTGTCCATATCTTTTTGTTTGGATTTTATTTAATTGAAAAAGGATTAAATAGTGCTATTTTGCTGCTGTTTCTTGTTGTTTGAATCCTTTTACAATTCCAATAAATGTTGCAATCATTTTTATAAATGCTATGGGAATATTTGCAACATGATGCACATTTTTGTTTTCCAATTTGAACAACTTTTAGTTTCACTTAAGTTTGAATTTCCATTTTGAATTTAAATTGAAAAGAGATATGATCCAATTGATGTTTAAGCACTGCTGATCATGATGACATGGCATTATCAAAAGGGGGATTACTGTAGCTAACCACTGGGGGTGTTATAAATCTCCTCCACTAACAAGAATTCTCTTCCCGAGAATTAAGACGTAGAAGGAAAAAGTTCGGGGTATTCCGCACGGAGATTATCCTCGCATTCCCAAGTGGCTTCATCTTCAGTATGATTTGACCACTGCACTTTGAGGAACTTGGTAACCTTTTAACAGGTCCGACATTCAGCTTCATCGAGAATGCGGATTGGATGCTCCTTATAAGAAAGATCATCATGCAATTCGAGCATCTCGTGATCCACAGCTCGGTGCGGAGATTCCTTGAAGCATTTACGAAGTTGCGACACATGAAAGACGTCGTGGATATGAGAGAATTGCGGCGGCAATTCCAATTTATATGCCACCTGACCACGTTTGGCAATAATGCGGAAAGGACCAATGTAGCGCGGAGCTAGCTTGCCCTTGATTCCAAAACGGTGAGTGACCTTCATAGGAGTGACTCGCAAATAAGCTTGATCACCAGGTTGATAAGTCAAACCCCATCGTTTGCGATCATAGTTGCTCTTCTGGCGGTCCTGAGCCGCCTTGAGATTTTCTCAGACAATACGGACTTGCTCTTCGGTGTGTTGGATAATATCTGGACCCACGAGCGGTTGTTCCCCAGTTTCTGACCAATTCAGAGGGGTTCGACACTTATGTCCATATAGAACTTCGAAGGGAGCCATTTTCAAGCTAGCTTGATAGCTGTTGTTATAAGAGAACTCGGCATACGGGAGAGATTCTTCCCACTTTTTGCCGAAAAAGATAACACAAGCTCGCAGCATGTCTTCAAGCACTTAATTAACTCGCTCGACTTGGCCTTTGGGATTGGGGATGATAAGCTGAACTCCAGGTAATATGAGTTCCCATAGCTTCTTGAAAATTTTACTAGAACTTTGAGGTGAAAAGACCGCCACGGTCCGAACTGATCTCCTTCGGAATACCGTGGAGTGAAACAATTCTGGAGATATATAATTCTGCTAACTGACTAGCAGTGATTGTCTCCTTGACAGGCAGAAAGTGTGCAACTTTAGTAAGTTGGTCGACGACGACAAGAATAGCATCGTGACCCTTCTGTGACCTGGGAAGTCCTGTAATGAAATGCATCTGAACCTTATCCCCTTTCCATAGAGGAATAGGCAACGGTTGCAGAATTCCAGCAGGCTTCTGATGTTCTGCTTTAACGCGGTGACACACATCACATTCAGCAACATAGCGAGCAATGTCCTGCTTCATTCTAGACCACCAGTACCTTTAACGGAGATCACGATACATCTTGGTGCTACCCGGATGAATAGACAGCAGGGTATCATGTGCCTCCTTCATGACCTTGTCGGTCATAAGCTCGAAACGAGGTACGACAATGCGGTTTCTGAAATACAAGGTTCCATCTTCAGACAGCGAGAAATCCATGTACTTTTCAAGGTGAAGATCTTTCTTCATGAGATCAATTTCAGCATCTTTAGCTTGCGCATTCTTAATAGCTTTCTCAAGATCTGGTTGTATCACAAGATTATTAAGAGAACCCTGTGGAACAATACGCAGATTAAGCTTGCACAGTTCTTCAAAAAGACGAGGTTGAGCTCGCCTAACCATGAGGTTGTCGCAATAGGACTTGCGGCTTAAGGCATCAGCCATCACGTTAACCTTGCCAGGGGTATAAGAAATACCCAAATCATAGTCCGCAATGGCCTCCATCCATCTTTGCTGACGGAGGTTTAGAGATGGCTGAGTGAACACGTACTTTAGACTTTTATGATCCGTGTATATCTCGCAACGATTACCGAGAAGGTAATGTCGCCACAACTGCAGTGAATAGATGACAGCAGCTAGTTCTAGATCATGTACCGGATAATTCTCTTCATGTGGGCGCAACTGACGAGAGCCATAAGTAATCACTTTATGCTCATGCATTAGGACACAGCCTAATCCTTCACGGGATGCGTCACAATAGATCACAAAATCTTTGCGAGAATCTGGTGGAGCAAGTACTGGGGCAGATGTCAGCTTGTCTTTGAGTGTTTGAAAACTTTCCTGACATTTTTCTGTCCAGTCAAACTTAACGCCCTTGTGAAGCAGATCAGTCAAAGGCTTAGCAATCTTAGAAAAATTCTCAACAAACCGACGGCAATAGCTTGTAAGGCCAAGAAAACTTCTCACTTGCTTGACGTTCTTTGGAGGAGTCCAGTCCAGAATAGCCTGAACTCGTTCCGGGTTAACAGCAATTCCATCCTTGGAAATCACATGACCAAGGTAGGTTACTTCAGAAAGCCAGAATTCACATTTGGAGTATTTGGCATACAACTGGTGTTCTCGGAGCCTTTCCAGTACAAGATGGAGGTGTTCGGCATGTTCTTCTTTATTCTTTGAATAGACCAGAATATCATCTAGATACACCACGACAAATTTGTCGAGATAATCCATGAAGATGTAATTCATCAGATGGGAGAATGTGGCTGGAGCATTTGTTAAGCCAAATGACATTACAGTGTACTCATAAGAGCCATAGCGGGTAACAAATGCAGTCTTGGGAATATCCTCTTCATGAACACGGATCTGATGGTAACCCAACCTTAAATCAAGCTTAGAGAATACTGAGGAACCAGCAAGTTGATCATACAGATCGTTGATTCTGGGAAGTGGATACTTGTTCTGAATTGTTGCTTGGTTGATAGGTCGGTAATCCTGAACCAACCGATTCGTACCATCCTTCTTCTTAACGAAGAGTGAAGGTGCTCCCCAAGCAGAGGAACTGGGGTGGATGAAGCCCTTCTTAAGTGACGTGTCGATTTCCTCCTTAAGTTCAAGAAGGTGGTGCGGAGGCATTTTATAAGGACGCTTCGCAATAGGGGTTGTGCCTGGCTTCAAGTCGATGACAAACTTGACAGCTCTAGCAGGGGGTATTCCTGGAAGTTCTTCTTGAAATACATCTTGAAAATCATGAACAACTGGAATGTTCTCGATGCCTTCAAGAGGTGAAGCATTCAATGCATTCAGAACATATATTTGAGTCTCGGCATTCTGAACTGTTCGGGCTGAGTATTTGACTGTCTGGCCAGAAGGATGGGTAAGTTGGACTCTCTTAGCGGCACAGTCAATCAAAGCATTGTGGGCGGTCAACCAGTCCATACCGAGAATGATGTATATGTCGGAAGGTCCAAGAGCAATAAGGGAAGCAGAGAACATCAACCCTTCAATTCTGATCTGATTGTTGGGACTTACCATTTTGGTTTGCCACCTGGAACGGGGAGTGATGATTTCTAAAGGAGTGGGTAATGAGCACATAGCTAACCCATGCAATTGTGCAAATTGTTGGGACACGAAGGAATGTGATGCACCTGAATCAAACAACACAGAGGCTGGCACTGAATTCACAGAGAGTGTTCCCAGCATGATAGTCGGTTCCTTCAGGGCCTTTTCAGCATTGACGTGATTGGCATGGCCAAGCACAACAGCAGATGGTATGACATTATGGTTTCTGAATCGGCGGTTTCGACAATTCTTCTTACGACCAACAGGAGGACATGGTACAATCTGAGGAGAAGCCTTAGCATTAGGCGGTCCATCATGAACCGTTAGCTGTCTTGGCGGTGAAGACAGACGAGGTGCAACATATGACGGCCTTGGTGATGGAGCAGGTCGGTGGTAAACATTTTGCGGAATCCACACTCGACGTTTCTGAACAGGCTGACCCGAGGATGAGCCAACATCACGAGTGCGCTTGAGCGACTCTTGGTACTTTGTCAGAGCGGTTTCAACTTGGAAAGATTGGCTGACAAGCGTTGCGAAGTCTGTGCAATCATGGACATCAAGTGCAAGGTTTATATCCGTACGCAGTCCTTCACGGAATGTCTCCTGCTTGCGGGCGTCAGTGCAGACGTCATCTTCAGCATAGCGGGATAATTCAAGGAATTTCCTCTGATATTCATCCACAGTCATTTTGCCCTGTGAGAGTTTGCGGAACTCTTGCTTCTTCTGGTCAATCGGACCTGTAGGAATGTACCGTGCATGAAAAGCTGACTGAAATTCCTGCCAAGTGGTTACTGTTTCAGCAGGCAACATACCCTTGTGGCTTTCCCACCATTGAGCAGCTGGGCCCTTTAAATGGAATGTCACAAAGATGACGTAACTGTCAGGGGCCACATTAGCTGACTCCATCTCAAACAGGATGTCACGAAGCCAATCATCAGCATCCATAGGATTGGTGGAGTTGCGGAAAACAGATGGATTGAGGCGCACAAATTCTGGCAGAGTTATTGGAGCAGTCTATTGCTGGGCATTCTGATTAGGAAACTGGGCCAATATTCCGGTCATAACCTGACGGTTCAGTTCAAATTGCTGCATCATTGCGGCAATATAAGGTGGAGGTGGGGGATCGTCAGCCATCCTGCCAAATCAACAGGGGCAGTTTAGCAAGATAAACTGCATGTGAATGGAGTTATTCGTGATGTAACACGGGAAATGAACAGGAAAGGCATCAGATATATGGTAGTAGTCGTTAAAGACATACCAATCCATACACAGAGTTAGATTCAAACGGATAGTACGCGCTCGGGAATGCTCGCAGCTAGACAAACTAGGCGGCGCACAGGCACGCAGTAAGGAAGTACACAATGAGACATAACAAAGGCTACATCAACGTCGGAGAAAACTGTTGGAGTGAGGAATCTGCAAGTGACAACACAGGGTGCCCTCGATTAAAGGATCCGGTAAGCATAACCTGGCCCGCAATCTTGAAGGAAGGGGGGGAAATTTCAGAACACCGGGTGGATGTGATCGCGAGAACCTAATGTAGGAGTTAGTAAAATTTAACCCGAATAGGAGAGAGATCAGAGTCCTAGAGTAAAGGTCGAGGAGTAAAAGATCCTAATATCACCCAATTGGCGAGTGGGCCCGTAAGCCACATAGCCAAGTTAGTAAATTAGTTTTTCGATGTCTAGACTCAACTTCGGCCAAGGAGTAGGAAAGAGGGGGTTCCTACAGGCAGTCGGCTCTGTTACCAACTTGTGACGCCCCCGGCTCAATCGTGCACTAATCATACACGTAAATGCACACGATCAAGCCTAAGGACTCACGGGAAGATATCGCAACACAACACTAAAACATAAATAAAGTCATACAAGCTTTATATTACAAGCCAGGGCCTCGAGGGCTCGAATACATAGCTCGATGGCATACAAGCGTCAGCGGAAGCATCAGATATCTGAGTACAGATATAAAAGAGAAACAGAAAGGCCTTTAGAAAGGCGGGGCAAAATAAAACACTACGATCGAAAGGCGCAGGCCTCATGCCTGGGACCCTCCGATCCTACTCCTGGTCGTCGGCCAACTCGTAGAAGTATCCACCCTCGGGGTAGTAGTAGCGATTGACGGCGGGGCAGCTGTCTCAGGGGCTCGGTCATCTGGCTGCGTCAAAAGGGTATGGGGGAAAAAGAAAACAAAGCAACCGTGAGTACTCATCCGAAGTACTCAGCAAGCAATGATCTACACTACATATGCAACATTATCAAAGGAAGGCTGAATATGTGGACTGGGCTGCAGAAATGCCAGAATAGAGAGAAGGCCTAGTCCTACAGAAGACTAGCATCATCAGACGTCTTGCAGCATTAGAAGAGTGTAGATTAGTACCGTATAAAGTAGTAGTATCAATAAGTATCAACCTCACCCAGAGATCCTTTCTCGACTCCCTACGAGAAAGCAATCCCAGAGCCATACAGTCATCAACCTCGTCCTGAGATCCTTTCTCGACTCCCTGCGAGAAGCAATCCCAGAGCCATATATCCAGGTATCATCTCATTGTCTAGTTGTGTCGATCGGGATAAAACTCCGAGTGTCCTTTACCGTAGGACCGCTTATCGATAGATGTGTTCTTCCCTGTAGGGGTGCACCAACTTACCCAACCCGCTCGCTTCACTCCGGCCGGACACACTTTAGTGGGTCATGCCCGGCCTCGGCCAAACGATACACCGTAGCCCTACCTACAACTCAGCAGAGAGGTTGCCGCCGGTCTACATCCTAAGCGCTCAGGGGTCTTGGGCCGTCGCCCTGTGCACTCTGGGTCGTTGTGAGCAGGGTAGATACCAGGGCCAATGGCATGATCCGACCCGGCCACAATGCTGAACTGGACGTCTGACAGAACTATCGGCTGATGCTACGATGCAGAATGCCCATACTATGCCCACGTGATGGTTAGTGCTATTAGGCCAGAGGCCTGCTCGGATCAAATATCCAAATCGTTAGTGGACTAGGGCTTGCGGTAACGAGCAGAGACTCACGAAAGATGTGACCCCGTCGCCCCATCTCAAGGACTTGCGGCAAGGGCTAAGAATGCCCGGCCGTGCCTCGTAATCATCACTCGGGCACCATCCAGGTCAACCTATCTCCACAACACTCGCCACTTAGGCTCATGCGGGTACCCCTCAGGGACGACCCGCCTTTCCAAGTAACAGTGTAAAGTCCAAGTATCCATGTGTCCATAACATCAAGGGAATCCGAGGTATCACCCTCGTTGGATTCCTACTCGATGTATCCATCAAGGTGAACTCGGAGGAATAACCCTCGATGGGTTCACACTTGATGTGTTGCACGACAGCGTCGTTACCGGAAGTGGTAAAGGAGGAATCACCCTCGATGACCACGACCGAATAGCTACTCTACAGAGTTAACATCTGAAGTGCTACATGAGGTATCACCCTCGGCACTCGATAGTAACGCTGCAGTGTCGTTACAACTAAGGGGGGTGATGTGCGATGCCGGGGCCTGGTCTTCCATCACGTTGATCGGATCTTCTGATAATCCAGCGGGGCAGTCGGGACAAGTGGGGTCACTGATAGGTCTCTACCCAGCCTATACTAAGTAGTTTAGGATATGCAGTTAATTATCAACAGCAAGTTACAATAAACAGTCTATGCATTAGAATAGGTAAAGCAATAGCAGCGGCAATTCTAATGCAAGCAAGAGAATATAGAATGGGCGATATCGAGATGGTCAAAGGAGGGGGCTTGCCTGGTTGCTCGGCGGCAAGGGCAAGGTCGTCAATGGTGTTGTCGGGCTCCGGGGCTGCGTCGGTACCGAGAACTGCGTCGGGGTCTAACGAGAGAGAAGAGGGGGAGGAAACAGTATAAATACACAGCAAACATGAGCAACACAAAGCACGACATGACAATATGCAGTGCCGGGTGTGTCCTAATGTATGGTTGCACGCCACCGAGGAAGGGGGAATCCATCCGGGAATGTTTTCCTGGCTCCGGACATTTGTCAGACAGATGACTGGAGGGGACGGTTGCATATTCGCTATGCTAGGGATACGTGACGGACGAACGGACAGCGTATTCGGATTTGCCTCGTCGTTCTGAGCAACTTTCATGTACAAAGTATTTTAATCCGAGCTATGATTTATTTTATATTAAATTTTAATGATTTAAACAAATTCTAGAATTATTTAATTAACTAAATTAGAATTATCCGAAATAGTGTATGCTGACGTCAGCATGACATCAGCAGTCTGTTAAGATTAATTAGGGTTTAATTAAACTAATTATAGATTAATTAGACTAATTAGATAATTAGCTTAATTAATAGAATTAATTAAGTTAGTTAAGTATTGAATTAATTAATTTAATTAATTAATATTTATTTTTAGTTTTAGTTTTAATTCCTTTTTTTAAACGTTCTGGGGTGGGGCCCTGGGGTCAGTGGCCCAGGGGCGGACACGCCCGCTGCCACGCCCCTTTCGGGACCGGAAAGGTCCACGCGCGCGTGTGCAGGGCAGCAGCAGCCCGGCTAGTGGGTGAGCGGACGGCGGCGCAGCGGGCATAGGCGGCGGTGGTCGCGAGCGGGCACGGGGGGAGGCGCAGCGGCAGCCGCAGCGCAGAGCGAGCGGCAGCGGCGGGGCGCACGTGCACGTGCGGGAGAGGTGCGACGAGCACGTGGGCGAGCAGGGGGAGGGGGCGCGTGATGCGCGGAGGTGTTGCTCACCGCGGTGAAGAGCGGGGGGGCGGCGAGGCTTGGTGGGGCCCTTGGGGAGGAGACGAGGAGGCGGTGGTGCGGCGGCGGGCGGCGGGGCGCTGCGGCGAGCGAGGCGTCGGGCCTCTCCCTGTATCTCGATCCAGAGGAGAGGGAGAGAGAGAAAGTGGAATCGGGGGTGGTGGGGGGCGAAGTGGGTATGGTTAGGGTTTGGGGGTCTCCTGGGGGAGGCCATATAGGGGGCGAGGTGGGCCGCCGGCTGGGCTGGGCTGGCCCAGTTGGGCCAAGGGAGGGTTTCTTTTCCTTTTATTTCTTGTGTTTGTCTTTTGTTTTATTTTTCCTTTTCTGTTTTGTAAATAGTTAGACCACAAAATGACTTTTGTAAAATATGAGACTGGTCCAAATATTAACAGTGCAAAATTTGTCACTGCTAGAAATTGGTTTGTTGTCCATATCTTTTTGTTTGGATTTTATTTAATTAAAAAAGGATTAAATAGTGCTATTTTGCTGCTGTTCCTTGTTGTTTGAGTCCTTTTACAATTCCAATAAATGTTGCAATCATTTTTATAAATGCTATGGGAATATTTGCAACATGATGCACATTTTTGTTTTCCAATTTGAACAACTTTTAGTTTCACTTAAGTTTGATTTTCCATTTTGAATTTAAATTGAAAAGAGATATGATCCAATTGATGTTTAAGCACTGCTGATCATGATGACATGGCATTATCAGAAGGGGGATTACTGTAGCTAACCACTGGGGGTGTTACATCCACCTTGAAGGCCCCTTCGCATGCAGCCACTGATGCCGTGTGGCTGCGGAGGCACACGGGGACGTGGGCGCTGCAGGGGACGTGGCCGGCGCAGGCAGCATCGTTGCCATTCCCCCTGCGGCCGAAACGGGAGCGGGAGGCGCTGGAGAAGGACAGCGTTAACAACATCCCAGCGGCCATGCTCCACAGGATGCGGGTGGAGAGATTATTCCATCTCCACCTCTCTGCCTCACTGAGGAACGCAGCTGCAGCGATGGCGCTCGCTCTGGGGTGAACCGCAACCCTCTGGCCGTCCCCACTGCGGGTGCGGCTACAGGGCATGCGCCACCCCCAGGACAAGCTAGCCGAGACGATGCACCGAATATGGTCGCCAATCCCCAAGCGCATCCACCTCGTGGCCACGACCCCTGGCGACCGGCTCATGGCGATGAGAGCACGGCGCCGTCACTACCGGCACCGTCAGAAGCCAGGCGACGTCGCGATCTACATCATCGTCTATATCGAGCACCGCTTTGGAAGCCATGGCGCGGGCCCAGCTCCTGTTGAGATTTCCGCTGGCGGCCGATCAGATGGATGAGTGGAGAGCCACCATTCAGAGCTTGATTGGTTTCGCTGAGGTGGGAGGATCACAGCAGGGAGCCCCGCCACGGCCTCCACAGGCAGTGACGATAGCCCGAGCCACTAGCCATACCGAAGGGGCCACCCCCACGATGCAATCCCCTCCACGGCAGCCAGCGCAAGGGCCACAGCAAGAGCCACGTGGCCACGAACCCGACAATGTATCGGTGGCTTCGTTTGATCCCCGGGCACGTCGAGACCAACGAAGAGTCCTGGAAGATGGTCGGAGGGAGGACGCGCGCGTCACCTTTGAACAACGCCGCGAAACCCGCCGCCAGTCTGATAGGTGCAATGGCCCCGACGTTGACGAGCCCGTGCCCGGTGGAGACGGATACCTGCCTTTCAAGGTTGGGTGCCCCGCCTTCAATCACGAGCTACGGCAAGTCCGTTGGCCATCTGCCCGTACGTTCAAGCCAGAGATACCAGAAAAGTACGATGGAAGATTGAACCCGGCAGAGTTCTTGAGCATCTACACCATTGTTGTTCAAGCCACCGGAGGAAGAGATGAGAAGGTACTCGCCAACTACTTCCCTTTGGCACTCAAGCCAAACGTGAGGTCATGGCTGATGCACTTACCGGAGAACTCCATCTCGACCTGGGCCGACCTATGCCATGAATTTGTTGGGGCCTTCACGGGCGGTCATCAAGAACCAGGGCGGCCCAGCGACTTGCAGCTCCTCCCACAGAAGGAAGGAGAGAGTTTGCGGAAATACATGCAGAGGTTCAGCCAGGTGCACAGGAACATTCCGGACATCCACCCGGCAGCTGTGATAGCTGCATTCCAGTCCAACATACGCAACCGCAAGATACGTTCCAAGATGAACGTCCGGCTGCCCAAGACCGTGAATGAGCTGTACACTTTGGCGGATAAGTGTGCCTGAAAAGAGGAGGGGAAGCGTCTCCCCGGTGAAGAAGATGGCGTCGACGTTGACTCAGAGGACGACGACGATGCCACCAATCAGAACAAGAAGAACAAGAAACGCAACAAGAAGCGTGGGGATAAGGTAGTGCTAGCTGTCGAAGGATCGAGTACTGCTAGTACCGGCAAGAAGGCCAAGACCAAGGCTCCCGGCAAGGAAGATGCCGTGTGCGCTGATTGCCGGGAAGCCGCGGCTGCCGAGAAGGCTGGGAAGGCTGACGGGCCATACTGCAAGATCCATTAGACCAAAGGCCACGATCTTCAAGAGTGTCATCAGGTTGAGCAACTTGTCAAGAAGCAGAAGGCTGAGTACGAGAAGTGTGACAGAGAGAGAGATCAAGATGGTGTTGGCGGGAAGGGCCGAGGTGGCAGAGGGGGTCACCCTGGCAAGGCCCCTCAGTATCAAGGGAAACCTGCCAGAGGCCGTGAGAAGAAGGAATGCGATGACGAGAGTGATGAAGGAGATGAAGAGGAAACCAGTGAGCAAGAGTTCCACAAGGCTACTGATGCCCTATGCATTGACGGAGTTGCATTCTTGCATTCCTCTCACCGCCAGCTTAAACAGTGGGCGTGTGAGGTCAATGCCGTGAGCCAACGGTAGATTCTCGGAAGCCACTCAAGTGGTCCTGCACACCCATCATCTTTGATAAAGATGATCACCCTGACTGCACCACCGCGGTAGGGTGTTTGCCGTTGTTGGTTTCACCAACAATCCGCAACCTCAAAGTCACAAAGATGTTGGTTGACGGCGTGGCCGGGTTGAATCTGATTTCTCCCAAGGTCATCAGCAAGCACCAGATAGCAGATGAAGAGCTCAAAGTTACTGGTACTTTCCAAGGGATCAACCCCGGCAGAAGTCGTCCTAAGGGTAAGATCACACTGCCGGTAACATTTGGGGGGGAGTTAAACTACCGGACTGAGAAGATCATGTTTGATGTGGTTGACCTCCCCCTGCCATACAATGGAATCCTTGGTTGTCCAGTGTCAGGACCGGTTTTCCAATAAAACATTTATTGAAAAATCGCCCCTTTCGTCAGACCAGTATAGAAAAAATCTTACTGGTAGACAAATCCTTGATACAGAAATCCAGAAGTACTATATATTATACATGGTTGAGCTGAGGCTGCTCAACAATTTTATTACAAGCACGCTAATATTACCCATAAAGGCGGATATGACACAAAGGGTATGGTGGCATAACTACTGACTCGCAATAAAAGTGGTGGTGGATATGTCACAGAGAAGTGGGTGACATGACTCCAAAATCTTACAACTCATCAAGCGTCGGATTTAGGCTCGATGATTTTATTAAGGTAGCGGAAGGGTATATAATACAGGTGACCAACTCCAGGATCGCAAGGGACTGACTGGGACTCCTCTAGGCGTCGGACTCACTATCGTACTCTTCATCCATAAGATCGCCTTCGTCAACATCTGGCCAAATCAACAAGCCAGGTGAGTACTTGGAATGTACTCGCAAGACAGTTTGGACATAAGATATAACAAATGCAAACATGATGCACATGAGCAGATTAGCAATGCACACTCAGGTAATAAATTTGCACTGCAAGATAAATAAAAAGGAAGTCAGGCGGTAGTCCTCCCGAAATCCCAATAAAATAGCTGAAGACCGATCGGGTGTCTGAAGCGACGCCTCGAAAGGTAAAAATAAAATTAACATGCCGCAGTCGGGCGTCAGGGCGACACCACATAAAGGGCTTATACTGAAAAGTAAATGACAGTACGTACCACAGTCGGACGTCTAAGCGACATCTCGAAAAGGGCTTATAATGAAAGTAAATAACAAGGATGCCACAGTCGGACATCTGAGCGACATCACATAAAGGGCTTATATCCAAAAGTAATAACAAGAATGCCACAGTCGGACGTCTGAGCGACATCTCATAAAGGGCTGATATCAAAAGTAAATAATAAGAATGCCACAGTCGGACGTCTGAGCGACATCTCATAAAGGGCTTATATCAAAAGTAAATAATAAGAATGCCACAGTCGGACGTCTGAGCGACATCTCATAAAGGGCTTATAATTCATCATTCGAATTCGAGTAGTCCGTGGAGGTAGCACCATCCCACGGAATACTCGGTACATAATCATAAACAGGTTAGTCCATCCACAGGAATAACATTCAGCCGGGTTTACCACTGTCAGTTAACAAGTTTGTTCTTCAGAGACTGTTACTGGGACTGACACTGAGACTGACACTGATAGGTCAA
This sequence comes from Thinopyrum elongatum, assembly GCA_011799875.1. Lineage (NCBI taxonomy): Eukaryota > Viridiplantae > Streptophyta > Magnoliopsida > Poales > Poaceae > Thinopyrum > Thinopyrum elongatum. Next base: position 220,615,442 of record CM022300.1, on the reverse strand, counting down.
CCAACGTCCTTGACCGAGGACTTGGTTACTCGAATGGTTTTGACTCTGCAGAGTTTGTACTCTTAACCCACAGCCAATGGTTTTCAGTAGTCACAAAGGACTAGTTCCGTTTACGGTATTTTAGAAGAAAACCCATCTAACCAGTACACACCCATTTCACATCCCGCTGCCAGGAATCACCCTAGACAACGTTCAAGAAAAACTCTAAGACGGGGAGGCCAACACCTCGAATAGCATGGGATCAAATTTATATCGCGCGCTCTAAGGGGTGCCCCCCTCTCGGTCCCAACCGGAAACACCCATGCCCCCTGACCGGATGACGGGCTTTAATCTAGGGCCATGGAACCCTCATTCTGGCCCCTTTATTTTGTGTGTACCTGGAAAGAGGTTTGCAACTTACTAAACCGCATTCTTTGTAGAAAACATGTGGTAGCACGAAAAGGGGGCGAACGGGAACAAGACTCGATCCACGTCAATACTGGAGTTAAACAGTTGATATAGAACTGGCATGCTTCAACAATAACAGCTTGCAACCTATCATGCCACCACATGATCAGGTTGTCTCACCATCTTATGAACACATCAAGTTTCGAAGCTCACTTGCAGCTTGCTTTGCATGGAATATAACATTCAACAAATGCTTATATAAACATGCCATGAGAAAACCATTCAAGCAAACATGAAAAACACTCATCATATCAAAGGTTCAAACATGCTTGCCTGGTTCGGAGTAGTCGGAGTCTAGCTCGGCAAAGTTGGCGGCACCGTCACCTCCTTCGGTATCTACGTTATAAAGAAAAATCGGGTACTAACGTAAATACCGTGCGTGCATAAAAATTGTTCCAAATATTTTTCAAATAATTATGATAAAAAACTAGACAGAAAAATAAAGATGACAGAAAAAGAATCAACTAAAAATCATCTTTTGTTTAAAAGTTATTAAGGTTTTAGTCCAGGGACTAATCTATTATAAACAGAAAATTATCCAGGGGCTATTTTGAATAAACAGAAAACGCTTCGGATCGAAATACGCCAAACCGAATGGAAAAACGTACTTTGCCCAAAGGCGTCTTCAGAAAACGGTTCGAAAGAAAACAGAGGAGAGGCTGACGAGGGGGTCCCGTATGTCAGGTTTGAAAATCCCACCGGCGGCCGAGGCGAACGATGATCGCCGGTGGCGATCGATGGCGAACCAGAGGAGGGCAAGGGTATGGTTGCACTCACAGTTCAGTTCCGCATCGGTGGGTGGTGGAAGTAGGCATCGGGGAGCACCACGTCAATGGCGGCTTCCACTCCGGCGGACGGCGGTTCGGGCGAGTACGGATTCGTCGGAGGAGAGCTGCCAACACCGAATTGAAGCTCGGGTTAGAAGAGGTGGTGGACTAGGAGGTTGCTGGCAAAGTTTGGGAAGCGGGGGCGCACTCACCAGAGAGGATTTTGCCGGAGCCCGAAGCGGATCGGGGCGGTCGGAGCTGGGGAAGAAGACCCTCCCGAAGCCCTCTGATGAGTGGGGCGTGGTTCTGAGGAGAGGTGGAGAGGTGCTGGGTCGAAAACGAGCTTGGGGGCATCTATTTATAGCTGGCCCGAGGTGGTTGCCGAGAACGGGATAACTCCGGTGAGCGATTACGGTGAGGCAGGGGTTGTACGGAAGGATTAGGTGACTGGGTGTCTTCGGATTGGTCCACTGGCACCATTCAAAGGTTAAACCTGGTTGGATTTGGCATGCTCCCGTGGTCTCGGCGGGACGGAGCTCACGGGCTCGTCGGTGGCAGAGAGCGTGCTCTGCGCTTCTCAGGCCACGGCGATGGTTCTGCAGTGTGCTCAGAGCAGGAGGTGAACACGCGTAGGCCACCAGTGGCTCGGGCGGTGCGGAGGACGGCGTTCTGCAACGCTGGCTTCTGCCAGCCGCCACAGGAGGTTCTGCCACTACGGAAGGCGCCGGAGTTGACGCGACAAGTCGCCACCGACACTCGCAACCGGCCAAGCAACCGTGCGGCGCACTGGATAAGAAGGGGGAACAGGGAGCAAGGCGCCAACGCGTGCACTGGCGAGATCGACGACGAGCTCTGACGAAAAACGACACTGAACCCTCTGAACTTTTCTGAAATCGATAGAACAGTGCACGCAAGCTGCTTAATGAAATGTTTGACACACGTGGAAATTTTTTCTTGAGCTGAAACTTGGAGGGGTGGCCTCTTGATGCATCCAGAGACTCCCTAAATTTTCTCAGAATTTTTGGAAAGGGAAAAGAATGAAATTCACTAAAAATGGCAAATCTGGTCCAAACTTGCAGCAAGCAAATTTTGAAAAATTTGAACTGTGGACCAGCAGCTCTTGATGGATCTAGGTTGAGGGTACTAAGGAGTAGCTAGGGTAATTTACTTGGGATTAAAAGCTCAAGGAATTGGGTACTTCCTTTGTAAATCCCAAGGGTCCAAAATAAATGGGAGAAAATGATTTGATGATGAAATAAATAGAAAGAAAATCTAAAAGAGGTTGAAACTTGCTGGACTTGGATGCTTGGCTTGACTCAAAGAAGGGAGGAGGGTTTGAGAAGAAAATTTTGAAATGCAAGTCATGGTAAGAGGTTTGAATAGGGCATTCTTGAATGAGAAGGAATAAACCCCATTTCAAATAAATTCTTTTAGTGAGGAAAAGGACAAAACATCCAGAGAGTCTTTGTGTTGAACCAACCCATGTTGAAAAACTCTCAAGACCAGGATTCAAGAAAGGATCTCCACAAAAATTTGTCATTAAAAGTTTTGAGAAGGAGAATCTTTTAGAAAAATTGAAATAACCTCCTTCCAATCAAATAAAGAATTTGATAAGAATCAAGACCAAAATTTTGGGGTGTTACAACACCTACCCCCTTAGGAAAAATCTCGTCCCCGAGATTTCAGCTGATCCTCAAATAGGTGTCGGTGCTCTGCCCGAAGAAAATCCTCTCTTTCCCATGTTGCTTCATCCTCGGTGTGATTGCTCCACTGAACCTTAAAAAACTTAATTTTCTTCTGACGGGTCCTTCTTTCAGACTCGTCCAATATTTTTATTGGACGTTCCCTATAGGTGAGGTCTAGTTGCACATCAATGTTCTCATGAGATACATGCTTCTCTGGGTTGCTTACACACTTCCTCAGCTGTGAGATGTGGAACACGTCATGGACGTCTGACAGTTCTTCAGGTAGGTCTAGCTGGTAGGCCACTGTGCCTCTTCGTGCAATCACACAGAAGGGTCCAATAAATCGTGGTGCCAGCTTTCCTTGAACTTTGAATCGCTGCAGGCCCCTCATAGGGGATACTCATAGATACACATATTCGCCGGGTTCAAAACTGACATCACGATGTTTTTGATTGTAATAACTTTTTTGTCAGCTCTGAGCTGTCTTGAGTCGATCCTTGATTAGTTTAACTTTCTCCTCAGCTTCCTTGAGCATGTCTGGGCCGAAGATACGACTGTCTCCTGTCTCTGACCAATTTAATGGGGTACGGCATCTTCGCCCATATAAGGCTTCAAAAGGTGCCATTTGTAGACTGGCTTGGTAACTGTTGTTGTACGCGAACTCGGCATACGGCAAGCTTTCTTCCCAACTGGTTCCATAGGTGAGAACACATGCTCTGAGCATGTCTTCTAGAATTTGGTTCACACGTTCAGTCTGTCCTCCAGTCTGGGGGTGGTATGCTGTGCTGAATACTAGTTGAGTTCCCAGAGCTTGTTGTAAATGATCCCAAAATCTGGAGACGAATTGAGTGCCTCTGTCGGATATTATAGTCTTTGGAACTCCATGCAGACAAACAATACGGGAGAGATAAAGCCTGGCAAGTTTCTGAGTGGTGTGGGTTGTCTTTACTGGAATAAAATGTGCCACCTTGGTTAATCTATCTGTGATGACCCATATGGCATCATTTCCGTGTCGTGACCGAGGTAGTCCGACAATAAAATCCATTCCAATTTCGTCCCATCTCCATTCGGGTATCCTGTTTGGCTATAATAGTCCTGCTGGTTTTTGGTGCTCGGCCTTAATGCGCTGACATGAATCACAACATGCAATGAATGTGGCTATATCCCTCTTCATACCGTGCCACCAAAATTTTTCCTGAATGTCCTTGTACATTTTGGTTCCTCCAGGGTGGATTGAATATGGAGCGGTGTGGCCTTCAGCCAAAATTTGCTGTTTGAGGTCTTCTACATTTGGTACGCAAAGCCTGTCTCTGTACCATAATATTCCCTCATCGTCTATGATGAATTCTGAGGCCTTGTCCAGACTCACTTTTCTTTTTATGCCTTCGATGCTGGGGTGTCCATGCTGAGCTTTCTTAATCTGTTCCATAAGGGTGGGCTGTATTTCCAAATTTGACATAGTGCCTTCAGTGACCAACACCATGTTGAGTTTGGCAAACTCCCTTTGAAACTCAGGTCTCAAGTTTTGTAGACCGTCGTTGCCCGAGCTTGGGTTTCGGCTGAGAGCATCTGCCACTACATTCGCCTTTCCTGGATGGTAGTGAATGCCAACATCATAATCTTTCACTAATTCCAACCAGCGTCGTTGTCGTAAATTGAGTTCTGGTTGTGTGAAAATATATTTGAGGCTTTTATGGTCCATATATATTTCACAACGATTCCCAAGCAAAAAGTGTCTCCATTCTTTGAGAGCATGAATAACTGCTGCTAATTCCAAGTCATGAGTAGGATAATTTTCTTCATGCCTTCATAGCTGCCTGGAAGCATATGCGACTACTTTGCCTTCTTGCATTAATACGCATCCGAGGCCCTTCCGGGACACGTCGCAATATACTTCAAAAAATTTGTGTATGTCTGGTACGACCAATACTGGTGTTGATGTTAATCTCTTTTTGAGTTCTTGGAAACTTTTCTCGCAAGCTTCAGTCCACGCAAATTTCTTATCCTTCTTGAGTAGATGTGTCATAGGTTTTGCTATGGTGGAGAATCCCTCAATAAATCTTCTATAATATACAGCCATTCCTAGAAAACTTCGTACATCTGTAACGTTGGCTGGTGGTTTCCTGTCAAGTACGGCCTTGACTTTTTCTGGGTCCACGGCGACACCTTCTTGGGTTAATACGTGGCCTAGAAAACCAACCTGTTTTAACCAAAATTCACATTTGATGAATTTGGCGTACAATTGATGTTTCCTTAACTCTCCCAGTACAATTCTGAGATGTTCAGCATGTTCTTCTGGTGTCTTAGAATATACTAAAATATCATCAATGAACACCACAACAAATTTGTCCATAAATTTCATAAATACTTTGTTCATGAGGTGGACAAAATATGCGGGGGCGTTTGTCAGTCCAAATGGCATTACTGTAAATTCATATAACCCGTATCTGGAGGTGAATGCTGTCTTAGGGATATCTTCTGTCCGTACTTTTAATTGATGATATCCCGACCTTAAATCAATTTTTGAGAAAACATGGCTTGTGCGAGCTGGTCGACTAAATCATTTATCCGTGGCATCGGATATTTGTTTTTGATGGTGACCATGTTGAGTGCTTGATAGTCTATACATAATCTCAGTGTCCCATCCTTTTTCTTGGCAAATAATACTAGTGAACCCCAAGGTGAGGAGCTGGACCGGATAAATCCTTTGTCCAGTAATTCTTTTATTTGCTTCTTCAATTCTACCAACTCGGAGGGTGCCATTCTATAGGGTTTCTGGTAAATGGGAGTGGTTCCAGGTGCTAGTTCAATGATGAACTCTATTTCCCGGTCAGGTGGCATGCCTGGTAGCTCTTCGGGAAATACATCAGGAAACTCACACACCACTGGAACTTTACTTAATTCTGAAATATCCACCTTGTTCAATCTTGGTCGCAGTGATATTGGTCTTTCTTGAGCTGTAATTTTTATTGTCTTCCTGTGATGATGGGTGAGGATCACAGTCCGATTGAAACAGTCGATAAATCCCTTGTTGGTGGTTAACCAGTCCATTCCTAGGATAACATCCAGTCCCTTATTTTCCAATACAATGAGGTTTGCCCGAAACTTTAATCCCTCAATCTCAATAACCACACCATGGCAGTAACTCTGAGTGATTTGCTTAATCCCGGGGGACTTGATGGTCATAGAATTTTCCAAGGGAAGAATCAGAAAATTATGTTGCAAAGCAAATTTCTTGGAAACGAACGAGTGAGAAGCTCCAGAATCAAACAAAACCGTGGCAGGTATTGTGTTGACAGGGAACGTACCGAGTACGATGTCCGGAGCATTCTGTGCTTCCTCCTTGGTCACATGGTTCACGTGACCCTTCTTGTGATTGTTATTGGGGTTGAGGTTGTTACGCTTGGGGGCTGAATTATTTCCACTGTTGTTCGGCTTGAGGGCCGAGTTTCTTGGCTTTGGGCACTGCTTGGCATAGTGTCCTTCCTCACCACAGGCGAAGCAAGTAACGCCTGGGCGATACGTAAAATCCTTGTCCCTTGCATGAAAATTTTTGTTTGGGCGGAGAACATTGGTTGCAGATTTGTTCACCCCATTTTTTTGGAAATCTTTCTTGTTCCTGTTGTTGCGAGAATGAGTAGTCTTGTCCCTTTTTCGCTTGCGAAAATCCTCCAAGCTGCGACGCTCATTTTCCAATGTAATAGCCTTGTCCACAAGCATTTTGAAATCTAGGAAGGTGTGTACGACCAGCTGGCATTTAAGTGCTGGTGCCAGACCGTCCAGAAATTTTTCCATCTTTTTATTTTCAGTCATATGTTCTTCGTTGGCATAACGAGATAATTGAGTAAACTGACTATTGTACTCAGTCACTGTCATGCTTCTTTGCTTGAGGTCATCAAACTCCCTTTTCTTGATTTTCATAACACTTCTGGGAATGTGCGCCCCACGAAAATTTTCCTTAAATTCCTCCCAGGTGATGTTGTTTTCAACAGGGTGTATGTGTAAGAAATTTTCCCACCATGATGCAGCTGCTCCAGTGAGGTAGTGAGGTGCATAAAGTACCTTCTCACGGTCCGAACATTGTGCAATAATTAATTTCCTCTCAATGTCTCGAAGCCAATCATCGGCCTCAAGAGGTTTATCAGTGTGAGAGAAAGTTGGGGGACGTGTCTTTTATAGTTCAGACAATTTGGAATGCTGCTGGTATGGTTCGCGGTGATTTCCCATATTGATAATATGGTTCATCATTTCTTGATGCTGCTGCTGGCTTTGCTCATAAAGGCGGCATACTTGAGAAAATGCTTCTTCACTGCCTTGCTGACTTGACTGCCCCTGTGTGAAATTGTTACTTGTCTGGGTACCGTAATTTTCTTCTGGCGGACTTGGCATGGAACGAGTCCAGGGACGAGGCATTTCCACTCTGGGGTATTTTTGCAGAACTCATGAGAAAAAAAAATCTGAGTAGCAAACATAAATAATTTTGCAAAGGCAGAAATTTAAAAACTCCGAGATTTTTCAAGAAAATACTTGATTGCGCATGGAGAAAGATCGCTCAGTACATATCTTACATGCAAGCCGTAATTATACAATACATCACTCAGGATGTGTGTACACATTCCTGACATGTTATTTAGGCTAGTGCACTTCTCCGAGTTCCTACATGATGCGCGCACAACTACTTCTCACCAAGCCTATATACATATAAACATATCATACAAGCTGGTACATCACACGGCTGCTCGGCGCACTCAGTCGGAGATGGCAAAAACTTCCCTCGGCCTGCCGAGGGTAAGTCCCAGTGATGCTGGAGACTCAACCTCCTCCTCACTAATAGGCTCCAGGCGTGGAGTACAGGGTTGTGGAGCTGGTGCGGCAGTTGGTGCAGCACTAAATGGGGTAGGAGCAATGACTTGGTCAAACTCCTCAGTGGTAGGCAGGCGGTGAGCGGTGGCTAAAATAGCAGGTGCATAGGATGCTGAGGACGAGATGTATGACAGCGGTGGTGCCGTATGGAGGAGTTCCCTCCTGTTGGCGGTACAGTCCTGAACTAAGTCCATACGAGCAGCCACAAAGTCATCCACGAGTTTATCAAAAGCTGCCTCAAGAGCTTTGAGATACTCAACAAGCATCTCAATAGCCTCATCTCTCTCTCCCCTAATGCAAGCGAATGCATAGTGACAAGTGTATGGCACGTGGCATGGGAGGTAGCGGTAGCGACGAGCCTTCATTGAAGGAAGAGCATCCCGGAGACGAGCTATTGCCTCACGGGCAGCCATCTGCATGGCATGCCTCTCCGTAGGTATGGCCCTACCAACAAATCGGAAGCGGCGTGACTCAGAACGTCCTCCCTTGAATTGCACCGTGGCCTGGTGCATAGACACGCTATCGCTGAGCTTGTGCTGGTAGAGTGTGAACTCCGGACGTGTCGATGGCCCGATCGCGACCTTGGCGATGGAGGCGAGAAGCTTGATAAACCCCTCAGGTACATTGGCGAACACCTATGACTCACAGTCGCTGCCAGCCATCTACAAAAGTAGACAAAAATTCCAGATAGTCAAATCATAAATTTGTGATGACTAACAGAAAATTGCTACAATTTGCAAATTGCTAAAATAGCACCTATTACGCTAATAACCGATTAGCGATCGCACCTAGTGGCTTCCTACAGTCAGCCTGGCTCTGGTACCAAGGTTTTCAGGACCGGTTTTCCAATAAAACATTTTTTGAAAAATTGCCCCTTTCGTCACACCAGTATAGAAAAAATCTTACTGGTAGACAAATCGTTGATACAGAAATCCAGAAGTACTATATATTATACATGGTTGAGCTGAGGCTGCTCAACAATTTTATTACAAGCACGCCAATATTACCCATAAAGGCGGATATGACACAAAGGGTATGGTGGCATAACTACTGACTCGCAATAAAAGTGGTGGTGGATATGTCACAGAGAAGTGGGTGACATGACTCCAAAATCTTACAACTCATCAAGCGTCAGAGTGAGGCTCGATGATTTTATTAAGGTAGCGGAAGCGTATATAATACAGGTGACCAACTCCAGGATTGCAAGGGATTTACTGGGACTCCTCTAGGTGTCGGACTCGCTATCGTACTCTTCATCCATAAGATCGCCTTCATCAACATCTGGCCAAATCCACAAGCCAGGTGAGTACTTTGAATGTACTCGCAAGACAGTTTGGACATAAGATATAACAAATGCAAACATGATGCACATGAGCAGATTAGCAATGCACACTCAGGTAATAAATTTGCACTGCAAGATAAATAAAAAGGAAGTCAGGCGGTAGTCCTCCCGAAATCCCAATAAAATAGCTGAAGACCGATCGGGTGTCTGAAGCGACGCCTCGAAAGGTAAAAATAAAATTAACATGCCACAGTCGGGCGTCAGGGCGACACCACATAAAGGGCTTATACTGAAAAGTAAATGACAGTACGTACCACAGTCGGACGTCTAAGCGACATCTCGAAAAGGGCTTATAATGAAAGTAAATAACAAGGATGCCACAGTCGGACGTCTCAGCGACATCACATAAAGGGCTTATATCCAAAAGTAAATAACAAGAATGCCACAGTCGGACGTCTGAGCGACATCTCATAAAGGGCTTATATCAAAAGTAAATAATAAGAATGCCACAGTCGGACGTCTGAGCGACATCTCAAAAAGGGCTTATATCAAAAGTAAATAATAAGAATGCCACAGTCGGACGTCTGAGCGACATCTCATAAAGGGCTTATAATTCATCATTCGAATTCGAGTAGTCCGTGGAGGTAGCACCATCCCACGGAATACTCGGTACATAATCATAAACAGGTTAGTCCATCCACAGGAATAACATTCAGCCAGGTTTACCACTGTCAGTTAACAAGTTTGTTCTTCAGAGACTGTTACTGGGACTGACACTGAGACTGACACTGATAGGTCAACCAACGTCCTTGACCGAGGACTTGGTTACTCGAATGGTTTTGACTCTGCAGAGTTTGTACTCTTAACCCACAGCCAATGGTTTTCAGTAGTCACAAAGGACTAGTTCCGTTTACGGTATTTTAGAAGAAAACCCATCTAACCAGTACACACCCATTTCACATCCCGCTGCCAGGAATCACCCTAGACAACGTTCAAGAAAAACTCTAAGACGGGGAGGCCAACACCTCGAATAGCATGGGATCAAATTTATATCGCGCGCTCTAAGGGGTGCCCCCCTCTCGGTCCCAACCGGAAACACCCATGCCCCCTGACCGGATGACGGGCTTTAATCCAGGGCCATGGAACCCTCATTCCGGCCCCTCTATTTGGTGTGTACCTGGAAAGAGGTTTGCAACTTACTAAACCGCATTCTTTGTAGAAAACATGTGGTAGCACGAAAAGGGGGCGAACGGGAACAAGACTCGATCCACGTCAATACTGGAGTTAAACAGTTGATATAGAACTGGCATGCTTCAACAATACCAGCTTGCAACCTATCATGCCACCACATGATCAGGTTGTCTCACCATCTTATGAGACATCAAGTTTCGAAGCTCACTTGCAGCTTGCTTTGCATGGAATATAACATTCAACAAATGCTTATATAAACATGCCATGAGAAAACCACTCAAGCAAACATGAAAAACACTCATCATATCAAAGGTTCAAACATGCTTGCCTGGTTCGGAGTAGTCGGAGTCTAGCTCGGCAAAGTTGGCGGCACCGTGACCTCCTTCGGTATCTACGTTATAAAGAAAAATCGGGTACTAACGTAAATACCGTGCGTGCATAAAAATTGTTCCAAATATTTTTCAAATAATTATGATAAAAAACTAGACAGAAAAATAAAGATGACAGAAAAAGAATCAACTAAAAATCATCTTTTGTTTAAAAGTTATTAAGGTTTTAGTCCAGGGACTAATCTATTATAAACAGAAAATTATCCAGGGGCTATTTTGAATAAACAGAAAACGCTTCGGATCGAAATACGCCAAACCGAATGGAAAAACATACTTTGCCCAAAGGCGTCTTCAGAAAACGGTTCGAAAGAAAACAGAGGAGAGGCTGACGAGGGGGTCCCGTATCTCAGGTTTGAAAATCCCACCGACGGCAGAGGCGAACGATGATCGCCGGCGGCGATCGATGGCGAACCAGAGGAGGGCAAGGGTATGGTTGCACTCACGGGTCAGTTCCGCGTCGGTGGGTGGTGGAAGTAGGCATCGGGGAGCACCACATCGACGGTGGCTTCCACTCCGGCGGACGGCGGTTCAGGCGAGCAAGGATTCGTCGGAGGAGAGCTGCCAACACCGAATTGAAGCTCGGGTTAGAAGAGGTGGTGGACTAGGAGGTTGCTGGCAAAGTTTGGGAAGCGGGGGCGCACTCACCAAAGAGGATTTTGCTGGAGCCCGAAGCGGATTGGGGCGGCCAGAGCTGGGGAAGAAGACCCTCCCGAAGCCCTCTGATGAGTGGGGCTTGGTTCTGAGGAGAGGTGGAGAGGTGCTGGGTCGAAAACGAGCTCGGGGGCATCTATTTATAGCTGGCCCGAGGTGGTTGCCGAGAACGGGATAACTCCGGCGAGCGATTACGGCAAGGCAGGGGTTGGACGGAAGGATTAGGCGACTGGGTGTCTTCGGATTGGTCCACTGGCACCATTCAAAGGTTAAACCTGGTTGGATTTGGCCTGCTCCCGTGGTCTCGGTGGGACGGAGCTCACGGGCTTGTCGGCGGCAGAGAGCGTGCTCTCGCTTCTCAGGCCACGGCGATGGTTCTGCAGCGTGCTCATAGCAAGAGGTGAACACGCGTAGGCCACCAGTGTCTCGGGCGGTGCGGAGGACGGCGTTCTGCAACGCTGGCTTCTGCCAGCCGCCACAGGAGGTTCTGCCACTGCGGAAGGCGCCGGAGTTGACGCGACAAGTCACCACCGACGCTCGCAACCGGCCAAGCAACCGTGCGGCGCACTGGATAAGAAGGGGGAACAGGGAGCAAGGTGCCAACGCGTGCACTGGCGAGATCGACGACGAGCTCTGACGAAAAACGACACTGAACCCTCTGAACTTTTCTGAAATCGATAGAACAGTGCACGCAAGCTGCTCGATGAAATGTTTGACGCACGTGGAAAATTTTTCTTGAGCTGAAACTTGGAGGGGTGGCCTCTTGATGCATCCAGAGACTCCCTAAATTTTCTCAGAATTTTTGGAAAGGGAAAATAATGAAATTCACCAAAAATGGCAAATCTAGTACAAACTTGCAGCAAGCAAATTTTGAAAAATTTGAACTGTGGACCAGCAGCTCTTGATGGATCTAGGTTGAGGGTACTAAGGAGTAGCTAGGGTAATTTAATTGGGATTAAAAGCTCAAGGAATCGGGTACTTCCTTTGTAAATCCCAAGGGTCCAAAATAAATGGCAGAAAATGATTTGATGATGAAATAAATAGAAATAAAATCTAAAAGAGGTTGAAACTTGCTGGACTTGGATGCTTGGCTTGACTCAAAGAAGGGAGGAGGGTTTGAGAAGAAAATTTTGAAATGCAAGTCATGGTAAGATGTTTGAATAGGACATTCTTGAATGAGAAGGAATAAACCCCATTTCAAATAAATTCTTTTAGTGAGGAAAAGGACAAAACATCCAGAGAGTCTTTGTGTTGAACCAACCCATGTTAAAAAACTCTCAAGACCAGGATTCAAGAAAGGATCTCCACAAAAATTTGTCATTAAAAGTTTTGAGAAGGAGAATCTTTTAGAAAAATTTAAATAACCTCCTTCCAATCAAATAAAGAATTTGATAAAAATCAAGACCAAAATTTTGGGGTGTTACATCCAGCCTTGGCAAAATTCATGGCCGCATCCCACTATGCCTACAACATGCTGAAGATGCCAGGGCCAATGGGCATCATTTCCATTCCATCAGACAAAAAGGACATAATTATATGCGTGGATAAGATGTACCGAGAGGCAGTCACTGCAGAGGCCGCGGAAGCTACCGCTCCCGCCAAGGAAAGCAAGAAAGGTAAGAAAGCTAGCAAGGATGACAGCAAAGAATCCGGGAAGCGCGCCTCTTCGGATGGCACTGCGCCTATTGATGATTTGCCGGAGAGTTCCAATAGCAAGAAATCAAAGGTTGCTACGCCCACTGTGAAGAAGGTCCTGGCAGGGCTGGGTGGCACTGATGGTACATTTACTATCAGCTCCACCCTCGATGACAAATAGAAAAGTGCGCTCATTGCCTTCCTGCGGGCGAATGTCAATGTGTTTGCTTGGCAACCATCTGACATCCCCGGTGTTCCCAGGAAGGTAATCGAGCACCACCTTGCTGTCTGCCCACATGCTCGGCCCATCAAACAAAAGGTCCGAAAGCAAGCTTTGGAGCGGCAGCAATTTATTGCCGAAGAGATCAAGAAACTCGAAGCTGCTGGTTTGGTCAGAGGGGTATTGCATCCAACTAGGTTGGCGAATCCAGTGGTGGTGCGCAAGGCGAATGGGAAGTTGAGGCTTTGCATAAATTTCATAGATCTGAATAAAGCATGCCCGAAGGACCCATTCCCCTTGCCGCGCATCGATCAGATTATGGATTCCACCTCTGGATGCGACTTGCTTTCCTTCTTGGATGCCTACTCCGGGTACCACCAGATTTTCATGTCCAAGGAAGATGAAGAGAAGACCATGTTCATAACCCCATGTGGCACGTACTGTTTTGTACAGATGCCTTGTGGGTTAAAAAGCACTGGATCCACTTTTGCAGGAGCAGTGCAAATTGGTTTTGAGTCACAGCTGCATAGGAATATTGAAGCTTACATGGATGACATATTGATCAAAACCAAACACAAATCAACCCTCATTCAGGACCTGGAAGAGACCTTTGCGAATCTTCGCAGGATCAACTTGAAGCTGAACCTGGAGAAGTGTGTGTTTGGCGTTCCTTCCGGCAAGCTATTTGGCTTCTTCGTGGCCCACCGGGGGATAGAGGCCAACCCCGACAAGATCAAGGCGATCGAGTAGATTCAAGCACCCAAGACAGTTAAAGATGTGAGGCCTTTAACTGGATGTGTTGTTGCACTGAGCTGGTTCATTTCCAAGTCTGCCGAGCGCGCTTTGCCGTTTTCCAAAATCTTGAAGAAGCCAGGGCCCGTGGAGTGGACCCTGGAGGCGGGCGCTGCGCTGCAAGATTTGAAGACCTACCTTTCCTCTGTTCCCACCCTAGTCACTCCTAAACCACAAGAGCCGTTGCTGCTATACCTAGCGGAAACCAATCAAGTGGTTAGTGCAGCACTGGTGGCCCAGCAGGAAGTAGACGAAGGAGCCGCCACGGCAACCATCCCCTTCGGAGAGAAAAGTGAACTCGTCCCGGCAAGTTCAGGAACAGATCAAAACAAAGAAGAGTAGGGCAGCGAAGACAATTACAGAATCACGGCAAGGAAGAAGGTGGTGCAGCGGCCATTGTACTTTGTCAGTTCCCTACTCCAAGGGGCTAGATCAAGGTACTCTAGCATGCAAAAGTTGATCTTTGGCCTCATCATGGCCTCAAGGAAACTGCGCCACTACTTCCAAGCCCACGAAATCACGGTTGTTACCCGCTTCCCCTTGCAATGCATCCTGAGGAACCCTGAGGCCACTAGCAGAATAGTGGAGTGGGCTTTGGAGTTATCAAGCTTTGGTTTGAAGTTTGAGAGCACATCAACTATTCAGAGCAGAGCGTTGGCGGAGTTTATTGCAGAATGAACACCAACTCCAGATGAAGAGACGCCAGAGACAATTATTCCCGGCAGGGAAGCGCCCCAACATTGGATCATGTACTTTGATGGTGCCTTCTCCCTACAAGGTGCAGGAGCTGGCGTGCTTCTCGTCGCACTCACTAGGGAGCACCTCAAGTACGTGGTTCAAATGCATTTCCCCCGGAAGAAGGCTACCAACAACACCGCAGAATATGAAGGACTCCTTGCCGAGCTCAGGATCGCAACAGAACTGGGAATCAAGAAGTTGATCATTCATGGAGACTCACAACTTGTGGTGAGGTAAGTAAACAAGGATTATCAAATTCCATTGATGGAGGCATACGTGGAGGAAGTGAGAAAGCTGGAGGAGCGCTTTAACAGATTGCAAACAGAGCACGTACCCCGTGCGGAAAACAGCATTGCTAATCATCTGTCAAAGTGCGCTGCGCAAAAGCTTCCTATGGAACCAGGGACTTTTGTTCTCCACCTGACTCAGCCCTCCGTATCCCCGGCAACAATGGCCAGAAAGAGAAGAAAACTGGACTCCGGCAAGCCTCTCCCCGCTGAGCTTCCTGAAGCCCCCGGCAGAGAGGTTGGCGGGAACAACTCCACTTCACTTGGCAAGCAGCACCCTCCCGCCGAACTTCCATTTCTCGCGGTTGAGGCGTGCGCTCCCACGAACGAGGAGGTGCCGCTGATCCTTATTGTCGAGCCTCAGGCTCCAACTTGGGCACAGCACATAGTCCATTACCTCCAAACAGGAGAACTTCCCGAAGAGCAAGAAGAAGCTGAAAAAGTAGCCCGGAGGGCCAGTATCTATCAGTTCGTCGATGATGTACGATACAGAAGGAGGCCCAATAGTATGAAATTAAAGTGCGTTTGCCGAGAAGAAGGGAAGGAACTGCTAGCAGACATACACAAAGGCATGTGTGGCTCCCATATTGGATCAAGGGCCCTGTTAGGTAAGGCTTTCCGGCAAGGTTTCTACAGGACCACGGCCCTCCAAGATGCAATCGAGCTAGTCACCAGATGTGAAGCCTGCCAGTTCCACTCCAGGAATATCCATCAACCTGCTCAAGCTCTCCAAACGAACCCTTTATCATGGCCCTTTTCGGTCCCAGGGCTCGACATCTTGGGCCCCTTCCCCTGAGCTACCGGGGGCTTTGAGTTCTTATACGTCGCCATAGACAAGTTCACAAAGTAGCCGGAAGTGGAGCCCGTGAGGAAGGTGACCGCACAGTCAGCTATCAAGTTCTTGAAAGGATTGGTGTGCCATTTCGGAGTACCTGCCAGAGTCATCACTGACAATGGCACCCAATTCACAAGCTGCGCCTTCATGCAATACATTCATGCCCTCGGAAGCAAGGTCTCATTTGCCTTTGTTGCTCATCCCAGAAGCAACGGACAAGCTGAGAGGGCGAACGCTGAAGTGCTATGAGGACTCAAGACAAGAACATTTGATAGGCTGCAGAAGTGTGGCAGGCGATGGATCGACGAGCTGCGGGTGGTTCTTTGGTCCCTCCGTACGACACCAAATTGAGTTACCGGCCAGACTCCCTTTTCCCTAGTCTATGGGGCAGAAGCAGTGATCCCCACGGAACTCATATACGGATCACCTCGAGTACTTGCCTACGATGAAGTAGCGCAAGAACAGCACCGCCGTGAAGATGCTGTGCTACTTGAGGAGAACCGTCTCTGGCCTGCTACGCGTGCTGCACGCTACCAGCAAGCCCTGCGTCGCTATCACAGCCGCAGGGTTCATGCCCGGAGCTTTGAGGAAGGCGACCTTGTCCTTAGGCATGTTCAGTCCGCCAAGGGTGCAAACAAGTTGACGCCGAAGTGGGAAGGCCCTTACCGGGTAGTATGAGTCACCATACCTGGCGCAGTCCGTCTGGAGACCGGAGATGGCATTCAGTTGCAAAACTCATGGAACATTGAGCATCTCCGTAAGTTCTACCCGTAAGGCGCGGCTGTCGGGCCCTGCCCAGCAGCCACCCTTTTGTACAAGCCTTGCCGATGTTGCATGTAACCCTTTGTACAAATCCAGGCACAGACCCTGAGCAACACATGAATAAATGAAGCGCTGGGGGCCCCTAAAACTTACATGCATGCATAAGCATAGCATGATCATGTAGATCAGGGCACATGTAGCATTGTTTTCCTCTGCACTAAGTTGCAGGGTTCTTGCCGTGGACCTGGTCCTAAAGAGAAGAAATGAGGACAAGCCTACATATTAGTCCCCGACAAGCCAAGCAGATAAGTTATTTTTTATCCATACATGTTCTGTAAGGTGAAAACTAGTGCATATGAAAACCCCGTCACCTTCAAAGCATGGGTGCTCCCGTCCTGCGCCCCGAACGTTGCTTCGGTAAGGGTGGTTGTAGTGGCCTTTGACGAAGGGGGTTCGACAAGGAGCTGGTCCTTTTCCATGGTTTTGTGCCCGGTAGGCTAAGCCCTGCGGCAACAAACGAAAGGCACCAACAAGATAGCTTGCCGGAGAAAACTTGTTTACTTAAACGTATAGAGGCATCTCGCCTCTGCATGGACATGACACATGCACAAGTACCCGGCAAGGCTTGTCTTTTTCATTAATATGCGATAAGCAAGTAAAGATCTTACAGGACACAAACATGGATAAAGATGATTACATAATTTAGACTAAAGTTTGGCAAATGCCTACACATTTTAGACAGAAAAAAAGATAAGTGCCCCGTAATCCCTTTCTTGTCCCTCTCCTCCTACGAACTACAGTGGGAGGTCAAGAGGGCAAAAGGGGTGCCAGAGCAGAAGCCCAGCCCGATCCCGTTAGGGCTTGCCGGGCGTAGCCTGACAAGATTGGGAATGGTGAGGCTGCGAAGGAGAGGGACGGGGGAGCAGCTCGGCGGTGCCTGGTCACCACCCCTAGGGCAACCAAGATGCCCCAGTATAAGCGCCGGTGAGGAGAGCTGCCGGAACTCAGCTGGAAGACTTCTGGATTAGGTGAAGACACCAAGAGAGCGACCCCCTCCCCGGCAACCGTCTTGAAGAGGCCAGTGATGATGGTGCCGGGGAGGGAGGGGAAGAGCGAAAAGACGAGGCAGCGGGCCGGCAATATGAGACGAAGGCGTCGGTGCCATCGTACTACGACCTGATGGCCTGCCACACGCCTTCTCCGTCTTCCCTCGTTTTTTCCTCATCACCACCACTCCAGGAGGGCGCCGACCCCTCGGCCCGTCGCCTCCCCCGGGGAAACAGCAGACGACGGCGATGTCCGAGGCGCGCGAAGAGCACTGCTGCCCACCTTGTTGGGCAAGAAGGCGCCGGCGTCTTCAACGTCAACCCCGACTCCGCTGGAAGGAGCAGTGATGGGATTACCAAGAATCCCGAGCACTGCACCCCAGACAGGCGCCGGAAGCCCTAGGAGCCTCGCCGTCGGGATGACGAACCTCGGCGACCTGTGGCCAGGACAAGCACTCCCCGTCAGGCAGCCGGCTCATGTGGGGAAGACGGGCGCTTCACCATTATTGGGAAGCATAACGCCTCCCACACCATGGGCAGTTTGGCGCCCACACCTTCGACCACCGCATCTCCTACAGCCCCGGACCAGACTCACTCCCCGAGCGTCAGCACAAGCATTTGGCATCATCGACCCCGAGCTAGAGCCCGGGGCCTAGCCATGGTGTCTCCCCCTCAATATAACAAAGGAGAAAGCAAGGAATGAAAGAGAGGAGGTGCATGGATGGACACTTCTGCTCCTTCTCACCCCCTTCTTTATAGGCGGACTAGGGCTGGGGGCTGATCCCTCGCCCCCACCCCAGAGGGGTTCTTTCTAATCCGACCCATCTAAACTACCACCGACGGCCGGATCCGATTGCCGTCTCCCTTACACCAACCCAAGAATACCGGGCCCCTGCGATGACGCTCTCTCCCGCACCACGCGCCTCTGTTACCTACCCCACTCAATGCATGCGGCATACGTGGCAAAGGATAAGGGCGTGGTGGGATGAGTGAATTGGCAGTTACTCCCCCGTGTGTTAAAGTCATTCACGGGCCATTATAGAGATGGCCCCAGTGCAATTGGCATCACGCGACGAGCGGAAAAACCAGAAACTAACTCAAGCACAGGTTAATGAAGAAGTAAAGAAGATCTCAAAGGATGAGCTACCACAACCCCCTCGCCTGTGTACTAGACAGGGCCTACCCTGATGACGCTCGGCAGCGCGTTCGGGCTAGGACCGGGGGCTCCTGTGATGCAACAAACCCCAGACGTGTTTTGCCCAAACTGTACACAGGCTCAAGAGCAAGGTTGCAACATCCAAGACGAGACCAAGCCGAAGAGATAGCTCTTTGAGAAATCAAAGGGCGGATCAAGAAGACCAAGACCAACCAAGTGAGCAAGATATCACTGAGGAAAAACCTCCCTTGCCGGGCAGGCGAGCCTGGCAGGGTCGAGGACACCCAAAGGACAAGTCTCAAGACTCCCCCAGCAAGCCTGCCGGGGACGCCGAGGGCGGACTATCCCGCCAAGGCACCACCTCTCCACCTCACAGCAATGTAAGTGACCTATCGCTGTGGTGTCGAGCCCCCAAGTGATTAAGTGGCTGTTATTTGGCACGTGGCAGCCATTTCCAAGGAAGATAACCCCTAAGTGACACCCGTCCAGGAGACGTGTCACGCAGACAGACGAGAAGGTGGCTGAATGGCGCGGCAAGGCTGCCGGGCTACACCCACGATGTGACACTAAGCAGTGCACTTAATGCGCCCTGTCTTGTCTGCAGAGTTAGGTATGATAGCACTGTTTGCCATTGTGGTGACCCCTTGACCTATAAAAGGACGGTCGTGGCAACCTTAGAAAGGATCCAGACCCCCGTACACTCATATGCGCGTAGCTGCTCTCGTCCCAAGGCAACCTTGCCGGGCTAGAGCGTTGTGTCTCCACCACGGTCCTTTCATCAATCCACCAAAGCAGGAGTAGGATTTTACGCCTCGCGACGGCCCGAACCTGGGCAAAAACTGCTCGTGTCATCGCTGCCGTGCTGCTCTACGCTCTCCGCTCTTTGTGCAATGTGCTCTTCCCCCTTGCCGAACCACAAGGGGCCGATGGTCCCATAGGTGGCTGTGTTAGACCACGACAGAAGTAGA
This sequence comes from Thinopyrum elongatum, assembly GCA_011799875.1. Taxonomy (NCBI): domain Eukaryota; kingdom Viridiplantae; phylum Streptophyta; class Magnoliopsida; order Poales; family Poaceae; genus Thinopyrum; species Thinopyrum elongatum. Next base: position 220,595,728 of record CM022300.1, on the reverse strand, counting down.
AGGCATAAACTTTATTGAAAACCAACAAACTATGTTCTTAGTCACCTTTGCAACTACAATTCATCATATTTTCAGGAAGGGCCTCGTATCGGAGCCTTTTGGCAAGTCCACATACTCAACCATCATTTAATCTTCTATGATTGCTAACACTCACATCATACATATGAGCAAAAAGTTTCAACCGGACACATAGAAAGATAGGGGCTTATAGTTTCGCCTCCCAACTTACTCATCTCAAGGGTGATGTCAACAATAATAACTCATGCTCACTCATATCCAACTAGGTATATGTGCCTAGATCTTTCCCCACCACATGATGCTTGCCAAAGAGAAAAAATAAAAAGGAATAGAGGGAAATACTTTGACTCTTGCATAAAAGTAAAAGATAGGCCCTTCGCAGAGGGAAGCAGAGGTTGTCATGCGCTTTTTGGTTTTGTATGCACAATCCCTTAATGCAAAAGAACGCCATGTTATATTGCCCCTTATGATAGCAACCTTTATTATGCAGTCTGTCACTTTTATTACTTTGCCATCACAAGTTCGTACAATGCTTATTTTCCCTTACACTAAAAGATCAAACACATTTAGGAGCAATTTTTATTGCCTTTTTGCACCGATGACAACTTACTTGAAGGATCTTACTCAATCCATAGGTAGGTATGGTTGACTCTCAAAACATGGATTTGGGTTTAAGGGTTTTGGATGCACAAGTAGTATCTCTACTTAGTGCGGATTTTTGGCTAGCAAACGTATTGAGCAAGCACCACATGTTGAAAGATATATGACAATATAACTTCTATGTGAATATGAACAAACATAAATCATTACATTGTCTTCCTTGTCCAGCGTCAACAATTTGGCATAAAGTATTTAATGGGGGCTCAGAATAATAAAAGATGTCCAAGATAGTATGTTTGCATGTGAATCTTCTCTTCCCTTATTAATTCTTTCATGAGTTGCATCATTGACCAATGCTATGTTTGCGAACTTTCAATAAATTTGACCACTTATACTTTTCCTTATGTGATGTCATTACTTACCATAATATTAGCATATGATCTTTTTCATTATTTTATTTATTTTTATTGGAACAAAAAAAATAAAGAAGCAAAAACTCAAACTAAACTTTATTATATAACTCTCACTTGATTACATGATAGATAGATCATGAAACTAGCACTCGAAAATAGATCATACTAAACTTTTATTCAACTAAATCACGAAATAGCTAAGGATCGAACTAAGATAGGTAAAGGTAATAAAAGTGTTGGTGATACGATACCGGGCCATCTCCCCCAAGCTTGGCACAAGCCAAGGGGAGTGCCCATACCCGTGTACTCAAGTCTCCTTCTTTGGTGATGATGATGATGGTGGTGCTGATGCATTCTTCTTCTCCAGCTTGCGTCTAAGGCTAAAATTATCCTCCCTCAAATCATCGTTCTCTTGCTTGAGCTTTAATATCCTCTTGCATAATGCTGCCTTGCTTTCCTGCAGAAAACAAGAAGGGATAAATTGGGTCTTGGATTTGTTTCCTCTTTTGGTGAGACTTGACTTCTTGAACTCCACGTGCATATCTCCAGGTTGAGGTAATGGGACTTCATCTTCATCTAAGGAGGCATCCTCCGTCTCCTCCAGATCGGTGTCTTCCTCCTCATTTGTGGCCCACAAATAGGGAAAGGTATCCTTAAAGATATTTGGATCTGGAGTATGGTGGGAAACATAGCTCTCTCCATCCGAATCTTGAGACGACATATTTTTAGATCTGTCAGAAAAATAGCACGAAACAAGAATAGAGGATTTCTCCACGATACTGTGGTCAAATTGTCTAGGAGTATATATAAAGAATTTTTATCTTGGGAAACAAGCATATGGAAGAAAAATGGAGACGGGAAGGTACCCGAGGGGCCCACTACCCACCAGGGCGCACCATGTGGGGCAGGCGCGCCCTGGTATCTTATGGGCACCTAGGTTGCCTTCCCGGTTGTTTCTTATTTTTCTATTTTTTCTAATATTTGAAAACTAACAAAAAATATTTATGCGGATTTTTTGAGGTCCGTTTACTTACCGTATCACGTACCTCTTCGTTTTCATGGTTCTGGAGTGTTCTAGAAGGTTTCTTTTATGTGCTCCTCTGGTGTCATGGTTTGGATAATGTTAGTTTCAACATTAATAAGCATACCTGAAATATAGTGTTTAATTCTTTGTCCATACCACCTTCAGGTTGGTACCTTCGGCATTATTAATCTTGATAGCTCTAGAGCGATAAACTTCTTCGATGATATATGGTCCTTCCCATTTGGAAAGAAGTTTTCCTGCAAAAAATCTAAAATGACAATTGTAAAATAGAACTTGTTCACCAACCTTGAATTCCCGCTTTTGGATTCTTTTGTCATGCCATCTTTTAACTTTTTCTTTGAATAGTTTGGCATTCTCTTAAGCTTGGGTTCTCCATTCATCTAGTGAGCTAATATCAAACAACCTCTTTTCACCAGCAAGTTTGAAATCATAATTGAGTTCTTTAATTGCCCAATATGCTTTATGTTCTAACTCAAGAGGCAAATCACAAGCTTTTCCATAAACCATTTTATATGGAGACATACCCATAGGATTTTTATAAGCTGTTCTATAGGCCCAAAGTGCATCATCTAATTTCTTAGACCAATTCTTTCGGGACCTATTGACAGTTTTTTGTAATATTAATTTTATTTCTCTATTGCTAAGTTCAACTTGGCCACTAGATTGAGTATGATAGGGTGATGCAATTCTGTGGTTGACATCATATTTAGCAAGCATTTTACGGGAAGCACCATGAATAAAATGTGAACCACCATCAGTCATTAAATATCTAGGGACTCCAAACCTTGGGAAAATAACTTCTTTAAGAATTATAATGGAGGTGTTATGATCAGCACTACTAGTTGGAATAGCTTCTACCCACTTAGTAACATAATCAACAGCAACCAAAATATGTGTATACCCATTAGAGGATGGAAAAGGTCCCATATAATCAAAGCCCCAAACATCAAATGGTTCAAAAACAAGTGAATAATTCATAGGCTTTTCCTGACGCTTACCAATATTACCAATTCTTTTACATTCATCATAAGACAAAACAAACTTACGTGCATCTTTGAAAAGAGTAGGCAAATAAAAACCAGATTGTAATACCTTGTGCGCAGTTCTATCTCTCACATGATGCCCTCCATAAGCTTCGGAGTGACATTTCCGTAGGACTTGTTCACGTTCATGCTCAGGTACACAATGTCTAATAATACCATCTACTCCCTCTTTATAAAGATGGGGGTCATCCAAAAAGTAATGTCTTAAGTCATAGAAGAATTTTTTCTTTTGTTGGTATGTGAAACTAGGTGGTATAAATTTAGCAATGATATAATTAGCATAGTGAGCATACAAATGAGTATTATGAGAAGCATTTATGATAGCTAGTTGTTCATTAGGAAAGCTATCATCAATAGGTAGTGGGTCAACAAGAATATTTTCTAACCTAGACAAGTTATCAGCTACGGGGTTCTCAGCTCCCTTCCTATCAGTAATATGTAAGTCAAATTCTTGTAGCAAGAGAACCCACCTAATGAGTCTAGGTTTAGCATCTCTCTTTTCCATAAGATATTTAATAGCAGCATGATCGGTGTGAACAATTACTTTAGAATCAACAATGTAAGATCTGAATTTATCACAAGCAAACACAACTGCTAAAAATTCTTTCTCAATATTAGCATAATTTCTTTGGGCACTTTCTAGATTTTGCTTGCATAATGGGTAACATTTAATTTTTTATCAACTCTTTGTCCTAGAACAGCACCAACAGCATAATCACTAGCATCACACACAATTTCAAAAGGCAAGTTCCAATCAGTTGGTTGAACTATAGGTGCAGAAGTTAAGGCTTTCTTAAGTATTTCAAAGGCTTCTCCACAATCATTATAAAAAACAAAATGGAACATCCTTTTGTAAAAGATTAGTAAGAGGCCTAGAAATTTTAGAGAAGTCTTTAATAAACCTCCTATAGAAACCAGCATGACTAAGGAAACTACGAATACCTTTAATGTCTTTAGGACATGGCATTTTCTCAATTGCATCAACTTTAGCTTTATCCACCTCAATACCTTGTTCAGAAATTTTATGCCCCAAGACAATGCCTTCATTAACCATGAAGTGGCAATTCTCCCAATTCAAGACAAGATTAGTTTGTTCATATCTCTGCAAAACTCGATCAAGGTTGCTTAAGCAATCATCAAAAGGAGTTCCGTAAACGAAAAAATCATCCATGAAAACCTCAACAATCTTTTCACAAAAATCAGAGAATATGGCAGTCATACATCTTTGAAAGGTTGTAGGTGCATTACATAAACCAAAGGGCATATGTCTATAAGCATAAGTTCCAAAAGGGCAAGTAAAGGTGGTTTTCTCTTGATCAGGTTGTGAAATAGGTATTTGAGACAAACCAAAATATCCATCAAGAAAACAAAAGTGTGTGTGCTTAGATAGTCTTTCTAGTAGCTTTATTTAATTTTGTAAAATCAATTACCATCCTATAACCAGTAACAATTCTTTGTGGGATAAGTTCATTTTTATCATTAGGAACAACAGTAATACCTCCTTTCTTAGGGACACAATGAACAGGACTTACCCATCTACTATCAACTATGGGATAGATTATACCTGCTTCCAGAAGCTTTAGTATTTCAGTTCTTACCACTTCCTTCATCTTAGGATTCAATCATCATTGATGATCAACAACGGGTTTAGCATCAGGTTCCATATTAATCTTATGCTAACAGAGAGTGGGACTAATGCCCTTAAGATCATCAAGAGTATATCCAATAGCAACACGGTGCTTCTTCAGAATTTTTAATAATCTCTCTTCTTCATGTTCCGAAAGGGTAGCACTAATAATAACAGGATATATTTTTTTCTCATCAAGATAAGCATACTTCAAAGTATCAGGAAATTGCTTTAATTCAAACACAGGATCACCTTTAGGTGGAGGAGGACCTCCTAAAGTTTCAATAGGCAAATTATGTTTAAGCATAGGTTGTTGTTCAAAGAAAATTTTATCTATTTCATTTCTTCATGCAAGTGCGTATCATTTTCACGGTCTAGCAAATATTGTTCTAAGGGATCGGTAGGGGGTACGGGAATAGAAGCAAGACCAATTATTTCATCTTTACTAGGTGATTCTTTATCATGAGGTTGTCTACGAAACTTAGGGAAATTAAACTCATGAGACACATCACCAAATCTAACACTGACAGTTTCTTTCTCACAATCTATCTTAGCATTGACAGTGTTCGAGAAAGGTCTACCAAAAATTATGGGGCAAAATTCATCTTGTGGGGAACCAAGAACTAGGAAATCAACAGGGTATTTTATTTTCCCACACAAGACTTCAACATCTCTAACAATCCCAAGTGGTGTGATGGTGTCTCTATTTGCAAGTTTAATAGTAACATCTATGTCTTCTATTTTAGTCGGTGCTATATCGTTCATAATTTCTTGGTATAAGGTAAAAGGAATAGCACTCACACTAGCACCTAAGTCACATAAACCATGATAGCAATGATCTCCTATTTTAACTGAGATAACATGCATGCCAACAACAGGCTTGTTCTTATCTTTAGTATCAGGTTTGGCAATTCTAGCAGCTTCATCACAGAAATAAATAACATGCCCATCAAAATTTTAGACCAAGAGATCTTTAACCATAGCAATACTAGGTTGTACTTTTATTTGCTCAGAGGGCTTAGGTGCTTTAATATTACTTTTGCGAACCATTGTTGATACCTTAGCATGTTACTTTATCCTAACAGAGAAAGGAGGTTTTTCAATATAAGCAGTAGGCACAAGTGGATCGACATTGTAAATGATAGTTTCATCTTTAACTATTACCGGTTCTTTAATTTCTTCTTTAATAGGGGGATGATATTTAAACCACTTCTCCTTAGGGAGATCAACATGAGTAGAAAATGATTCACAAAACGAGGCTACTATCTCAGAGTCAAGTCCATATTTAGTGCTAAACTTGTGAAAAGCATCGGTATTCATAAAAGATTTAACACAATCAAAATCAAGCTTAATACCTTACTCTTTACCTTCATCGAGTTCCCAATCTCCAGAGTTGTGTTTAATTATTTCTAAAAGATCCCACCTGAATTCAATAGTCTTCTTCATAAAAGAACTAGTACAAGAAGTATCGAGCATGGATTGATCATTACGAGAAAGCCAAGCATAAAAATTCTGAATAATAATTTCTCTTAAGAGCTCATGATTGGGGCATGAATATAACATTGACTTAAGCCTCCCCCAAGCTAGAGTGATACTTTCTCCTTCACGAGGCCAAAAATTATATAGATAATTCCGATCATGATGAACTAGATGCATATGATAAAAATTTTGGTGAAATTCCAATTTCAATCGATTCCAGTTCCAAGATCCAATATCATCACATAGCCTATACCATGTCAATGCTTTTTTTCCCGAATATAAAGGGAAAACCTTCTTCTTAACTTCATCTCCGGGTAAACCTGCAAGATTAAACAATCCACAAATTTCATCCACATGTATCAAATGCATACCAGGATGTTTCGTTCCGTCTCCTGCATAAGGATTAGCTAGCAGTTGTTCTATAATACCCCAAGGAATTTCATAACTAATATTTTCAGTAGGTGCAGTAGGTTGAGGGCCAACTCTTTGTGCTTCCGGTCGAGGTGAATATACCCCGAACAAACCCCTCAGAGGATTGTTTTCCATAGTAACAAGTGACAATAAATTTCAGCACGTAGTATAAATTTTGCCTTACCAATTTCCACTTACCAAGAGCGCTTCACTCCCCGGCAATGGCTCTAGAAAAGAGTCTTGATGACCCACAAGTATAGGGGATCAATCGTAGTCCTTTTGATAAGTAAGAGTGTCGAACCCAACGAGGAGCAAAAGGAAATGACAAGTGGTTTTCAGCAAGGTAATTTCTGCAAGCACTGAAATTGTCGGTAAAAAGTAGTTTGATAGCAAGATAATTTGTAACAAGTAACAATAGTAACAATAAGTGTAGCAAGGTAGCCCAATCATTTTGATGGCAAAGGATGGGCCGAAACGGTCTCAGATAATAAGCAAAGCGTTCTTTAGGGCACATGGGAATTTCATCTAGTCACTTTCATCATGTTGGTTTGGTTCGTGATCGCAACTTTGATAATTTGATACGTGGGTGGACTAGTGCTTGGGTGATGTTCTTAATTGAACAAGCATCCCACTTATGATTAACCCCCTCGTAAGCATCCGCAACTACGAAAGAAGTATTAAGATAAAATCTAACCATAGCATTAAACATATGGATCCAAATTAGCACCTTACAAAAAAGCGCATAAACTAGGGTTTAAGCTTCTTTCACTCTAGCAACCCATCATCTAATAACTAAGCCACAATGCATTCCCTTAGGCCCAAAGATGGTGAAGTGTCATGTAGTCGACGTTCACATAACACCACTAAGGGAATCACAACATACATATCATCAAAATATCGAACACATATCAAATTCACATGATTACTTGCAACATGACTTCTCCCGTGGCCTCAAGAACAAAGGTAACTACTCACAAATAATATTCATGCTCAAGATCAGAGGGATATTAAATAGCATAATGGATCTAAACATATAATCTTCCACCAAATAAACCATATAGCATCAACTACAAGATGTAATCAACAATACTAGTCACCCACAAGTACCAATCTAAGGTTCTGGTACAAAGATTGAACACAAGAGATGAACTAGGGTTTCAGATGAGATGGTGTTGTTGAAGATGTTGATGAAGACTGGCCTCCCAAAGATGAGAGGGTTGTTGGTGATGACGATGGCTTTGATTTCCCCCTTCGGGAGGGAAATTCCCCCGGCGGAATCGCTCAACCGGAGGGCAAAAGTGCTCCTGCCCAAGTTCCACCTCAAGACGGCGACGCACCATCCTGAAAGTCCTCTCCTTATTTTTTCTACGTCAAAAGACCTTATGTACCAGAAGACGGGCACCAAAGGTGAGCCGAGGGGGCCACTACCCACTAGGGCACTCCTGGGGAGCCTGGCACGCCCTGGTGTCTTGTGGCCACCTGGCAGCCCCCTCTGGTAGTTATTTCCTCCAATATTTATTATATATTCCAAAATAATTCTCCGTAAAATTTCAGCTCATTTGGAGATGTGCAGAATAGGTATCTCTGGCATAGCTTTTTCAGGTCCGGAATTCCAGCTGCCGTATTCTCCCTCTTTGTGTAAACCTTGCATATTATGAGAGAAAAGGCATTAGAATTACTCCATAAAGTGTTATAAAGCATAAAAACCCTATAAATAATAGTATGAAAATATGATGCAAAATGGACGTATCAAACCACCTAGCCCTAGGGTTAGAACACAACTTACGATCTCGAGGTAGATCAACCTTGTACTCCATACATCGTCATCAATACAATCAAAGAGACATAGGGTATTACCTCCTCAAGAGGGCCCGAACCTGGGTAAATATTGTCTCCTTCATCCCCTGTTACCCATAGATCCGAGTTCCACAGCTCGAGACCCCCTACCCCGAGGTCTGCCGATTTTAGTACCGATAGTGTGCCATTGAGAGTAAGTTGCCATTATATTATCAAGGAGTTTGTAGCTCCTCCCAATCTGATTTCCATAAAACTACCACCTGCAGCAGAGTCCAGAAGATTTCTAGAAACAAAGTTTAGTCCCGCATAGAAATTTTGTATAATCATCCATAAGCTTAAACTATGACTGGGATAATTTCTAATCATAAGTTTCATTCTCTACCAAGATTGTGCAACATGTTCATGCTCAAGTTGCTTATAGTTCATAATTTAATTTATAAGAGAAATAATCTTAGCGAGAGGAAAATACTTGGCAATAAAAGCATCCTTACACTTATCTCATGAACCGCTACTATTGCGAGGCAAGGATGAAAACCAAGTTTTAGCACAATCTCTTAGCGAGAAAGGAAATAATTTCAACTTAATAATATCATTATCCACATCTTTTTCTTTTGCATATCACATAATTCAACAAATGTATTAATGGGATGCAGCATCTTCATTAGGATTTCCAGAAAATTGTTCTTTCATAACAAGATTTAGCAATGCAACATTAATATCATACGACTCCGCACTAGTGGCGGGAGGACCAATTGGAGTACTAATAAAGTCATTATTATTAGTATTTGAAAAGTCACACAACTTGATGTTTTCTTGAGACATAGTGACAAGCAAACTAACAAAAATAAAATATTTTTGTGTTTTTGATTTTTATGAGAAGTGGAGGAAGATGAAAAAGAGAGGCAAATAAAAAGACGAATAAAAGGAAAATAAAAAGTAGAGCAAGTAGATGATAGTTTGTGTGTAGGAACCTGATAAGTATTTGATGATGTCGCACTAGCAATGGCGCCAGAAATTCTTCCTGCTACTTGTAAAGTGCATTGGGATTTTCCCTGAAGAGGAGTGGAGATGCAGTAAAGTACAGATAAGTATTTTCCTCAGTGAGAGCCAAGGTTATCGAACCAATAGTAGAACCAAGCAAACTCTCATCGTCAGCATCTGCACACACAAAAGCAAATACTTGCACCCAACGCGAGCAAGACAGTTGTCAATCCCCTTGAACTCGTTACTTGCAAGGATCAAATCTTCTATAGGTAGATAGATAAATTGCAAAACAAAATAAAAGTAAATAAATTGCAGCAAAGTATTTTTAGTTTTATGATATGGTAAAAGTAGACTCCGGGGGCATAGTTTTCACTAGAGGCTTCTCTCTCAAACACATAGCATACGGTGGGTAAACAAATTACTGTTGGGCAAATGATAGAAAAGCGCATAGCTATGATGTTATTCATAGCAATGATCACACATATAGGCATCATGTTCGTGACAAGTAGACCGACTACTGCCTGCATCTACTACTGTTACTCCACCAATCGACCACTATCCAGCATGCATCTATGGTGTTAAGTCAATGACAAACAGAGTAATGCTTTAAGCAAGATGACATGATGTAGACAAAGTAAAATCAAGCAATATGAATAAAGCCCATCATTTTATCCTTAGTGGCAATAATAAAATACATGCCTCGCTACACCTTCTATCACGAGGTGAGGTCACCACAAGATTGAACCCATTACGAAGCACCTCTCCCACTGAAGATAAATCAATCTAGTTGGCCAAACCAAACAGATAGATTGGAGAGAAATACAAAGCTATCATAATCATACATAATAAAGTTCAAAAAAGACTCAGTTACTTTCAATGAATAATCTAATCATAAACCCATAATTCATCGGATCCCAACAAACACACAGCAAAAGAAGATTACATAGGATAGAACTCCAAGAAGATTGAGGAGAACATTGTATTGAAGAGCATAGAGAGAGAGAAGAAGCCATCTAGCTACTAGCTATGGACCCGTAGGTCTATGGTAAACTACTCACGCATCATTGGAAGGCAGCAAGGATGATGTAGAAGCCCTCCATGATTGACTCCCCCTCCGACAGACTACCAGAAAAGGCCTCCAGATGGGATCGCGGAAGAACAAAAGCTTGCGGTGGCGAAAAAAGTGTTTCGGGAGACTCTCTAGGGTTTTCCCAATAATTGAGAATTTATAGAAGTGGAATTAGGACAGATGGAGCCACGTGGGGCTCACAAGGTAATAGGGCGCGCCCCCTGGGCGCGCCCTGTTGCCTTGCCATCTCCTCTTTTGTCTTTTTTCACCCGAAGCTTCTAGGGTGTCTTATATCCAAAAAAATCGTCAAAAAATTTCATGGCATTTGGACTTCATTTGGTACTGATTTTTTGAAAAACCAAAAACAAGCAGAAAATAGCAACTGGCACTAGGCACTGGGTTAATAGGTTAGTTCCCAAAAATGATATAAAGTAGCATAAAAATGCATATAAAGTATCCAAGATTGATAATATAATACCATGAAACAATCAAAAATTATAGATACATTGGAGACGTATCAGACACCCACGTGAGGGAGAAGGACCTCTTGGTGATGTACACGAATGAGCCGGTCTTGGTGGACAGCTCCATCCACACTATGGAGCAGTTACTTGTTGAGGACAAGTACCAAGTGGTTGGCTTCGACCTTGAGTTCACCAGCGGTCGTGCCGGGTATGATCAGAAGGTTGTCGTTGCCTAGTTGTGTCTGCGCCATCGCGTCCTCGTCTACCGCTACTTCCTGGCCACAAGGCCTTGTGAGTGTTTCACCGGGTTTATCAATAGCCTCGACTACATTTTCGCTATGGTGGACACAAACAACGATCTAAAAGTGCTCGAGATTTTGGGCTTTGCCTGCCAGAAGCTTGTTGACATCAGTGGCCACTACAGGGTTTGAGGCAGCACAAAGAACAAGCTAGACTCCCTGGTTGAACTCGCCTCGGCCATCATTGACCCCTACTACAAGAACATGAAGGGTGAGTGCAAGAAGAATAATACCGCCTGGTACAGTGCCTGGGTGCATAGACTGGATGAAGAACACGTCAAGTTTGCGGCCAAAGACGCATACACAAAGCTACGAGATGTACACACGGATCGTTGACATGAGGAAGTGCCTTCGTCCTACCCAGGCGAGGGATCGAGCCACAGAGTAGTGGCGGCAGCGTCTGATACGTCTCCAATGTATCTATAATTTTTTTATTGTTCCATGCTATTATATTATCTGTTTTGGATGTTTTATATGCATTAATATGCTATTTTATATTATTTTTGGGACTACCCTATTAACCTAGAGCCCAGTGCCAGTTTCTGTTTTTTCCTTGTTTTTTTAGCTTCATGGAGAAGGAATAGGAAATGGAGTCCAGACGGAATAAAATCTTCGCGATAATTTTTCTTGGACCAGAAGACACCCAGGAGACTTGGAGATGAAGTCGGAGGAGCCACGAGGCGGCCACAAGGGTGGAGGGCGCGCCCAGGGGGTAGGGCGCACCCCCTGCCTTGTGGGCCCCCCGTGACCGTCCTGACCTAATTCTTTCGCCTATATATTCACATATGTTCCCAAACCACTAGAAGCATCCACGAAAACACATTTCCACTGCCGCAACCTTCTGTACCCGTGAGATCCCATCTAGGGACCTTTTCCGGCACCCTGTCGGAGGGGGGTTTGATCACGGAGGGCTTCTACATCAACCCTATTGCCCTTCCGATGAAGCATGGGTAGTTTATCTCAGACCTACGAGTCCATAGCTAGTAGCTAGATGGCTTCTTCTCTCTCTTTGATTCTCAATACCATGTTCTCCTCGAAGTTCTTGGAGATCTATTCGATGTAATACTTTTTTGCGGTGTGTTTGCCGAGATTCGATGAATTGTGGATTTATGATCAGATTATCTATGAATATTATTTGAATCTTCTCTGAATTCTTTTATGCATGATTTGATATCTTTGTAATTCTCTTCGAACTATCGGTTTGGTTTGGCCAACTAGATTGGTTTTTCTTGCAATGGGAGAAGTGCTTAGCTTTGGGTTCAATCTTGCGGTGTCCTTTCCCAGTGACAGTAGGGGCAGCAAGGCATGTATTGTATTGTTGCCATCGAGGATAAAAAGATGGGGTTTACATCATATTGCTTGAGTTTATTCCTCTACATCATGTCATCTTACTTAATGTGTTACTCTGTTCTTCATGAACTTAATACTCTAGATGCAGGCAGGAGTCGGTCGATGTGTGCAGTAATAGTAGTATATGCAGATTCATTTCGGTCTACTTGACACGGACGCGATGCCTATATTCATGATCATTGCCTTAGATATCGTCATAACTTTGCGCTTTTCTATCAATTGCTCGGCAGCAATTTGTTCACCCACCGAATTATTTGCTATCTTGAGAGAAGCCTCTAGTGAAACCTATGGCCCCCGGGTCTATTTTCCATCATATAAGTTTCCGATCTACTATTTTCCATCATATAAGTTTCCGATCTACTATTTTGCAATCTTTTCCTTTCCGATATATAAACCAAAAATACCAAAAATATTTACTTTACCTTTTATTTAGTTTCATCTATATCTATCAGATCTCACTTTTGCAAGTAACCGTGAAGGGATTGACATCCCCTCTATCGCGTTGGGTGCAAGTTGTTTGATTGTTTGTGCAGGTATTCGGTGATTTGTGCGTTGTCTCCTACTGGATTGATACCTTGGTTATCAAACTGAGGGAAATACTTATCTCTACTTTGCTGCATCACCCTTTCCTCTTCAAGGGAAAAACCAAAGCAAGCTCAAGAAGTAGCAGGAAGAATTTCTGGCACCGTTGCCGGGGAGATCTACGCCAAGTCAAGACATACCAAGTACCCATCATAAACTCTCATCTCTTGCATTACATTATTCGCCATTTGCCTCTCATTTTCCTCTCCCCCACTTCTAAAATGATTTTCAAAAAGATTTGCCCTTCTATTCGCCCTTCTTCCGTTCGATCTTTTGTTTGCTTGTGTTACCATGTGCCTTCTTTTTGCTTGCATCTTTGCTTGCTAAAAGTTTATGGATCCTCATCCGCTTGCTAATCTTTTTAAGAGATCCAATTATGATGAACCAATTGCTAGTGAGTTTTGTGCACTAGATTATCTTTATGAAGTTTTGGTTGAAATTCGTGAATCTAAAAATTGTGATGAAGAAATTTATGAAGTGATTCACGATAGCTCCTTGAATAAAAAGCATGATTGCAATGGTTTTACTATAAATTCTATTGATGTCAATTGTGCTAATAATATGCAAAACCCTAAGCTTGGGGATGCTAGTTTTGCTATGTCCACAACTTATTGCAATGATCATGATTGGTGTGATTGTTCTTATGATCTTGAAAATTTATTTAAACCTCATGATAATAGTGTTTGCAATGATATCGAAAGTGGGTTTGGAAGAGTGTCAACTTTAGGAAATAATAATCCCACTACTTTGGAGTTTGATCAATCTTATGAAATTTTTGATAAAAGTGGGCTTGGAGAAGTAATGACTTTATTCTATGTTAATCCCGCTATTTTGGAAGAGTGTCAACTTTGCATGCATGCGGATCATGAAGAGAAATTTTTATGTGATAGTTATATTGTTGAATTTGAATATGATCCCACATGTAATTATTATGAGAGAGGAAAATATGGTCATAGAAATTTTTATGTTGCTAAATTACCTCTCTTCATGTTGAGATTGTCTATGTTTTATTCTCCTTCCTTGCATATGCTAGGTTTTTCTTGTCTTGATAATTTGTTTGCTTATAAAATGCCTATGCATAGGAAGTATGTTAGACTTAAACTCGTTTTTCACATGCTTTATGATGCTCTCTTTGTGCTTCAATTCTCGTCTTTCATGTGAGCATCATCGAAATCTGTGACGCCCCCGACTCAATCGTGCACTAATCATACACGCAAACATGCACGATCAAGCACAGGGACTCACGGGAAGATATCACAACACAACTCTAACACAACTAAACGGAGATCCACGAATATTACAGACCAGGGATCACGAGGATCCGAATACATAAGTCAGTCTTACAAATAATATCTGGGTACCGACATAGTTAGATAAGTTTTGCCTTAAGAAGGCTAGCACAAACAACGACTCTAGATCGAAAGGCGAAGGGTTCCTGCCTGGGAGCCTCTGATCATACTCCTGGTCGGCTGGCTTGATCCAGTAGTATGTGCCATCTGGACCCTCCTGGTAGTAAGCTCCGGCTGTGGCATCTGGCTCCTGGGCTCCATCGCCTGATGTACCATCAAAGTGGGGTATGGGGAAAAAGAAGTAACAAAGCAACCGTGAGTACTCATCCGAAGTACTCAGCAAGCAAGGATCTACACTACATATGCAACATTATAAAAGGGGAAAGGCTGTATATGTGGGCTGGGCTGCAGAAATGCCAGAATAGAGAGAAGGCCTAGTCCTATCGAAGACTAGCATCTTCAAACATCTTCACGAGCCTCCATCTTGCAGCAATAGAAGAGAGTATAATAGCATTTTACTAAGAAAACATGTTGAAGTAAGCCTAGAGATCCTTCCTCGACTCCCTGCGAGAAAGCGATCCCGAAGCTTCAATTAAGTAACAAGTATCCAGTTCAAGTAGTAGATCGGGATACACAAACTGAGCGTCCTTTACCGTAGGACCGGCTATCGATAGATTATTCTTCCCTGCAGGGGTGCACTACTGTTACCCAACACGCTCGATCACCTCTGGCCGGACACACTTGCTGGGTAATGCCCGACCTCGGGAGATTAACACGAAGCAGCAACCTACCTAGGCTCAGCAGAGAGGTCAGCACGCCGGACTATCCTATGCACCCAGAGGTCTTGGGCCATCGCCCTGGGCACCCTGCGCGTTGCGTGGCTGGCCGGGGTGCAGGCACGGCACTGAACTCGTCAGTGAAGTATCCAGCCCATTCCCGGCGATCAGCCCGCACGGTGAACTGTGACGTCTGATGAGCTTTCGAGAGAAACGTACA
Organism: Thinopyrum elongatum; assembly: GCA_011799875.1. Lineage (NCBI taxonomy): Eukaryota > Viridiplantae > Streptophyta > Magnoliopsida > Poales > Poaceae > Thinopyrum > Thinopyrum elongatum. Next base: position 220,580,262 of record CM022300.1, on the reverse strand, counting down.
TCGCAGAAGTGTGTAAAGGGCACGACGACCCACTCAGATAAAACACCCAAATCCGATGTGCTCATTTAGTAACACGCGGAGGCAATCAGAGTTCATGAAGCTCCGCCACAATATCACACTCGAGTGCCCTTCCGGCACACCCGTCATCATAGACCCCCTGCGGGTACCCATCAGGGTCGACCCGCCTGTAACAAAGGTCAAAGTAACCGTGTGGTCATAACATCAAGGGGGGAAACCCCGAGGAATCACCCTCGGTGAATTCCACTAGATGAAATCATCAGGGTGAATGTATGAGGCATCACCCTCAAGGTTCACACAGAGGGGTTGCACGACAGAGTCGTAGCGGAAGTGGAGAAGGAGGAATCACCCTCGATGACCACGATCGAAGAGCTACACTGCAAAGTATTCATCAGGAGTGCGTTACGAGGTATCACCCTCGGCACTCGAGAGTAACTATGCAGAGTCATACAACTAAGGTTGGTGAGGTGGTGTGTCGGTCTCTGGTCGACGATCACATTGATCGAGTCATCGATGATCAAGCAGGGGCATCAAGGGTAAGGTGGTGGGGGTCACTGATGGTTCACTACCAACCTACACTAAATAGTTTAACATAGGCAGGTAAGGTAACAATAAACAGGTTACAAAAGCAGGCTATGCATCAGAATAGGAGCAAACATTAACAGTAGCAAAATCTAATGCAAGCAGGAGAATGGAATGGGCGATATCTGGATGCTCAAGGGAGGGGGCTTGCCTGGTTGCTTTGGCAAGAAAGAGGGGTCGTCAACGGGCTGCTCGTCTGGAGCGTAGTCGTACTCAGCTGCAACGGCGTCGGTATCGGCGTCTACCGGAGAGGAAGAGGGGGGAGGAAACAGTAAATACGGAGCAAACAAAGCATCACAAAACATAACGAGGCAATACGCGGTGTTAGGTATGCTCTAACGTGGAACTAGGCGATGCCGGCGAAGGGGGGAAACATCCAGGAAAGTATTCCCGGTGTTTGACGTTTTCGGACAGACGAACCGGAGGGGGATTGTTGCATGTTGACTATGCTAGGGACGTGTGGCGTACGAATGGACTGCGTATTCGGATTCGTCTCGTCGTTCTGAGCAACTTTCATGTACAAAGTATTTTCATCCGAGCTACGGTTTATTTCATACGATTTTCTAAAGTTTTATCAGGAATTATTATTATTTAATTAATTCGAAAAACAATTACTGCATCATCATGATGTCAGCATGACATCAGCGGTCAACAGGGCTGTTGACTAGGTCAAACTTACAAGTGGGTCCCACTTGTCATTGAAACAATTTAATTAAACATATTTAATTAGTTAACCTAGTTGATTAGGTTAACTAGATTAAGTTCATTAGTTTAATTAAGTGGTTAGGTTAATTAAACAGAGTTAGTTTGGTTAATTAATTAAATAATTATTTATTTTTATTATTTATTTATTTATTACTTATTATTTCATTTTTTTTATTTGGCCAGGGCGCTGGGCCCCAGCAGTCAGTGGCCCAGAGGCCAAATTTAGCGGCGTGCGGGCACGGTTGCGGGCGCAACCCGCACGGGGCAGAGCCCTACCAAGGGGGAGCGGGGCGAGGCCACTAAGGCACGGTCAGTGGGTGTGAGGGCGGCAACAGGAGGCCACGGCGCGGCGGGCGAGGACCGGACCTGGCGGCGATGAGCGCCGGCGAGTGGGGGGGCGCGGATGCAGCAGGGGGCTATGGCGTGCGGTGACCAGGGGGAATGCGAGCGCGCGCGCTGGTGAAGGCAGGGATGGCCGCCGCAGCGAGAGGCGGCACGGGGACGCGGGGCGTCGGTGGCCGGCGTCGGGCGCAGCCCCGGCGAGGCCACAGGCGGGCGCGCGAGCACGGGGTAGCCATGGTGGCTGCGGGCGATGGCGGCCACAGAGCAGGCAGCGGGCGCGGACGAGCGGTGGGTGGAGGCGAGCGCAGCGGTGGGTGGCGAGGCCGCGCGGCTGGAGCGGGCAGACATGAGAGCAGCGCATAGGGGTGCTACGGGCAAGGCCAGGGGTCGAGCAGGAGCGCGGCGAGGGGCGACGCTGTGGCGGACGCGGCCGTGGCGAGCGCGGGCGGGCGCGGTGGCTGCGCACGGTGGGCATGGGGTGACGGGGACGGAGGAGGAGAGTAGAGGGGCGCAGCTCACAGGGGGCCGGTCGGGGAGGGCAGTGGGCTCGGGGTGGTCCGGCGAGGCAGATCGACGACGGGGGGGGGGGGGGGGGGGGGGGGGCGAGGTGGCGGCGACGGCGAACGGCATTGGCGTCCAGGCGGGGTCGGAGAAGAGGTCGAGGACGGGGAGTCGCGGCAGCCATGGCGATGGCTGGCGTCGGGAGGAAGCAGAGGCGCCAGGAGGCCAGTCGGGGAGGAGGGTTGAGGAGGCCGGCGCCGGCGACGGCGGGGCGGCGTCGAGGACGCGGGCATCCACATCGGGGGAGGAAAGGGGATCGAGGGAAGTGGGGAGTTAGGTTAGGGTTGCTGGGGATGGGGGGGCCATGTAGGCCAGGCACGGGGTGGGCCGGCTGGCTGGGCCGAAGTCCAGTTGGCCATAGGGGGGGCTGTTGTTTCTTTTCTTTTTCTTTTTTTATTTCTATTTTATTTTAGTTACACTTTATTTTAATTTTAGTAAAATATATACTTAGCATCTACTTTAGTATTTCAATTTAGTCCACTGCCACAAAAAGTCTAGTCCCCAAATAATTTAGTTTGATATTTTATTAATTAACAAAGGCATTTAAATAAGTAGTTTTGCTACTATTTTATTTACTTTAGAGTATTTAAACATTTTATAAAAGTGTGGTTTCTCCACCATAATTACCTAGGGATTAATTGTCACAAATAGAACATTTTAGTTTTAATGTTTGAAAACCTTTATCATTTGACTTGAATTCAAATTTGGATTTGAATCGGTTTTGAACTAATGCGAGATTAACAACAGTAACTGTGGTAATGTGGCATCACTAACGTGGGATTAATATAGCTAACTACTGGGGTGTTACAAATCTCCTCCACTACAAGAAATCTCGTCCCGAGATTTTAAGAGATAGAGTAAGGGGAAAAGTTCTGGTTACGAAATTCTATCGAGTCTTCTCGGTCTTGGTTTCTCTTCTCGAAGGAATCGATCCATTTTATTGAAACCTTCATTTCTCTGCATCAATGCCTCATGATGAAGTTGTCTTCCTTTCTTCAGGATCGCCATCGTACTTACGAAAGAATAAAGGGTGGATATTCCGGGAGAACGGACCTCTGCATGGTTGACTATCTGGTCGATAACAACAGGGAAGGTGGCGGAAAGTAACTCTCGAATTGAAACCTTAGAAAATATTGAGATTAAAGTAAGGACGTATCATGAGAAGTTTCGAGCGGGCAGGCAATCATTCGGTGCCTGAAACAGGGCGTGAAAGGGGTTCATAGGAACGGGAATAAGTATTGTGTTTGATACTAGAATTGATGACCTCATCGGAAGGTGGCTCGTGAATTACATACGAGGCCACGTGCGAGGAATAACTTTGGGAACAGGGGGTGTACAGGAAAGTCAAGTTTCGATCCTGTGGAACTGTGGGTTATGGGCCCACCATGTGGGTTAAAAGTAGGAAGGGTGGTGATGTCTTGCATGGTCGTGAAAGAAAGGCATGTCAGAGGGTAGCATGTCAGTTATGTCGGCAACAACGTTGGTACCAAGGGCGAGGGACGAAGAGAACCATTTTCCTGCTCGTTGAAACAAGGCGGACCAATAGGCAAAGTTCCCGTCCATCGGTGGTTACCGGTATGTTATCAACAATAGTAACAGGGTCCTACTGACGGGTTGTACACCAAGGTGTTTACCTAAGCAGCAGAATATTACTGCTTAGTTCATATAGACCACAAGAAAGGTTAAACAAAACAATGGAAAGGAAAATGTGATTACCAGATTAAACAGAACAATGGAAAGGAAAATTTGTTTAACCACATACTTCAGGGGTATATCCTTCCCAAGGGCAAGCAGAGCATGATATCCACGACAGGATAGAAAATATAAAACCTTTTAGGTAAGGGGAGAGAAATTTCATGTCACTACCCATACAACGGTGTTTGGATAAATGATAAAGAAAAATTTAGCATTGTGCTTCAAATGTTTTTATTGAAGGTCGGAGTTCCACAGACATGCTTCGAGATAGCATTGGCATGGTCTTCAAGCAAAGGTCAAACTTTGGATACACAAAGAATCCATTAGGAACAACTTATAGAATAAGTCTTACAATTTCCTCATGGAAGAATGGTTAACCTTGCTAAAAGGGAAACTATAACAATAAGGCCTCCGGCCAGGTGTGCTAGACATGACATCACCTTGTTATAACTTTTGGGAATATGTTCCAACCATCATATCTGATCGAGATTCAGATCTGATTGGTGTCAGGATACCTCAGACTCATGATGCCTGAGAAGGAAGGGGTGCAACACAATTTGACGAGATGGAGTTACAAGATCCTCGGGAAATGAACTATGGAAGCAAGTTCCAAATCAGAAGTTCATCATTAAATCAAGGAGAGGATGAGGAGGTGGCTGATGAACTCAGCGACAATTCATTGAGATTTCCAAAAGATGGATTTTCACAATTATGTGAACAAGGCAACATATTGGACATGTCGATGTATATAATGAAGTATGTTCAAGGAGAACATACTCGAGTGAATATTGATCGAAACGTGTACCTAGAAGATGGACTAAGTAGCACGATCGATGTTAGAATGGTGATTCAATAGCCAATAGACTAAGAATCAAGCTATCGACCATTAACTCCAAACAATAGGGTTGCTATAAGTCTTGAAATTACACCACTCAGTCCATTTGTTGGTATTCCGGTTAGAAACAAATGAGGACCAAGGAAAGAATGGTGATGGTGATAAGTATCACTTGTAACAAGGATTCTCCAGAGGTGGTGAAATTTCCCATGACATTCTTGACATAAAAGGTGGTTATATTCCAAGGTAAAGAAGAACAAATTCTAGATAGCAAGGAACTCAAGGTATAACACAAAACACGATCATGTTTGTATTGGAGGGAAGGCAATAAAGTGGCTGATGATAACACCAATCATCGAGGGCAAGGATGGTATTTTCTCATCATGAATTTCGATTGATATCCTGGAAGAGTTCAGAATGTTGATGATGATCACGACACAATTGTCGAGAGATTTCATGAAGATGTAATCGATCGGCGATGACATCAAGTCAAAAGAATGATGAAGCAAAAGGTTATTGGAACCATGGGTACGACACAAACTCAAAATCAAGTTTGCTGTTCAAGGAGAAATGATAAGACGAGGAAGATCAACGTAAGATTAGCTCACCGTCGAAATTTGTGCTCCGGGAAGAAGGACCAGGTAGCACAGTTAAAATTTATCAAGATGATGGTATAGACGAACCGGCTTGGAATGATGTGATGGAGTATTAAGCCTCCCATCAACAAAGTACTAGAAGTACTGCAGTGCGGATTCGATTCACTATGCGGTGTTCTCGGTTGACGACAACCCAGAACCCGTGGAGTGACTATGACAGGAAGAGGGTACTACTTCACAAAAAGTTCAAAAGGGGTAGGGCAATAGCTTGATATCCTCGAGATACCAAGGGGTATTACTCGAAGATAGATCAAAATAGGGGGTTGAGCAGGCGTTTTGATCTGCAGAAAACAAGTGCTTTAACTCATCCGAGAAATGGGATCAAAGAAGAACGACCATGGTCGGAACCACGATCGCAAAAATAGACCAGATCCCAGATATAAGATGAACTTATATCAAGGGAATAATTAATTTAAGAGAAGCTTTAACGATAAGATTTACATCGTCTCCATGGACATGAACACAAAGTTCAAGGTCGACTCCCACTTCTTCAATGCATAACCTTTCATTCACTACTCTTATAAATATGATTTTAGTGTGAAAACCTACCTGGTGAATTACCAGGGGAGTATGACCCATGAAAACTTTTCGGGTTCACACAGATTAAGGAAGGCCTAGGTTCAACCTACCGGGTATCTTAGAAACATATACCACAAGCTTCGTGAGTAATTGTCACCAGCTCGAAAGCAGAGCATGGTTAACACAAGGAGAGGATACAATTTAGCAAAGGCGTTATGTATCGGAGAAAGAACTCACAAGGTGATTAAACATGAAGGACATTGTCGGATAATAATCCAACAGTGGATATGGTGATCCACAACGCAGCTGATGTGAGTATCGGTACTCAATCAGAGGAAGAAAGAATGCAAATGCATCGGTTATAGAACATCTGAATAATTCAACGTTCAAATAATAAAGGAATTTTGATTTTTGTTCAAGGGATCAGGAGAAAATGCTCTGATCAAGGATGGATAAATTGAGTAGGCTTAGGGGTACCATCGATGACAACTTGACTGGTCGAGATCCAGTTCATGTTTAAAATGACGCCTGAGCTAGAAGGATGGATTTTAGTTTCAACTGATGTTTGCGACCATTCGCAAACATATCGAATCAACGGACTCAAAATGATAATGACAAGGATTTTAATGGATATTGCTAGCCATATGGATTTAACCATAATGCCGGCAGGCAAGGAATTCAGGAGCAATAAGCTGTTGAGGATTTTCAGAAAACCAAATGGTATTTCGAGGACTTTTGTGAAACATATGAACAATTGGGGATGAGCGGATACTCGATAAATGCGAGGAATTATCCGTAGGGGTATTTCTGCGGCAAGGAACTACACGGCAGTGGCACAAGGGATTCTCGGGATAGCGGGAAGTAGTTCATGGTATCTTGCACTAACAAGAGTTATCGAGAATGAAGGTATGGATGGCAAGTATAAGTAGCTATCCATAGAGATGTCTCGGTGGTAGGGAATTGCAAATCCGATGAGCACAAGTTCTCGAAAGAACATCGGAGAGTATCTTCGGAATCTTCTGGTGCACCAAGCGATCATCTGGACCGAGGGGCTCTACGGGACAAAGTAGTTACGAGACCTAGAGTTAGAGTTAGCAAAATCTTTAACCCGAATAGAAGAGGGATCAGAGTCCCAGAGTATAGACGAGGAATAAAAGATCCTAATACCACCCAGTTGACGACGTGGGTCCGTAAGCCAGACAGCCAAGTTAGTAAATTAGTTTTTTGATGTCTAGACTCAACTTCGACCAAGGAATTGGAAAGGGGGATTCCTATAGGCAGTCGGCTCTGATACCAACTTTTGACGCCCCCGACTCAATCATGCACTAATCATACACGCAAACATGCATGATCAAGCACAGGGACTCACGGGAAGATAACACAGCACAACTCTAACACAACTAAACGGAGATCCACGAATATTACAGACCAGGGATCACTAGGATCCGAATACATAAGTCAGTCATACAAATAATATCTGGGTACCGACATAGTTAGACAAGTTTTGCCTTAAGAAGGCTAGCACAAACAACGACTCTAGATCAAAAGGCGAAGGCCTCCTTCCTAGGAGCCTCCGATCCTACTCCTGGTCGCCTGGCTCGATCCAGTAGTACGTGCCATCTGGACCCTCCTGGTAGTAAGCTCCGGCTGTGGCATCTGGCTCCTGGGCTCCATCGTCTGATGTATCATCAAAGTGGGGTATGGGGAAAAAGAAGTAACAAAGCAACTGTGAGTACTCATCCGAAGAACTCAGCAAGCAAGGATCTACACTACATATGCAACATTATCAAAGGGGAAAGGCTGTATATGTGGACTGGGCTGCAGAAATGCCAGAATAGAGAGAAGGCCTAGTCCTATCGAAGACTAGAATCTTCAAACATCTTCACGAGCCACCATCTTGCAGCAATAGATTAGAGTGGAATAGCATTTTATTAAGCAAACATGTTGAAGTAAGCCTAGAGATCCTTCCTCGACTCCCTGCGAGAAAGCGATCCCGAAGCTTCAATTAAGTAACAAGTATCCAGTTCAAGTAGTAGATCGGGATACACAAAATGAGCGTCCTTTACCGTAGGACCGGCTATCGATAGATTATTCTTCCCTGCAGGGGTGCACTACTGTTACCCAACACGCTCGATCACCTCTGGCCAGACACACTTGCTGGGTAATGCCCGGCCTCGGGAGATCAACACGAAGCAGCGCCCTACCTAGGCTCAGCAGAGAGGTCAGCACGCCGGACTATCCTATGCACCCAGAGGTCTTGGGCCATCGCCCTGGGCACCCTGCGCGTTGCGTGGCTGGCCGAGGTGCAGGCGCGACACTGAACTCGTCAGTGAAGTATCCAGCCCATTCCCGGCGATCAGCCCGCATGGTGAACTGTGATGTCTGATGAGCTTTCGGGAGAAACATACATCACAGAGGGCCCCATAATCATTATCCCGCATGGTGGTAGTGCGTAAAGGGCACGACGACCCACTCAGATCAAACACCCAAATCCTATATGCTCATTTAGTAACACGTGGAGGTAATCATAGTTCCTGAAGCTCCGCCACAATATCACACTCGAGTGCCCTTCTGGCACACCCGACATCATAGATCCCCTGCGGGTACCCATCAGGGTCGACCCGCTTGTAACAAAGGTCAAAGTAACCGTGTGGTCATAACATCAAGGGGGGAAACCCCAAGGAATCACCCTCGGTGAATTCCACTTGATGAAATCATCAGGGTGAATGTATGAGGCATCACCCTCGAGGTTCACACTGAGGGGTTGCATGACAGAGTCGTAGCAAAAGTGGAGAAGCAGGAATCACCCTCGATGACCATGATCGAACAGCTACACTGTAGAGTATTCATCAGGAGTGTGTTACGAGGTATCACCCTCGGCACTCGAGAGTAACTATGCAGAGTCGTAGAACTAAGGGGGGTGAGGTGATGTGTCGGTCTCTGGTCGACGATCACATTGATCGAGTCGTCGATGATCAAGCAGGGGCATCAAGGGTAAGGTGGTGGGGGTCACTGATGGTTCACTACCAACCTACACTAAACAGTTTAACATAGGCAGGTAAGGTAACAATAAACATGTTACAAAGCAGGATACGCATCCGAATAGGAGCAAACATTAACAGTAGCAAAATCTAATGCAGGCAGGAGAATGGAATGGGCGATATCTAGGTGCTCAAGGGGGGGCTTGCTTGGTTGCTCTGGCAAGAAAGAGGGGTCACAACGGGCTGCTCGTCTGGAGTGTAGTCGTACTCAGCTGCAACGGCGTCGGTCTCGGTGTCTACCGGAGAGGAAGAGGGGGGAGGAAACAGTAAATACGGAGCAAACAAAGCATCACAAAACATAACGAGGCAATATGTGGTGCTAGGTATGCTCTAACGTGGAACTAGGCGATGCCGGCGAAGGGGGAAACATCCGGGAAAGTATTCCCGGTGTTTGACGTTTTCGGACAGACGAACCGGAGGGGGATTGTTGCATGTTCGCTATGCTAGGGACGTGTGGCGTACGAACGGACAGCGTATTCGAATTCGTCTCGTCGTTCTGAGCAACTTTTATGTACAAAGTATTTTCATCCGAGCTACGATTTATTTTATACGATTTTCTAAAGTTTTAATCATTTTCAGGAATTAATATTGTTTAATTAATTCGAAAAAGAATTGCTGCATCATCATGATGTCAGCATGACATCAGCGGTCAACAGGGCTGTTGACTAGGTCAAACTTACAAGTGGGTCCCGCTTGTCATTGAAACAATTTAATTAAACATATTTAATTAGTTAACCTAGTTGATTAGGTTAACTAGATTAAGTTAATTAATTTAATTAAGTGGTTAGGTTAATTAAACAGAGTTAGTTATGTTAATTAATTAATTAACTAATTATTTATTTATTTATTTTTATTATTTATTTATTTTTTACTTATTATTTCATTTTTATTTTTATTTGGCCAGGGTGCTGGGCCCCAGTAGTCAGTGGCCCAGAGACCAAATTTAGCAGGCGTGCGGGCGCGGTTGCGGGCGCAACCCGCACGGGGCAGAGCCCTACTGAGGGGGAGCGGGGCGAGGCCACTGGGGCGCGGTCAGTGGGCGTGAGGGCGGCAGCCGAAGGCCACGACGCGGCGGGCGGGGACCGGACCTGGCGGCGACGAGCGCCGACGAGTGGGGGGGCACGGATGCAGCAGGGGGCTGCGGCGTGTGGTGACCGGGGGGAATGTGAGCGCGCGCGCTGGTGAAGGCAGGGATGGCCGCCGCAGTGAGAGGCGGCACGGGGACGCGGGGCGGCGGTGGCCGGCGTCAGGCGCAGCCCCGGCGAGGCCAAGGGCGGGCGCGCGATCACGGGCAGCCACGGCGGCTGTGGGCGATGGCGGCCACAGAGCAGGCAGCGGGCGCGGACAAGCGGCGGGTGGAGGCGAGCGCGGCGGTGGGTGGCGGGGCTGCGCGGCTGGAGCGGGCGGACGCAAGAGCACCGCACGGGGAGGGGCTGCGGGCGAGGCCAGGGGCCGAGCGGGAGCGCGGCGAGGGGCGACGCCGTGGCGGACGGGGCCGTGGCGAGCGCGGGTGGGCGTGGTGGCTGCGCGCGGTGGGCACGGGGTGACGGGGACGGAGGAGGAGAGGAGAGGGGCGCGGCTCACAGGGGGCCGGTCATGGAGGGCAGCGGGCTCGGGGTGGTCCGGCGAGGCAGATTGACGACGGGGGGGGCGAGGTGGCGGCGACGGCGAATGGCGTTAGCGTCCGGGCGGTGTTGGAGAAGAGGTCGAGGACGGGGAGTCGCGGCAGCCATGGAGATGGCTGGCGTCGGGAGGAAGCAGAGGCGCCAGGAGGCCGGTCGGGGAGGAGGGTTGAGGAGGCGGGCGCCGGCGACGGCGGGGCGACGTCGAGGACGCGGGCGTCCAGATCGGGGGAGGAAAGGGGATCGGGGGAAGTGGGGAGTTAGGTTAGGGTTCCTGGGGATGGGGGCGGCCATGTAGGCCAGGCGCGGGGTAGGCCGGCTGGCTGGGCCGAGGTCCAGTTGGCCATAGGGGGGGCTGTTGTTTCTTTTTTTTATTCTTTTCTGTTTTATTTTAGTTACACTTTATTTTTGTTTTAGTAAAATATATACTTAGCATCTACTTTAGTATTTCAATTTAGTCCACTGCCACAAAAAGTCTAGTCCCCAAATAATTTAGTTTGATATTTTATTAATTAACAAAGGCATTTAAATAAGTAGGTTTGCTACTATTTTATTTACTTTAGAGTATTTAAACATTTTATAAAAGTGTGGTTTCTCCACCATAATTACCTAGGGATTAATTGTCACAAATAGAACATTTTAGTTTTAATGTTTGAAAACCTTTATCGTTTGACTTAAATTCAAATTTGGATTTGAATCGGTTTCGAACTAACACGAGAATAACAACAGTAACTGTGGTAACGTGGCATCACTAACGTGGGATTACTGTAGCCTAACTACCGGGGTGTGACAAAATCTCAATGCCTAGCTAAAAAGGCTTTAAAGAAAAGCGCTTGTTGGGAGACAACCCAATATTTTTCTTTCCTGTTTTTCAATAAATAATTCATCTAGCCTCTGGTTAGATGTGGTTTTGTTTTTTAATTAGTGTCTGTGCCAAGTAAGACCTTTAGGATGGCTTACGGTGATAGTTGATTCGATCTTGCTGAAAAACAGAAACTTTTGCGTCCAGTCACAGAATTTTAGTAATTCACTGGAGCGTTGAAAAACCCTTAATGTTTTATAAGAGATTGATATACAAATTTACTCTGTAGTCCTAATTTTTCAGAATTTTTTGAGTTACATAAGTATTAGAACAATTCGGATCTTTGCAGACTGTTCTGTTTTTGACAGATTCTGTTTCTTTGTGTTGTTTGCTTATTTTGATGAATCTATGGGTAGTATCGGGGGGGGGGGTATGAACCATGGAAATGTTGGAATACAGTAGATATTATACCAATATAAATAAAGAATGAGTTTGCAACAGTACCAAAAGTGGTGATTTATTTTCTAATACTAACGGAGCTTATGAGATTTTCTGTTGAGTTTTGTGTTGTGAAGTTTTCAAGTTTTGGGTAAGGATTTGATGGACTATGGAATAAGGAGTGGAAAGAGCCTAATCTTGGGGATTCTCAAGGCACCCCAAGGTAATATTCAAGGACAACCAAGAGCCTAAGCTTGGGGATGCCCCGGAAGGCATCCCCTCTTTCGTCTTCGTCTATCGGTAACTTTACTTGAGGCTATATTTTATTCACCACATGATATGTGTTTTGCTTGGAGCGTCTTGTATGATTTGAGTCTTTGCTTTTTAGTTTGCCACAATCATCCTTGCTGTACACACCTTTTGAGAGGGACACGCATGAATTGTGATTTATTAGAATACTCTATGTGCTTCACTTATATCTTTTGAGCTAGGCAATTTTGCTCTAGTGCTTCACTTATATCTTTTTAGAGCACGGTGGTGGTTTTATTTTATAGAAATTGTTGAACTCACATGGTTCACTTATATTATTTTAAGACTCTTTAAACGGCATGGTAATTTGCTTTGGTTATAAATTTAGTCCTAATATGATAAGCATCCAAGAGGGATATATAAAAACTTTCATATAAAGTGCATTGAATACTATGAGAAGTTTGATTCCTTATGATTGTTTTGAGATATAGAGATGGTAATATTAGAGTCATGCTAGTGAGTAATTGTGAATTTGAGAAATACTTGTGTTAAAGTTTGTGATTCCCGTAGCATGCACGTATGGTGAACCGTTATGTGATGAAGTCGGAGCATGATTTATTTATTGATTGTCTTCCTTATGAGTGGCAGTCGGGGACGAGCGATGGTCTTTTCCTACCAATCTATCCCCCTAGGAGCAGGCGCGTAGTACTTTGTTTTGATAACTAATAGATTTTTGCAATAAGTATGTGAGTTCTTTATGACTAATGTTGAGTCCATGGATTATACGCACTCTCACCTTTCCACCATTGCTAGCCTCTCTAGTACCGCGCAACTTTCGCCGGTACCATATACCTTCCTCAAAATAGCCACCATACCTACCTATTATGGCATTTCCATAGCCATTCCGAGATATATTGCCATGCAACTTTCCACCGTTCTGTTTATTATGACACGCTTCATCATTGTCATATTGCTTTGCATGATCATGTAGTTGACATCGTATTTGTGGCAAAGCCACCATTCATAATTCTTTCATACATGTCACTCTTGATTCATTGCACATCCCGGTACACCACCAGAGGCATTCATATAGAGTCATATTTTGTTCTAAGTATCGAGTTGTAATTTTTGAGTTGTAAGTAAATAAAAGTGTGATGATCTTCATATGAGCATTGTCCCATGTGAGGAAAGGATGATGGAGACTATGATTCCCCCACAAGTCGGGATGAGACTCCGGACGAAAAATAAAAAAGAGAGGCCAAAAATGAGAAGGCCCAAATAAAAAAGAGACAGAGAAAAGAGAGAAGGGACAATGTTACTATCCTTTTACCACACTTGTGCTTCAAAGTAGCCACAAGATCTTCATGATAGAGAGTCTCCTATATTGTCACTTTCATATACTAGTGGGAATTTTTCATTATAGAACTTGCCTTGTATATTCCAATGATGGGCTTCCTCAAATTGCCCTAGGTCTTCGTGAGCAAGCGAGTTGGATGCACACCCACTTAGTTTTCTTTTGAGATTTCATAAACTTATAGCTCTAGTGCATCCGTTGCATGGCAATCCCTACTCACTCACATTGATATCTATTGATGGGCATCTCCATAGCCCGTTGATACGCCTAGTTGATGTGAGACTATCTCCTTCTTTTTGTCTTCTCCACAACCACCATATTCTATACCACCTATAGTGCTATGCCCATGGCTCACTCTCATGTATTGCGTGAAAGTTGAAAAGGTTTGAGAACATCAAAAGTATGAAACAATTGCTTGGCTTGTCATCGGGGGTGTGCATGATTTGAATATTTTATGTGATGAAGATGGAGCATAGCCAGACTATATGATTTTGTAGGGATAAGCTTTCTTTGGCCATGTTATTTTGAGAAGACATAGTTGCCTTGTTAGTATGCTTGAAGTATTATTGTTTTTATGTCAAAATTAAACTTTTGTTTTGAATCTTATGGATCTGACCATTCATGCCACAATAAAGAAAATTACATGGATAAGTATGTTAGGTAGCATTCCACATCAAAAATTCTGTTTTTATCATTTACTTACTCGAGGACGAGCAGGAATTAAGCTTGGGGATGCTTGATACGTCTCCAACGTATCTATAATTTTTTTTTTCTTCCATGCTATTATATTATCTGTTTTGGATGTTTTATATGCATTAATATGTTATTTTATATTATTTTTGGGACTAACCTATTAACCTAGAGCTCAGTGCCAGTTTCTGTTTTTTCCTTGTTTTTTTAGCTTCGTGGAGAAGGAATACCAAACGGAGTCCAAACGTAATAAAATCTTCACGATGATTTTTCCTGGACCAGAAGACACCCAGGAGACTTGGAGATGAAGTCGGAGGAGCCACGAGGTGGCCACAAGGGTGGAGGGTGCGCCCAGGGGGTAGGGCGCGCCCCTGCCTTTATGGGCCCCCGTGACCCTCCTGACCTAATTCTTTTGCCTATATATTCACATATGTTCCCAAACCACCAGAAGCATCCACGAAAACACTTTTCCACTGCCGCAACCTTCTGTACCCATGATATCCCATCTAGGCACCTTTTCCGGCACCCTGCCGGAGGGGGATTCGATCACGGAGGGCTTCTACATCAACCCTATTACCCTTCCGATGAAGCGTGAGTAGTTTATCTCAGACCTACGGGTCCATAGCTAGTAGCTAGATGGCTTCTTCTCTCTTTTTCATTCTCAATACCATGTTCTCCTCGAAGTTCTTGGAGATCTATTCGATGTAATACTTTTTTGCGGTGTGTTTGCCGAGATCCGATGAATTGTGGATTTATGATCAGATTATCTATGAATATTATTTGAATCTTCTCTGAATTCTTTTATGCATGATTTGATATCTTTGTAATTCTCTTAGAACTATCGGTTTGGTTTGGCCAACTAGATTGGTTTCTCTTGCAATGGGAGAAGTGCTTAGCTTTGGGTTCAATCTTGCGGTGTCCT
The DNA here is from genome assembly GCA_011799875.1 of Thinopyrum elongatum. Lineage (NCBI taxonomy): Eukaryota > Viridiplantae > Streptophyta > Magnoliopsida > Poales > Poaceae > Thinopyrum > Thinopyrum elongatum. The sequence continues at coordinate 220,565,231 of CM022300.1, read as the reverse complement.
TTCCCAGTGATAGTAGGGGCAGCAAGGCACGTATTGTATTGTTGCCATCGAGGATAAAAAGATGGGGTTTACATCATATTGCTTGAGTTTATTCCTCTACATCATGTCATCTCACTTAATGCGTTACTCTGTTCTTCATGAACTTAATACTCTAGATGCAGGCAGGAGTCGGTCGATGTGTGGAGTAATAGTAGTAGATGCAAAATCGTTTCGGTCTACTTGACACGGACGTGATGCCTATATTCATGATCATTGCCTTAGATATCGTCATAACTTTGCGCTTTTCTATCAATTGCTCGGCAGTAATTTGTTCACCCACCGTATTATTTGCTATCTTGGGAGAAGCTTCTAGTGAAACCTATGGCCCCCGGGTCTATTTTCCATCATATAATTTTCCGATCTACTATTTTCCATCATATAAGTTTCCGATCTACTATTTTGCAATCTTTTACTTTCCGATCTATAAACCAAAAACACCAAAAATATTTACTTTATCTTTTATTTAGTTTCATCTATATCTCTCAGATCTCACTTTTGCAAGTAACCGTGAAGGGATTGGCATCCCCTTTATCGCGTTGTGTGCAAGTTGTTTGATTGTTTGTGCAGGTATTCGGTGATTTGTGCGTTGTCTCCTACTGGATTGATACCTTGGTTCTCAAACTGAGGGAAATACTTATCTCTACTTTGCTGCATCACCCTTTCCTCTTCAAGGGAAAAACCAACGCAAGCTCAAGAAGTAGCAGTGTCACAAGAAGTAAATGATTAGTTGATCGTTTCTCCTAGTTTATAATGCATGTAATTGTTTACTGAGGTGTGTGCGAATGTTTAGTATAGTCACTATTGCAATTGGATGTTTAATTTCTTTATGAAATCATGTTCTTATTAGTATATATGTTGTTCTTTTGTAGAAAAAGCAAATCACATCACACACAGACTAAATAAGGGAACCCGTCAGTGATGATTTCATAAATCACTGACAATTGTATACCAGCAAGCGTTTGCCCACAACACACACGATTTATTGGCAAGAATCGTCTATGTTATTATCGGTCTTCCCACACATTTTTGATTACTGGCCTGTTTGCAACGTATCACACACATCTTATTAGGCTGAATCATTTGTGTTTGTTTTCGCTCATCGCAAACAGTTCATCCGAGTGATATGCCGTCTATCGCACACACCTTGATCTGGCTGACCGTTTCTGTTGTGTTGGCTAATCGTGAACAGTTCATCCGAGTGAACTGTATGCCGTATATCGCACACACCTTGATCTAGCTGACCGTTTCTGTTGTTCTGGCTCATCGCAAATAGTTTGTATGGATCAACTGCATGCCACGTATCACACATGCAACTCTAATTGGAATCGTGCTTGATGTCTCTTCCATCGCACACAGTTTGTCTTATTGGTGACGGTTTTATTGTGATACTATTTGTGATTCATGCATCGCACATAGTTTTGTCGATTGGTCTCCAATACATGTGTCGCGTTTGGACCATCCTGCAGTAGTGATATCCTCCTTCGAGATGTTGACGCCCATGAGCTCGTGGTGCTTCAGTTGAGGGAGATGAAGAGCATGCGCGACATTAATCTGGGGGAAAAGCACTACATGAACCTAGCGCGATGCAGCATGGGCATGAGGAGGAGCACCGACAACGACAGCAAGTGCAGATGTCCAGCTTGAAAGTTGAGCTCTTGTAGCTGATATAGGGCAGGGGATAGGAACCACTCATGAAACTTGGGTTCGGCTTTGTAGTTGGAACAGAACTTGCCGATGGCAAGGCGTCTGACTAGCCCAAGGTGTGTGGCGAGGATGTGGGACAATGCATCCAAGCGCTTGAAAGTCATCATCAATGAGGTCCTAGGGGTGGAGTGCTAGAGGGGGCACCATCTCATCGGAAAGGTTGCTGATGAAGTCCAGGCTCGCTGGAGGCTCTTGCGGTTCTTGCTCGACCCGCCCCTGCTTGTTGGCCGCCTCGTCCTGCATCGCAGCAAGTGACGACACATCGCAACTGGGAAGTATGAGGAGGAGCATCGAAAAATTTTCTATGTACCTTCCCGAGGCGGCCAAAGCTTATGTGACAAGCTAGAGGAGAAAGCAGGCAAATCAGGAGCCATCCATCCTCCATCTGACGGTTCCTATTGCTTCAAAGAAGAAGAGTGGGCAGCGACACAGAGTCCGCACATCATGCATCCAGTGTCCATGAATCTTACAGCATTGTTTACTAACTATATCTATTGAAAGATTAGCATGTTATGTGTATATTCTTTGCAAGGCTTTTTGACCTCACTGATACGGCCATGGTATGGTGCGTCGGTTACAACAAGAACTTGATATCAGTAAAACTAAAACTTGATGAAAATTAATTATACATTACAATTTACCTAGTTAGCATTGGTAACACATGCCAAATTTGAATACCATGGCTCAAATCACAAAATATATACTTCTAATTATAGTAAAACTAAAAGGACAGCACAATGAATCCTGCAGGAGAGCCTCTGAAGTCGCTGGTGAGCCTAATTGTTATCATCTGAGAGCATGATAACTGCGTTGTTGATGAAACCACACCTGGAGCCCTCCGCGTTGTGGGTTGCAGGAGGCAAGGGAGCTGACAGCCGCATCATCTCCTCGAGGTCGTCAGGAGGGATAGACGCGTAGAGAGCATGTATCCCCAGGGCCAAGTGCTACAGCTGGTGCTCCACCCTCGCCTCCTTGTACTCCGTGTCTTGGGATGCAAGATGCAGCGGTGGAGCTAGAGCCGGAGGCCGCGGCATCTCCTGGTACTTGTCGGAAGGAATGGACGGGAAGAAAGCAGCGACCTCTCGCTGCATCTGCTGCAACCGATGCTGCTTCTCCGCATACGCCACCCTCGCCTCCTCGTTTGTACAAAGGGACTCGAAGGAGTAGTCAATGGCAAGTTGCATCTCGGTGAAATCCAGATCCACGTGGTACATGGCTAGGAGGTCAGAGATGGTGAGCCATGCCTCAATCTGCGCCTCCACCACGAGATGCTTCTACATCGCCATCTCGCCTACCATGTCGTTATCCCACGGTGGCGATTGAGGCGGCATCCGCATCGGGGATGGCAACGAAGACCTCCAGAATCTGTGGTAGGGGATGAATGCAGCAAGGCCACCATTGGGAGGGTGACGAGGGTGGTGGCCAGGGGAGTGGGGAGAATAAATGGGGGGTGGCAGCACATTCATAAGATGGGAGTCGATAAGAACAATTCACTGTTGGATGGAGGGGATATAGTAGCGCGGTCTCATTTCTTTTCTTTTTCTGAATTCTTTAAAATATATGTAAACATCATTGCACAAATTGAAACGTGACAACCATCAACACGATCTACCATACGTAATTAGACAGTCCACATGAATCACGCAGGAGTACGTAGGATGCCAAGATATGACGTGACAACCAACAACATGTCTTTGGATTTGAAATTAAACACCCCAATGACACCATCACACTTCACATATGACCATGTACAGTGCTCAGGCAATTACAAATATATTGTGCATCATGATCCTCTATGTTTCGCCTTCGACATCTGAGATTCAAGCTTCTACATCACACATGTCATAAACACATGGTACATCCTAACACACACACACACACACACATATATATATATATGACCATGTTCATAAATCCAACTAATTGCATAGACTGGTAGGTGTGTTTTAAAACATTTTGTAATGAAAAATGACTAAAAATGCATAGAAATAATTCAAAAGTGCCGTAGGGGAGGTACACAAATAACATTTCAAAATCCAATGCAAAATGTGCCATGCATCATCTTGACTAAAAACGATGGAGTACGCTTGGATTTATGTTGTTGCAACATCTTCACGATGCATTAAGGACGAGGGCTGACGCACAAGAGTACGTAGGATGCCAAGATATGACGTGACAACCGGTGACACGACTTTGGATTTGAAATTAAACACAACCATGACACCATCACACTTCACATATGACCATGTATAGTGCTGAAGTTACATGCACAATTACAAATATATTATGCATAACGATCCTCTATGATTCGCCTTCGACATCTGAGATTCATGCGTCTACATATCACACACGTCATAAACACATGGTACATCCTAATATATATATATATATATATATATATGTATATATATATATATGTATATATATATATATATATGTATATATATATATATATGTATATATATATGACCCCGGTCATAACTCCAACTAATTAAATAGACTGGTAGGTGTGTTTTTGAACATTTTGTAATGAAAATTGACACAAATGCATAGAAAGAACTCAAAAGTGTCGTAGGGGTGGTACACAAATGACATTTCTAAATCCAATGCACAATGTGCCATGCATCATCTTGACTAAAAATGACAGAGTACGCTTGTATTTATGTTGTCGCAAGATGTTCACGACGCGTTGAGGACGAGGGCTGTCGTGCAGGAGTACGTAGGATGCCAAGATATGACATGACAACCGGCGACACAACTTTTGATTTGAAATTAAACACCCCCATGACACCATGACACTTCACATATGACCATGTACAGTGCTCAGGTTACATGCACAATTACAAATATATTGTGCATCACGATCCTCTATAATTCGCCCTCGACATCTGATATTCATGCTTCTACATCACACACGTCATAAACACATGGTACATCCTAACATATATATGTATATGTATATATATATATGACCCCGTTCATAACTCCAACTAATTTCATAGACTGGTAGGTGTGTTTTTAAACATTTTGCGATGAAAATTGACTACAAATGCATAGAAAGAACTCAAAAGTGTCGTAGGGGCGATACACAAATGACATTTTGAAATCAAGTGCACAATGTGCCATGCATCATCTTGACTAAAAATGATGGAGTAAGCTTGGATTTATGTTGTCACAAGATGTTCACGACGCATTGAGGACAAGGGCTATCGCCCAGGAGTACGTAGGATGCCAAATGACGTGACAACCGGTAACAAGACTTTGGATTTGAAATTAAACACCCCCATGACACCATCACACTTGACATGATATATTGTGTTACATGCAAAATTACAAATATATTGTGCATCACGATTGTCTAACATGGTACAACTTATAACACACTTACGTGCGATCCTTCCCTCCCACTTGACTTTCCCTCAAAATATCATTCCCTCCAAGTAGGCCTTTCCTTGAAAAAATATCTTCCCTCCAAAATATCATCCCTCCAGCTAGCCTAGCCTTTCCCTCAAAAAATTTCCTTCCCTCCAGAACATTTGAAAGGCCCGCTCGATTAACCCACACCCCCTCCGTAAATACAACCTATCCTTAAAAGTGTGACCGCATATCTTTCCAAAAAAAGCACCTCCTCGTCTCTCTCTTCTGATCTAGATCCTCCCCTCCCCCCCCAACACCAGTGGCTCTAGCTCCGCCACAACAAATCGTTCAGTCTCATCGCGGTGCACGACATGACCGACGGCATTATGATGAACTCCATCTGCTCTGAAGGTAAAAGTATTCCAATACCTCACCTTATATGATGAGATCACCGCCTCTCCCCACATCAAATTTACACATCCGTCTAGATCTGCGCATCAAGTTCCTTGTTGAGTCGGAGATGCAATCTAAGATTGTGTTACTTGTACTAGTACAACTTTTAGGGTTCTTGTCCGGGTTAAGACCACGGGTCATTCTATCTAGGGTTCTAGAATGGTTAAGATCTACTGTGGGTATGATTTTCTAATTAAATACAAGGTCATAAGATCTAATCTATCAGCTAATTACTCCTTTTACTTTATTGACGAGCTTCTTGTTTGTCCAAACTTTTCTTCCATGGAAATTGTTTCTCCAGACTTTGATCCGATGTTGTTCTAGTTTAGTGATTATGCCCTTTGGTATTAATTTTCCTCTGGAGTAAATTGTGTTGACAATGTACAAATTACTAGTTTAATTACTTCATAAAATAGCAAGTACATACATGTTTAATTGTCATCATCATTGTACAGGAGCTGCCAAAAGCTCACCAATGGGATTAAAGATTATTCAAGCAGTCCCCAACAAGGATAACGGGTCTCAAACCGAAGAAGTGATGCACTATGAAAATGATGAAAATGAACCAACTATTGAGTACCTGGCCTATGTCCCAAATATGACTACATGTCTAGAATAAAGCGAGAAGGAAAACCCTACAACTCTGGTGAAAATGTGTTTACATAGTTTGACATTCAAAAAGGTACTGCAAAATGTAGATTATAATATAATATGATGAATTACATCTTAGCATGCATATTTCTATGATAAAAAGGAAGGAGAGATGACTATTGCGCAAAGTTCAGCCGCGTCCGAGAGAAAGTGGGTTGAACTGGTTAGTCAGTGCACTTTTTACCCTATGAACACTTATTTAAAAAGAATATTTCAATCCATATATTATCCTTTGTTTCTTTTACCACTACATTGTGACGACCCCGGCTTAATTGTGCACTAACCATACATGCAAATGCACACGATCAAGCCTAAGGACTCACTTGAAGATATCACAACACAACTCTAAAACATAAATAAATTCATACAAGCTATATATTTCAAGCCAGGGCCTCGAGGGCTCGAATACATAGCTCGATGGCATATAAGTGTCAGCGGAAGCGTCAGATATCTGGATACAGATATATTACATAACAGAGAGATAAGCCTTCACAGAGGCGGGGCAAAATAAAAACTACGATCGAAAAGGCGTGGGCCTCCTGCCCTGGACCCTCCGATCCTACTCCTGGTCATCGGTCGGCTCCTCGTAGTAGTAGTACTCTCCGGGCTGGTAGTAGTAGTGGTCGTCGAACGGGACAACTGGCTCCGGGGCTCCGTCGTCTGGATGCGACAAAGGGATAAAGGGGGGAAAAGGAAAATAAAGCAAACGTGAGTACTCATCCAAAGTACTCAGCAAGCAAGGATCTACACTACATATGCAACATTGTCAAATGGAGGCTGTATATGTGGACTGGGCTGCAGAAATGCCAGAGTAGAGGGGAAAAGCCTAGTCCTAACGAAGACTAGCATCTTCATCAGTCTTGCAGCATAAGAAGAGAGCAGGATAACATAATGTAAAGTATAGTAGTAAAGTCATCAACCTCGGCCAGAGATTCTTCCTCGACTCCCTGCGAGAAAGCAATCCCAGAGCCGTACTATCCAGTTCTCATCTCAAGTCATGTTCTAGTTGTACCGATCGGGATACAACTCCGAGTGTCCATTACCGTAGGACAGGCTATCGGTAGAAGTTTCTTCCCTGCAGGGGTGCACCAACTTACCCACCACGCTCGCTTAACTCCAGCCGGACACACTTTTCTGGGTCATGCCCGGCCTCGGCTAAGCAACACGCCGCAACCCGACCAAATACTTAACCGAGAGGTCAGCACGCCAGACTAAACCAATGCCCCCAGGGGTCTTGGGCCTTCGCCCCGGGAACTCCTGCATGTTACGTGCACCGCCGGTGAGCAGACCTAGCAACCCCTTATACAAGCGTGGTTGCGTTCCCAGTCCAACCCAGTGTGTGCCGCATCAGTTGCTGACGTCTATTAAGCTTCGGCTGAAGTATACGACGCAGAACGCCCATACTATGCCCACGTGATGGTTAGTGCTATCAGGCCAGAGGCCCCTCGGATCAAATATCCAAACCGTTAGTGGATTAGGAGCACGCGGTAACGAGCAGAGACTCACGATCGATGTGACCCCGTCGCCCCGTCTCGAGGACTTGCGGCAAGGGCTAAGAATGCCCGGCCACGCCTCGTAGTTATCTCGCGGGCACCTCTCAGGTGAACCCGACTCCACATCACTTCGCATCCATGCTCGTGCGGGTACCCCTCAGGGCCGACCCGTCTTTAGTAACATGTTATCATGGTTTAGTGTTCAGTCATAGTAACCAAGTCTCCGTGTGTCTGACACCAAGGGGGAACCCTGAGGAATCACCCTCGATGGAATTCCCTCTCGATGTTATCATCAAGGTGAACGAAGGAGGAATCACCCTCGAGGTCCACACTTGAGATGTTGCACGACGGCGTCGGTATCGGGGGTGGTGTAGGAGGAATCACCCTCGCTTACCACGACCGAGTAACTAACCTACAAGGTTATCATCTGAAGTGCTGTCGAGGTATCACCCTCGGCACTCGATAGTATCCAAGTAGTGTCGAGCAACATAGGGGGAAGTGACGTGCGGTGCCCGGGTCTGATCTTCGATCCTGATAATCGGGTCTTCTGAGAGTCCAGCGGGGCAGTCGGGACAAGTGGGTCTCTGATAAGGCTCTACCCATCCTATACTAAACAGTTTAGGAGAACAGGCAGGTATCAAAAGTAGGCTACAATAAAGCAGGCTATGCAGCAGATATAGGACAACAGTAGCAGCAGTAACTTCTAATGCAAGCATAAGAGAGAAGAGAGTGGGCGATATCGGAATGCTCAAAATGGGGGTGCTTGCCTGTCTGCTCGACGGCTAGGGCAGGGTCGTCGGGGACGTAGTCGTACTCCGGAGCGGCGTCTGCCTCAGGAGCTACGTCGACGTCGGGGTCTACCGAGAGAGAAGAGGGGGAGGAAACAAATAAATACATAGCAACGATGCAATACAGGGTATGCTACAACTATGATGCAGTGCAGGGTTGCCTAAAGATGCATCTAGGTCATTGTAGTTATTTTAGGATTATCGTGGGATTTATTTACCGATGATTAGTCACTATTCATCCATCAGATACGGGTTCGGAGTTACGAGTTCTTCTACGTAGGAGGTTCCGACAAAGAAACAGACGGCACGATCAGACTCATCTCGTCGTTCTGAGCAAGTTTCATGTTTTAAGTTTTTCGATCTGATCTATGGTTTAAAAGTTATGAATTTTCGAAGTTTAAATGACTTTCTGGAATTATTTTTATTTACAGAAAATGATTTATGACGTCAGCATGATGTCACTGTGACATCAGCGGTCAACAACGGCTGACCAGAGTCAAACCTGACATGTGGGTCCAGTGGGACCCACGTGTCTGCCCTTGTTGGCTTAACAGAGTGTTAAACTAATCTATCTAACTAATTAGGGGTGTGGGCCCGACCTGACAGTGGGTAATTAAGTTTATCTAATTAATTTTAGTTATTAAAAATGTTTTATTTAAACTAATTAGCAGAGGGCCCACACGTTAGAGAGAGGTGAACAGTGATGGCGTTGACCCCGGTCAACGAAGTCAACCGAAGGCCAGGGGCCCACTGGCAGCGATCGTTGGCGGGCCCCACGCCTTGACACGCTGGCGGGGCCGCCGGGATCGCTCCGACGAGCTCTCCGCGGCGGCGCGCTCACAGGAGATCTTCGGAAAACGGCTATGGGGCACGGAATCGAGCGCCGCTACTTGCGTTCAAACGAGTCAAGTGCACCGCGTCGAGTGGGGGTGGTGACGTCGCCGGAGACGCACCGGAGTGACGGCGGCGACCACAAAGGCGGACGACAGCGCTCGGGCGTGATGGCAAATGGAGATACGGCACATTCGAGTCAAATGGATAGGCCAGAGAGCATCTATGCGCGCGGGCGAGCTCAATGGGCACGGCCGTATGACCAAATGGTCACCGGGAGCTCGCCGGCGACGAGCTCGAACGGCGGCGGTTCGGCTATGAAGAAAATCGACGGCTATGAGTGCGGAGAAGGGAAGAAAGAGAGGGGCTCGACACGGCGGCTTACAGTGCGGCTCACGGTGGCCCTTGGGGGTTTAGTAGCGCAGAGGCGTCGCCGGAGACAAGGAGGATTGACGGCGGCAGCAGCAAAGGGGGTAGCCCGATCTGCTCGTCGTGGAGCTCCCCGGCGCCATCCAGAGGCACCAGAGGTTGAGGAAGACGACGGCGGAGCACCTCGATACGTTCAGCGGGCACGGGGCCGCCGGTGGCCGCGGGGACGACGGAGTTGCGACGGTGACGGCGTTCGATGATGAAGGAAACGAGGGGGAGAAGGAAGGAGCGAGAGAGGAGAGAAGGAGGGGAATGACGGAGGAGGTCCAGGGGGGCTGCTCGGTCTCCTCCTTATCCCCTCGCAGAGAGCCGCGGCGTCGCGCTGTCGATCATCGACTGGAGCGGGAGCGTTCGTCCACGGCGGCGTCGACACGGGGAGGAGGGAGAAGAAGGGGGAGAGAGAGAGAGGCCGGCTGGGCTGGCCAGATGGGCTCCGTTGCAGCACTGTGGATTCGGCCCAGGGCCAGGTAAGTTTCTCTGTTCCTTTCTTTTCTTCCTGTTTTTTCCTTTTTATTAACACACAGAGAGAGAGGACTTATTTAGACATCCTAATCACTTAGGAAAAATATGGGAAAGGTCCTGATATTTCCCTGGTGATATTAGACACTGCCACAAAAAGTTTCAAGATGATTGGAAGTGGCTAGGTATCTTTAGAAAATAAATAAGGCAAGTTGAAAGCTGCTGGACCTCAAAAATAAATTTCAGGGGCATTTTGGGAATTTTGGGTAAGGTTGGCTCCAATTTTATAATTACCTTGGTATTATTTACAACATTATGAACAATTTTGTTTGAGTATTTGAAGAAGTAATTATTTGACTTCCATTTGAAATTTGAATTTGAAGTTGAAATATTTTCTAATGCAATTTTATTAGAATGATCATGATGACATGGCAGGTTAAGTAGCTTAACCAGAGTGGGGTAACATGGGGATGTTACATACATATTGCCGCAAATGCATCAATATTTTGGAATTGTGCAATACCTAAATATCAAACCACATCAATAACCTGGATTTATGATTTATGTAGGGAGAGTTGGAATTCACATACGCTGAGCAAAATGCAAGTCTAGGAGGCCAGCATGAAGAAATTGGACCTATGAAGATGCAGCATAAACAACCTGAAGCAGTCAAGAATGTTTTGGCAGAGGAACAGGAGCTAATTGTTGTCAAGAAGGCCATGGCAGATCAACATAAAGCGAGTGAAGTTGTGAAGGGGGGCGTGGCAAATGAGCATGAAGAGGTTGAACCTGTCAAGAAGGCCCTAGTAGAGGTGCATGTGGAGGCAGGAACTGGCAAGGAGGCCCTGGTAGAGCGGCATCAAGAGCCTGAAGATGGCAAGGAGGCCCTGCCATAGCAACACGAAGACCTTGAAGTTGTCAATAAGGCCTTGGCTGAGCAACATGAGGAGCCTGAAGCTGGCAAGGAAGTGATACGTCTCCAACGTATCTATAATTTTTTATTGTTCCATGCTATTATATTATCCATCTTGGATGTTTTATATGCATTAATATGCTATTTTATATCATTTTTTGGGACTAACCTATTAACATAGTGCCCAGTGCCAGTTGCTGTTTTTTCCTTGTTTTTGTCTTTTACAAAAAATCAAAACCAAACGGAGTCCAAACGGAATGAAACTTTTTCAGGATTTTTCTTGGACCAGAAGACACCCACGAAGCTTCGGGAAGAGGCCAGAGGAGCCACGAGGGAGCCACAAGCTCGTAGGGCGCACCCCAGGGGGGCGCCCCCCAAGCTTGTGGGCCCCTCGGGACTCTCCTAACCCTAATCTCAGCTCTATAAATACCTAAATATTCCCCGTATACCAGAGGGCACACCAAAAATACTTTTCCGCCGCTGCAAGCTTCTGTCCTCGTGAGATCCCATCTTGGGGCCTTTTCCGGCACTCTGCCGGAGGGGGATTCGATCATGCAGGGCCTCTGCACCAACCTTTTTGCCCTTCCGATGATGTGTGAGTAGTTTACCACAGACCTACGGGTCCGTAGCTAGTAGCTAGATGGCTTCTTCTTTCTCTTTGATCTTTAATACAATGTTCTCCTCGATGTTCTTGGAGTTCTATTCAATGTAATCTTCTTTTGCGGTGTGTTTGTTGAGATCCGATGAATTTTGGATTTATGATCAGATTATCTATGAATATTATTTGAGTCTTCTCTGAACTCTTTTATGAATGATTAAGATAGCTTTGTATTTCTCTCTGATTTATTGATTTGGTTTGGCCAACTAGATTGATCTATCTTGCAATGGGAGAGGTGCTTTGTTTTGGGTTCAATCTTGTGGTGTCCTCACCCAGTGACAGTAGGGATAGCAAGGCATGTATTTGTATTGTTGCCATCAAGGATAAAAAAGATGGGGTTTTTACCATATTGCTTGGATCTATCCCTCTACATCATGTCATCTTGCTGAAGGCATTACTCCATTCTTGTTAACTTAATACACTAGATGCATGCTAGATAGCAGTCGATGTGTGGGGTAATAGTAGTAGATGCAGGAAGGAGTCGGTCTACTTGTCATGGACGTGATGCCCATATTCATGATCATTGTCTTGGATATCGTCATAACGATGCGCTTTTCTATCAATTGCTCAACAGTAATTTGTTTACCCACTGTATGTGTTCTTTTAAGAGAGAAGCCTCTAGTGAAACCTATGGCCCCCTAGTCTATTTTTTATCATATTATTTTCAGATCTATAAAACAAAAAATACAAAAATACCTTGCTGCAATTTATTTATCTTTATCTTATTTAGCACTTTTATTTATCTTTTATATCAATCTCTATAAGATCTCACCCTTGCTAGTGACCATGAAGGGATTGACAACCCCTTTTTCATGTTGTTTGCAAGTATTTGTTAGTTTGTTCAGGTGCATCTATTGGGGATTTGTGTGTTCCTCCTACTAGATTGATACCTTGGTTCTTAACTGAGGGAAATACTTATCTCTACTTTGCTGCATCACCCTTTCCTCTTCATGGGAAAAATCAACGCAAGCTCAAGAAGTAGCAGGAAGAACCACTAGATCAACAGGGAGACCTTGAAGTTGTCAAGAAGGCCCTACCAAAGCAGTAGGAAGAACTTCAAGCTATCAAGGGGGGCCTTGCAGAGCATCAGCAAGAACTTGAATCTGTCAAGATGGCCCTGCTAGAGCACAAGTATGAACTCGGAAGTTTCAAAATGGCTCGGTTAAACTACAATGAAGAAGTTGTAATGCCCTATTAGACCTGCAGGGAGAACTAAAGCTGTCATCGATGCCAGAGAGCAGTAAGAAGATGTTGAAGCTGAGAAGTGTCATATTTTGTTGTGCAATACTTTGTCCCAAGGTTCTTAATTGTAATTTTGCCAATTATGAATCACAATTGTGAGAGCAAATAATGAAATTTATTCCAATTTGGCAGCAAATTTAAATATAAAACAAATTATCGGAGTGCACAAACTATGACAGTTATGGATACCATCACCAGCGTATGGACCCAGATGTAAGCAACCATGTCACCCACCTCTGGTCCCACATGTAAGCAGCCACGTCAGCAATTTCTGGACCCATATGTCACCGGCGTTGACCGGTCAAAACTGATGCCTGACTTATTACTGACAGGCAACTTCAGTGATAAAATCTCAGCCGGGCCCAGCTATATGTAACACCCTGGTTTTTTGCCTTTTTTATTTTCTGAGGATTTTGCTTGAGATTCCTTTTTCTGTGGCTCTGTGGTCTGGAAACCTGGGAAGATCATCTCTTCTTTCTTCCCAAAGTGGCTTGTCATCCTAAAAACCATCCCAAGACCATGTCATTTCCATCTTAGCCCAAACCCAAATTCTTTTTCTTCTGAATATTCCTTTTTCTATTAAAGGAATAACCCTTTTTTCTCTAGTTGTGAAACAACCTATATTTCTGTCTTTCCTAAAATTCCCAAAATTCATTTGGACCATATGAACCTTGGATATGCAAAAATATTCAAGATTTAATCCTCATGGTGAGCACACCATCCAATCTTTGCTTCTGGTCATATTTTTAGGTTGTGAAGAACTATATTTTATATTGCTCCATAAATTCCGAAATTTAACCAGAACCTTAGCCTACATATATAACCTCTCTACACAAAATTTGGGCTCATTTCATCAAGCCATTATTTTTTTATAGTTCTCTCAAGATTCTATCCAGAGTGAACAACTGTGAAGGAAGTACCATTTTGGTGTGTCCAATTGATATGAAATTTTTACAGTGTGTTCATGTGCCAATATGACTAGCCTCCACCAAAATTCAGCTCAACCCAATCATCTATATGAGTGCTACTTCATGATCTAGTTTCTGGACCAGATTGTGCGGTTGTTAAGCAACTATGTTAAATCTTGGTCCAAATCCCTCAAAACTTCACAGGATTCTTGTCCTTCCTACCATAAGTATCCGTGACATCTTTTTATTCTAATTAATCATCTCAGTTTGCCATAGAATCTTGCCAAAGTTGGCTACAACAAACTTCTCCTGATCTTTCCCATCTCACCATGGCTTGTTCTGACGATCCTTCACCTATAGTTTGTCACTGGGAGCAAGGACAATGCGCTAGACACCATTTGTCTGTCTCTCGAGTCTTTTTCTTGTCTGTGCACCCGGTGACCGCGTGTTTGCATGCATGTGCGCGCACTCTGCAGCGCTTGGCCGCGTCTAGAGCATCGCCTTGCTCCGACCCCTCCCACTCTCGTCGTTCTCTCGCGCCCGAGTATGTATGGTAGATTCCTATCGTCGTCGCCCTTAGCCCTGGACCCCTCCCCCTCCGGCAGCTTCCTCATCGGCGCTAGCCGCCAAGCGCCCACGGGTGCACAGTGGCCCACCAGCTCTGTTGCACGCCGCGGTGTCTTCCTCCTCTCCCTTGGCCTCAACTCTGCTCCGGCGTGATCCTCTGCCTTCTCCCATCACCTCCACGCGCTCCCCCTCCCGTGAACCCTTATCCCTGCCAGAGCATCAGCCGGACCCGAGCGGTGGCATTTGGCAACGGGCACCTCACCATGGCTATATGAGCCGTCCCCGCCTGCATTGCTCTTCACCATCTCCCTCGCCTCCCTCCCAGAAGCCTCCCCAGCCATTTCCCCGAGCCCTAGGAGCTCTCTTGTCCCTCCATTGCCGCCATGACCGCCGCTTCGGTCCTCCTAAATTCCGGCGAACCGGAGCTCCATTCCCCTTCCAAACCTCACCAGAGCCCTCTCGAGACTACCTCTAGCGTCCCCAGTACCCCGCAGCTCCTTCCCCATGACCGAAGCACCGTGTCCGACTCCGGCCAAAGCCGCCTTCCACCCTGCCCAAGGTAGCCCTCACTCCCATCGCCCTCGGAGCCCGTGCACTACATGGATGGATGCGCCGCTCTCCCCTAAGCATTTCGGTGCCCGGACCATGGCCGGAGGTGGGCCATGCCGCCGGGAATCATCACCGGCATGCGGAATCCCTCTATTCCACGGGCAGCCATCGGGAGGAAGAAGGAGGAGGCGGGAGGAGAGAGAGAGATCGGGTGGGCCCCGCCAGTCATCAACTCAGCTAGCCGGGCTAGCTACTTAAGTGGAGGCGTGTTTCCCAAAAGTACGTTTTCATCTCCAGAAAATGTATTTTTCTTCTCCTTCGGCCTAAAGTACGTTTTCTCTGTAAGTAAACATATTCTTAGCAATACGCTTTCTGTTTTTCCAGCCAAGGGCCTGTTTGTGAAGATTCTTTTTATAGATTGGTCCCTGGTATTCAGCTGTTCATATCTCTGCGGCCGTAACTCCGAATCAGGTGCTTCCAAAGCCCACGTTCTCGTCTCACTGAGCCCGTTCTGTTGGTATCATTTCCATTATGTTGTCAAATACTGAAAATGACCATTTTTTCCTTGCCCTTATTTAGGCCCCTCCGAGAGAGAAACGTTTCCAGCGTATCTTTTCGCGAGTTCCTCGCACTTCTTCCCAGAGAATCCTTCATCCCCAGGCAAGCCACGACAGCCACTTGCATGATGGTCTTGCAATAGTCTTGGTTTTCTACTTGATTATTTAAATAAGTTATGCATGTTAATATTTTTGTGAATGCTTTATATGCTTATGGATCCATGCTCATCCTCGTGCTATGTTTTTATACACCCTGATAGTTATGTGATTACTTGCTAGTATTATTATTCGTGTATGCCATTCTTGCTATTATTACATGCTGGTGATATTTATGTTCTCTGATGCTTTATTATCGTCTGTTATGAAAAGTACCTATGATATACATGATGATCGCTATGCCATGCTCAGTTGCATCTAGTAGAGTAGATGCTTTATTGCTACTGATGCTATGATTCATATGGTTATGCTTTCGATACATGCTCATGTTGGTATCATGTTCATATGCATTGTTGTTTCATCATGTTATTATGACTCGGCTCGTTATAATTCAAGTTGAACCTGATGTTAATCGAACTTGAACACTTGTTGGCTGAGTCATAGTGCCATGGAGTCCAGCTGACCAGTGCAGCCACAATTGCCTGTATGGGAAGGCCTCAATGCGGTCTATTGTCATGCCTCTCGCCAGTGCCTCCAACTAAGGAAGGTTAGGTGCGCGCATTACCCTGGCCCGGTAGCCGGCAATAACCTTGTGAGCCCAAGTTTGGTAATGTGCACATGTCCCCATTTGGGACCATTTTTGTTTTGCCACGACGGTGGCCGTTTGATGTCCAGAGTGGCATCTAGGGCCACCCATGACTTAGCCCAAAGGGGAGTTTGTCGGAGTGTCCAGGAGAGTGCCATGCAATCGATCAGTTTTGTCGGAATACCGTTGGTCCACCCGAATGGGAACATGAGGCCTTGGGTTCCGTGGTGTGGGTACAGTGTACTAACCTATGCAGAGTGTATAATCTATCGATAGCTGCACCCGCGGATATGGGCCTAGTTCGTAGTAGGTCACACTATGGGGCAACAGTAATAATAACCTGAATAATACACAACTCTGGTTCGATGAGGAAATAAGTTGGTTGATCTTTATGTGATCATTAGAGGATCACAGTGGTATCATGGATGCCGAAGTTGGTTGATGTTTATGGTGTCATGTGATGATCCCGGGTAAAGATCAAGCTCCTTGTGGTCATGTGATGATCACTACGATATTGTTAATTCCAAGCTTGGTTGGTCCTAAGGCGATCGTGTGATGTCCAAGTTGGTAAGTTGATACATGAGGTGGTTACGAGATAACCCCCGAGCAGAGTAAGTTGAATCATTATAGTTTAAACATGTTGCATGCTAGTTTCATCAATGTTCATATCATGTAACATGTTTACGCCATGCTTATCTGATATTGCTCTAGTTGTATCATGATCATCTTAAATTAACTTGTAAATGCCATGTTGTTGTTTGTCTTGATTGCTTTTGGTTGTTGTGGGCTTGCGAGTACATTCAAAGTACTCACCTGCCGTGTCATGCCAGTTTGCAGGTCATGCCATGATTGATTGCTTGTCGAGGATCCCGAGTATGTGAGCTAGGATAAGCGTTCCAGCCAGAGTCCCTGCGGAGTGGAGTTCACCACTGTCGTCGTTGTTCCGCTGCTACGAGTTGCTCTGCTGCTAGCATAGAACTACCCTAGCAGGCGTAGGGTCGCCATGCCGATGTAAATCCTTGGGTCTTCTGATCCCGTGTACCCAAATCCATTGTAGCAGAGAGCTGATTTGTTCTATGCCAAGTAGTGCCGTATTCCAGAAGACTTGATCTCTGGGCTTGTATACGGGGTGTTCCGGTCTCTCTGGGCCGGGGTGCCACAACGGTTGGTATCAGAGCAGGTCTGGCTGTAGGATGCCCTAGTCCGCGTGAGCGATAGAAAACGGTAGTATAGAGTCTAGTTTGTTTGTTCCATTTAGTTATTGCATTTGTTTGCTGCATAGCATGCATATGGGATTATTATATAGTCGCTAATGGTTGATCTTGTGAGTGTAGGTGCCATCGGTTTCGATCCACTAGTTGCTCCTTCCAGCTTTGCATACCTGCTTTTTGGTGTTTGGCGTCATCTCTGTCCCAGCAGAGTGATGCCAAGGTACCAAGTGGTGCCGAACACTTGTGGGACTTATGCTCAGGTATCTATCGATATCTTTTTCGCCAGCCCCACCTATCATTTCTGTGATAGACATGCTTCTATCCCAAATCATGACTTCCGACTCGCTGCTTTGGCAACCCTTACTAATCTTTGTTATCAGAAAGGGCAATGCCAGCAAGCCTTGTTTTCACCGCTATCCTACCATGTCACCCCATTCTTTGGACATGTACGGTTCCCTTCCGTCTGCTTGATGATGATGTGGTCGTGACCTCCATGTTCCACTACATAATCACCAAGCCCGTCCTCACCTCCGTGTCCATCCAGCTACAACCGGTGTTCAGCCAGCGCTTGGTGTAGCTTTGTTTACACCAACTCTTTCCACACGTGGATTCACTTTCGTGCACACCGCCACAGCATGTTAGACCATAGTACCGGAGTTCCCGCGAGATGGGTGTGCTTGAGTATGCATGCATATTATTGTTGTGAATAGCTATACAATATGATGTTGCTTGTGTGTAATCTTGATTGCCTTGTGTGCTTTTGTTTCATTCGTTTCTTTTGTTTATTTCTTTGGATCCTCGGTGTTACCTTATTTCCCCTTATTAAAGTTGCTCATTAACCGACACCGGACTCGAAGAATCAGCAAAGATTTCAAATATTTGGAAGCTTAGCCAAACATTATAGAATTCTTAGCCGACTGCATTGTATTGGGAATATTTGGCCTGAATGCAAATGATATCCTGGCTTGATTATCAACATCCAGTCTACAACAGTGATGCAATCTTCACATCAGTAATGATGAAATTAGCCGGAATAGAAGTACAAGACCAACAATATATTATCAAAGGTACGACTCATATACAAGGTTTGGCTCTATTATGAGTATGATTTGAAATATGCTATACCCGAAAGCAAGTCAGAATGTGCTATGAATTCAGTACTCAACAAGAAGGATAGTCAAACAACCTTTTTCATACAAGTAACCGGCAGTAGAAATATTAAAGGGTAGGTATATGGCATTGAGTCAACATATCCTAAATAGAAGCTTCTAGTGTAAGCAACCCAGTCTTCCCTCGCACGCTACCAGAGAAGCTTCCAATGCTAGATTCATCTTTCTTACTCAATATGATACGTGGATGACTTTCCATGCAAGATACTCAGGCTTCTTCCGTAAGCTACTGCAAAAGCTTCCGGCATAAGGTACCGAGTCTTCCCTAGCAAGTCTTTAAGGGGGGAAGCTTTTGAAGTACGGTACCCAGTCTTCTTCAGCAAGGTGTCTGACGAAAGCTTCGAGCATAAGCTATTCAGTCTTCCTCGACACGATGGCTTTCAGCACAAGCTTCCTTAGTACGTCACTAGTGCAAGATATTACATAGTGAGGTGGCAGCATATGGCAGTGCATCACAAGAATCGGTTTCGCAACAGTTTGGTCAGAAGCAAGAATCAGTTAGAACACAAGTGTGTGCCTCGGGAATCAAGTGTTCAGCTACATGTATTCTCATATATATATATATATATTGTGAGCATGCTGCCAAGTTCATGCAGGTCACTCGTACGATGATGAGATCATAGCCAGAATTAGACAACCTTGCCAGTTATGCAAGAGGAAGGAAGCCATTTGTACAACTCAGTGGTCTGATGCAAAGACCGACAAGCTATGAGGTGAGACAACATTGAGACAACCATCTTGGCAGTGGTTATTAAGGTCAGCCTCCTCACACCTAACAAAGTGATATTATTAACCTTTGTCACATTCTTGTATAATTAACGACAACAATGAGCTCCGTGCAAGCACATGTGGACCTGGAATATATCCTAAGACATGAGACATGAACAAGGATAAAGTATGATTGCCGGAATATTGCACATGACAATACCCATGGTCACACGAGGAAGTAATATGGCCAAGCTCTTTCCAGCAAAGGATCCAGACATAGAAAACAATAATGAAGGAGCAAGGCTGGCAATACAGGTATGATAATTGTTGCATGACCAACATGGTACGAATACCCAGGACAGTGTGATTCAGTATCGATCACCATGGATATACATCTAAGGGGTCTACTCTGTTTTGGTAAGGGCCTAATATTGAGGCCACCCGCTCAGCTAACAGTATATGCTCAGAATTGTCAGTATCAAATATCCAAGTCTGTCATGTGAGAACAAAGGCCATGTGACATCCCAAATTTTCAATTTGGAATGTTATACATAGGTCATCATATGCATATCATATTTTATTTGCATTTCATTTGTGATCCTAGAAATCTTAAGCAACTCAAGGACCCACGGAGAGAGTTGGGGATTTCATTTATTTTTTCATATTTGAATTTTTCTCAAATTTGAAAAAAGAGGATCATTTTGGTTTTAATAATTTTTCTCTCCAAAATATTTCTAATATAAAAAATAAAAGAGAGGAGATAAAATGACTTCTCCAAAATAAAAGAAATATTGGAGGAAAAATGTTAAAATCAAATAAATAATTTTATTTGGATTCTATTGCTATTTTATTTGAATTAGAAAAAATATATGCATTTTTTAAAATTGCATTTTAGGCCAGAAAAATGTTCACTTTGTTCTAAATATTTTATTTAGATGGTGAAAATTGTTATTGGAGGAAAAAAGAAGAGTCTCGCCCGACTGGGCCGAAGCCCAGCCGAGCAGGCCGGCATACAGGCGCCACCGCCTTCCCCGCGCCGCGCGCCGTGTCGCCGCTGGACTCCGGAGGAGTACGGGCACGCCCCGCCCCGCACCGCCCGACCCCTCCTCCAAGTCGTACGGGGCCGCCGCCTCACCCTCCCGCCTTTATAAGGCCGGGACCCGACCCCCCCTCTCCTCCACACACCGCCGCCGCCGCCACCAGCAGCAGCAGCAGCCGCAGCAGCAGCCGGTGCCGCCTCCTCCCGCTGCAGCGCCGCCGCCCGCGCTAGCCGCTGCCGCGGCCCTGCATCCCGCGCCGCCCGCGCTAGCCGCCGCCGGATCCCGCCGCCGCCGACCCGCCGGATTTTTTTTTGAACCGGTAAAGACCGCCGAACCGTCGCCCCGGTTTTCTTTTCTGTTTTTTTTCGTTAGATCGGTTTTGTTTTTTTAGGGTTCGCTAATTAACGAACGTTCACCTGAACGTCTCTGTTAGTGAACGTTTTCACCCTTTTGTCCCTGATAGCGAACGTTCGTTCGTTAGGTTTTTCTTTTTTCTGTTTTATTTTCGCCAGGGACCTATCCACGATTGTTTTTATCGCAGATTAGCCCCTGATCTTCAAACCCTCGCAACTTTTCAACCGTTCGTCCAAATCCAGTGAAACCAACGCCAAAATCTTCATCTTGAACCCCTCTTTCTGGTTAATCAACTTGAACATGGTTTTGACAATTTAAAATTTGGTTTCAAGCAGATTTGAATTCGAAGTTCTTTTGACCATAGTTTTAGTTCCGTAGCTCCGTTTCGTTTGAATTTTTTTTTCAAATCGAAGCTTTTCAGTTGAACTTTCAGATTTGATCTTTCTCATCTGAGTTTTACCCTTGCATCTATGCTTGAGTGCTTATGTATGCTATTGTTTGTTTGCAATAGAATTCCCGGAGTGCGAAGCGTGCTACTACGAGTCTCTAGGGTTTGCAGATCGTCGGCAAGGCAAGTAACACATTGATCATACTTCCTTATTACCCAGTTTTTATGCATTAGTTACAATCCTTAAACACTGCATGATTAGGATGTGATTAACTTGTGGGTATTGGGAAGTAGTTGATGAGGTAGAACCTAGTGTCTTATATTCAAACCTTGGGAGTTATTACGTTATGCTTACTTTGCTATGTTATGCTCGTAGACGTGGTTTGGTTTGAGAGAATTCATGAAAGATGTGAGAGTTATTGTTAACTAAGGTTTAACTTAAGGTGGCTACTTTAATACACATCTGGGTGGAATGGTTTGGGGCACCCTGGGGATACCAGTGGCTTGCCCGGACACCTGGGGAATCCAGTGTTGTCCTAGGAGATCCCAGGGTTACCGTGTGATCATCCTATGGTTTGCCACCCAGGCTCAAAGGGATCATAAGATTATTCAAGCTAGAAACTTCTGTGTGCAGCCACAAGCCATTATGGGCTCTGGCATAGTTGAGTATGTTGTGTGACCTCTTTCAGTGGTAAACTAGCAGATGTAGGGGATGTAGGTGGTACGGTTTACCCGTCAAAAGAATTAATGCTTCTGAAAGACTGTGTCTCGGTCATCCGTTTCTCAAACACCATGTAGTGCGAGAAATCCAACGGAGGAGATCGAGTCTTGTGGGGAAAAGTGCGCAAACCTCTGCAGAGTGTACAAACTAATCATGGTTAGCCGTGTCCCCGGTTATGGACATCTTGAGTATCTGGTTCTTGGATTATCATCTTGATCTCATCACTCTTAATTAATGTTGCTGGGTTGTTAATTACTGTTTAATTGGGATTGAGATGGGGTTACCATTCTCAATGTTTTTCAACTACCATGATAGTTAAATAAAATATATTCCTTTGTTGTAGGGGAAAATTAGCTTTTCGCAAAATCATGATAACCATAGAGCCTCCACCAGCCACATATGCATGTAGTGATAGCATTTACTTTGTTCATTGCTCTATAGTGTTATCTTGCCAGCATATTCCATGTGCTGACCCGTTTTGGGCTGCAACATATCATGTTGCAGACTTTTCAGACGAAGAGTAAGGTGCGCTAGGTCGCTGTCGTGCACTCAGCTATGCCGTTGGAGTTGATGGACTCATTTACCTTCGATGCTTCCGCTGTTACTTTATTTAGATGGCCTTCAGCCATATTATTGTAACAAGTTCTCTTTACGAGGATTTCGATGTAATAAGTGTGTGATTGAACTCTGTTATAAATCCTTGAGTACTGTGTGTGTCAGCATACCAATCCAGGGATGACACTTATGCACAGAGATTTGACCGTTTGAGGTCAGATCGCTACAGGCCAATTCAGCAGTTTGACTCGAGAGACCATGTTAAAGCATTACACGGCCCACTATCCACATGGTTATACCAACAGAATGAGTAATCAGAATGTAGAACCATAACCTCGAAGCTTGTGCTCTCGCATATGGGAATCAGTTAAAGGATAGTCTTTCATTAACAAGATTCTTTTGCCGTAACCACCGGCAGTCAAGTCCGTGGATACGATCGTTACAAGGCCGTACACTTTTATGTCAGTCACGACAGGCAACAGTCAAATCTTTGGTACGGATTTGATACTCAAGACAGTGGGGCTGGTCAAGATGATTCAGAAATCTCTGTGAGAAGTTAGATTCCGCTACAAGAACGGTTATGATTCACAACACTGTTTTGAACCTAGAAGACGTGCATCTATTTGAGAAACTCAATGCTAGGAGTAAAAGATTTGGTCTCCACCGAGAAAAGTGGTTCACAACTCCATGGAATGTTATCAGTGCGGGATTTAAGAAATGACACATCCATCGAAAACCAATCTCAGGCTTGTGAGCAGGGCATGTATTGCAGTCATGATAATCTATCCCACCCCGCTAAGCTGACAGATACAAAGGAATTGGAACCAATGTAAGGATGAACATGTGAGGTAATACCTATCAAAATGAGGATACAGTAAAGCAAACCACCCCAGAGCCAGGCAGTCAGCCATATGAAATTCAGTGGGAACATCATATAAGGAAAATGATACCCGAGTTGGAAACGGTTTATTTAAGTCAGGATATTACTTGTTCCCTGAGCAACCAAATCTCGAGGACGAGATTTCTTTAAGGGGGGAAGGTTTGTAACACCCTGGATTTTGGCCTTTTCTTTTTCTTTTGATTTCCTGAGGAATTTGGTAGAGATTTCTTTTTCTGTGGCTCTGTGGTCTGGAAACCTGGGAAGATCATCTCTTCTTTCTTCCCAATGTGGCTTGTCATCCTAAAAACCATCCCAAGACCATGTCATTTCCATCTTAGCCCAAACCCAAATTCTTTTTCTTGGGAATATTCATTTTCATCTTAGCCCAAACCCATCTGAGCAACCTATATTTCTATCTTTCCTAAAGTTCCCACAAAATTCCCAAAATTCATTTGGACCATATGAAATATGCAAAAATATTCAAGATTTAATCCTCATGGTGAGCACACCATCCAATCTTTGCTTCTGGTCATATTTTCAGCTTGTGAAGCAACTATATTTTATATTGCTCTATAAATTCTGAAATTTAACCAAAACCTTATCCTACATATATAACCTCTCTACACAAAATTTGGGCTCATTTCATCAAGCCATTATTTTTCTATAATTCTCTCAAGATTCTGTCCAGAGAGAACAAATGTGAAGGAAGTACCATTTTGGTGTTCCAATTGGTATGAAATTTTTACAGTGTATTCATGTGCCAATATGACTAGCCTCCAACAAAATTCAGCTCAATCCAATCATCTATATGAGTGCTACTTCATGATCTAGATTCTGGACAAGATTGTGCAGTTGTTAAGCAACTATGTTAAATCTTGGTCCAAATCCCTCAAAACTTCACAGAACTCTTGTCCTTCCTACCCTAAGCATCTATGACATCTTTTTATTCTAAGTAATCATCTCAGTTTGCCACCGAATCTTGCCAAAGTTGGCTACAGCAAACTTCTCCTAATCTTTCCCATCTCACCATGGCTTGTTCTGATGATCCTTCACCTCTAGTTTGTCACTAGGAGCAAGGATAATGCGCTAGACACCATTTGCCTGCCTCTCGAGTCTTTTTCTTGCTTCTACACGTGGTGACCGTGTGTTGCATGCCTGTGCGCGCGCTCTGAAGCGCTTGGCCGCGTCCAGAGCGTCGCCTTGCTCTAGCCCCTCCCCCTCTCCTCGTTCTCTCGCACCCGAGCATGTCTGGTAGATTCCTATCTTCAACGCCCTTCGCCCTGGACCCCTCCCCCTCCGGCAGCTGCCCTGTCGGCGCTAGCCGCCAAGCGCCCATGGGTTCACAGTGGCTGGCCGGCTCTGTTGCACGCCGCGGCGTCTTCCTCCTCTCCCTTGGCCTCACCTCTGCTCAGGCGTGATCCTCTGCCTTCTACCGTCACCTCCACGCCCCCCCCCCTCCCGTGAGCCCTTATCCCGGCCGGACCCGAGCGGCGGCATTAGGCCACGGGCACCTCGCCCTGGCTATATATGTCGTCCCCGGCCGTGTTGCTCTTCACCATCGCCCTCGCCTCCCTCCCAGAAGACTCCCCAGCCATTTCCCTGAGCCCCAGGAGCTATCCTGCCCCTCCATTGCCGCCATGATCGCCACTGTGGTCCTCCTAAATTCCGGTGAACCGGAGCTCCATTCCCCCTCCAAACCTCACCAGAGCCCTCTCCAGACTCCCTCTAGCGTCCCCAGTACCCCGCAGCTCCTTCCCCATGACCGAAGCGCCATGTCCGACTCTGACCGAAGCCGTCGTCCACCCTGCACAAGGTAGCCCTCACTCATGTCACCCTCGGAGCCTGTGCACTACATGGATGGATGCGCCGCTATCCCCTAAGCATTCCGGTGGCCGGACCACGACCAGAGGTGGGTCGTGCCACCGGGAATCGTCGCTGGCGCATGGCATCCCTCTGTTCCATGAGCTGCCGTCTCAAGGAAGGAGGAGGGAGGAGGAGAGAGATCAGGTGGGCCCCGCCTGTCATCGACTCAGCTAGCCGGGCACGCTACTTAAGTGGAGTCATCTTTCCCAAAAGTACGTTTTCGTCTCCAGAAAATGTATTTTTCTTCTCCTTCGGCCTAAAGTATGTTTTCTCTGTAAGTAAACGTATTCTTAGCAATACGCTTTCTGTTTTTCCAGCCAAGGGCCTGTTTGTGAAGATTCTTTTTATAGATTGGTCCCTGGTCTTCATTTGTTCATATCTCCGGGACCGTAACTCCGAATTAGGTGATTCCAAAGCCCACGTTCTCGTCTCACCGAGCCTGTTCTGTTGGTATCATTTTCACTATGTTGTCACATAATGAAAATGACCATTTTACCCTTGCCCTTATTTAGCCCCATCGAAGAGAGAAACGTTTCCGGTGAATCATTCCGCGAGTTCCTCGCACTTGTTCCCGGAGAATCCTTCATGCCCAGGCAAGCCACAACAGCCACTTGCATGGTGGTCTTGCAATAGTCTTGGTTTTCGACTTGAATATTTAAATAAGTTGTGCATGTTAATATTTTTGTGAATGCTTTATATGCTTATGGATTCATGCTCATCCTCGTGCTATGTTTTTATGCACCCTGTTAGTTATGTGATTGCTTTCTAGTATTATTATTCTCATATGTCATTCTTGCTATTATTACATGCTAGTGATATTGATGTTCTCTGATGCTTTATTATCATCTGTTATGAAAAGTACCTGTGATATACAGGATCATCGTTATGCCATGCTCAGTTGCATCTAGTAGAGTAGATGCTTTATTGATATTGATGCTATGATTCATATGGTTATGCTTTCCATACATACTCATGTTGATATCATGTTCTTATGCATTGTTGTTTCATCATGTTATTATGACTCAGCTCGTTATCATTCAAGTTGAACCTGATGTTAATCAAACTTGAACACCTGTTGGCTGAGTCATAGTGATATCGAGTTGAGCTGACCAGTGCAACCACACTTGCCTGTATGGGAAGGCCTTAATGCGGTCTATTGTCATGCCTCTCGCCAGTGCCTCCAACTAGGGAAGGTTAGGTGTGCGCGTTGCCCTAGCCCGGTTGGCGGCAATAACCTTGTGAGCCCAAGTTTGGTAATGTGCACATGTCCCCGTATGGGACCGTTTTTGTTTTGTCACGACGGTGGCCGTTTGATGTCCAGAGTGGCATCCGGGGCCACCCATGACTTAGCCCAAAGAGAGTTTGTCGGAGTGGCCGAGAGAGTGCCATGCAATAGATCGATTTTGTCGGAATACCGTTGGTCCACCCGAATGGGAGCACGAGGCCTTGGGTTCCGTGATCTGGGTACATTGTACTAACCTCTGTAGAGTGTATAATCTATCGATAGCCGCGCCCACGGATATGGGCCCAGTTCTTAGTAGGTCACACTATGGGGCAATAGTAATAATAACCTAGATAATACACAACCCTGGTTCGATGAGGAAAGAAGTTGGTTGATCTTTATGTGATCATGAGAGGATCACAGTGGTATCATGGATACCGAAGTTGGTTGATGTTTATGGTGTCATGTGATGATCCCGGGTAAAGATCAAGCTCCTTGTGGTCATGTGATGATCACTACGGTATTGTTAATACCAAGCTTGGTTGGTCTCGAGGTGATCGTGTGATGTCCAAGTTGGTAAGTTGAGACATGAGGTGGTTACGAGATAACCCTCGAGCAGAGTAAGTTGAATCATGATAGTTTAAACATGTTGCATGCTAGTTTCATCAATGTTCATATCATGTAACATGTTTATGCCATGCTTATCTGATATTGCTCTAGTTGTAGCATGATCATCTTAAATTAACCAATAAATGCCATGTCATTGTTTGTCTTAATTGCTTTTGGTTGCTGTGAGCTTGTGAGTACATTCAAAGTACTCACCTCGCGTGGCATGCCAGTTTGTAGGTCATGCCATGATTGATTGCTTGTCGAGGATCCCGAGTATGCGAGCTAGGATTAGCGTTCCAGCCAGAGTCCCTGCGGAGTGGAGTTGACCATAGTCATTGTTGTTCCGCTGCTAGAAGTATTCCGCTACTACGAGTTGATTTGCTGCTAGCATAGAACTACCCTAGCAGGCGTAGGGTCACCATGCCGATGTAAATCCTTGGGTCTTCTGAACCCATGTACCCAAATCCATTGTAGCAGAGAGCTGATTTGTTCTATGCCAAGCAGTGCTGTATTCCAAAAGACTTGATCTCTGGGCTGGTATACGGGGTGTTCCAGTCTCTCTGAGCCGGGGTGTGCTACACCATCAGATTATGGACCCGTATGTCAGAAATGTTGGGTGTTCAAACATGGTTGGTTAGTTGTTAGTGTTGGATATATCGTCACCGAAAACTATGATGAGGGACGAGCAAGTCGTATACGGTGACAGTTCCATTGACATTTTTGGGTTGTCGCAGAAGATAGCTTTAGCGACATATTTCTATTCGTCACCTAAGATGCGATCTTGAGTGATGGGGGGAGTGGTACTGTCAAGATTTTTTTTATGATGGTGGGGGTGATGGCCGAAAAACCTCACCAGTACTTTTTCCACGACGAAAAATGGTTTTATTGACACAAGTGAAACATCGCAAAATAGACCAAATTTTGTAGTGTATCGATTTTAGGTAATCCTCTAATGATAAGATTGACGGTTCTAGATTATGAAGCATGTCAATTTCTTCCTCGGGAGTGGGGTGCAAGGGATCAATGTGAGGCACATAAGGTGTTGGGGATATAACCTCACGGTATAACCCGCCCAGAAAGGGCTGGGTCAAGTCATTGGCGACTCTTGGAGTTAGGCCTCAGGTAGGCCAGGACGATTAAGATGCAATACTAGAAGGGTGGCTAACAAGATGGGTCGGCTTAAGGCCCAAAGCCAGAAGGCGGCATGCGGCCCAGAGGTGTAAGCCGCCATACGGTGTCCTGTCATAAACGGCAAGGCGACTTAGAGTTAGACTCGGTTACGGATCATGACCCGACCTAGACTCTTGTAAGCCGGAGGCCTCAACCTATATATAAAGGTGAGTCCCCGGCACAAAATAGGGCAAGTTACAATCAATTGATAGCTAGGTCAAGCGAATCTGCTCCCTTGTAATCGATACTCAAGCAATAAGCAGAAAAGCAGGAGTAGGCTTTTACCTCCACTGTGAGGAGCCGAACCTGGGTAAACTCGTGTCCTTCGACCCGCTCAACCCCGACAAGCCAATCACCGTTTGCGATGGCCTCACGTCTAAGTCCTCACACTAGGACATATGTCGTGACAAAACCACGACAGTTGGCGCCCACCATGGGGCCAGCGCATGGTGGTTTGGAGTTCTTCAAAGGCTCTTTCCTAGGGATCAAGGGATACGTTGTCTGCAGGATGACCAAGAGTTGCCGTGGCAAGCTATACATCGACGATGCTGGCTGGGGCCCCGAGGCGGACTCAATCGAGTATGGGTACCGGGTCCCCTTCGGCGGAATCCACGTTTTCATCGGCAAGATCGGCAGATCTGAACCTGAGCCGGACATCTACGCCGACCTCGTCAAGCCAGCTCGGCGCACGCAACCCTCCCGGATCCAAGCCGGTCGGAAGCACGTCTTCGTGGGCTTCACGCAAGGTGTGGAACTTGCAGAAAATTCCACATCTGGAGGAGAGACTCTCATCTACTCAGTTAATGAGTCCTCGACCGGAGAGCCGAAATCAAACTACCAGCTTCAAGATGGTGGGCTTGGGGGCTGTTCTGATGGTGATAGTATTCTGGACCCCTGCGAGCCGCCGTGCCGATCCGCCATCTTCATGGCAGGCACGGCGCCGGCTCTCAACAACACGACGGCCGGAGCAACAACAACAACTGACCCCTCAAGGTCTGGTTCAAGTCTTATCTGAGTTGATGGATGCTTTGACAACCTTAATGGGGACTGAGGTCACGGCGGAAAACCAAGCGGAGCGTAACACAGAAATAGCAAAGCTTAGGGAGCAGATGACCAAGGCCCAGGAGGATATCAATGCTGAAAACGCCCGAATGGACACATTGCAAGCTCAGGTTAATGCTGAATCGGAGCGCCTGAAGGCCGAGGCTTGGCGTTTAAGTCTAGATCAAAATGCTTCCAATGCAGTCTTTTGAAGGAGGCACCAGACCCATTTGCCCATAAATTATGAACCCATGAATTTGTTCAACACACCAGGGGCGGGACCGAGTACTCCAGGAGCACCGGTTATACCCCCATCGACCATGGAGGCGCCCAGGAATAGGGCGGCGGCTCAGCCTCATCAGCCAGAGCCGGCCCGCAGGGGCCAGACCCCGCCTCAGCGTTTCGCAATGCCGCCGGGTCAGTTTTCTAACCCGATGGATAACATGGTAGTGGCGGCTACCCGGCTCAACGCGCTCCCTATTACTGGTGAGTCGCCCATCGCAGTGGAAACACGGAACACCATTGAGCTTCTTCAAACGGCGATTGCACAGTAGGAGAAGTATTCATACAGTCGTGATCGTGTGCACTCAATTCCCCTCCCGAGCCGTAGTTACAGCCGGCATGTTGAGTCGCCCGTGGTCTCCAGCAGTGAGCGACGCCGTAACCTGCCCCAGGGTAACCTTACCCTTAATCCAAGGACTGATGCTCAAGCAATTGTGGATGAGGCAAGAGCCCATCATGAGGCGGAGGCGGCTAACCAGGGGGCTTATCAGCAGCCCCCGGTGACCCCTTCAGCTTCTGTGGGAGCTGGATAAAATTCTCGGACTATTGGAGTACCGTGTCTCGTGTCGGCTTTACACAACGAGCGTATGCCCAAGGAGTTTAAGGGCCCTCGGAAGGTGCCCAACTACACAGCAGATCTTGAGCCGGCAGCTTGGATTGAGAGCTATGAGTTAGCCATGGACATGTTGGAAGTCAGTGATGCGGTATATGCCAAGTATTTTACTATGAGAGGGGTTGGCTCGTACATGGTTAAAGAACCTGCCCCCCAACTCTATCAATAGCTGGGCAGAATTGAAGGACAACTTCATCCAGAACTTTCAAGGAACTTGTAAGCAGCCAAGGACAATTGTTGATTTGGAGCATTGCATGCAGCGAGAAGATGAGTCGGCCCATCATTGGGCTCACCGGGTTGCGACCATCATACACTCTTCGGACAGTATTGGGGCGGCTCAAGCTGTGTTGCTTTTGGATAAAAACTATCACTTCGACCCTCTTAAACAGAAGCTAGGACGGCTTAAGCGCAAGTGTAGAGACATGGGCAAGCTTATGGATGTACTTACCAGGTATGGCGACTCTGATACCACAAAAGATCCTATATCTGATGATGACAAGCTTAATAAGGGCAAGAAGAATGGTGGTGGCAAGGGCCAGCAGCAGAACACCTCAGGTCAAAATGGCAATCATAACGGCCAAGGCAATGGGGGAAGCGTAAGTACTTCGATGAAGGTTCAGACTTTGTGGCTAACACCAACGCTAGGTTTAATAATCAATGTCGTAATGGTAATGGCAAGCTGCCTTTCAGTGGAGGAAAGCCTATAAATCTTGAGGCAATGCTCAATGACCCCTGTCCAAAACGCAGTTATCCTAACAAACCATCTACTCATGCCTGGAAGGATTGTTATATCATGCAGGAGTTTAGGAATCAGAATCTTCAGCAGCATCATGGTAATGGTAATGGACCGCCCGGCGGGTCAGGCTCCGGTTTTCAGGGTTCCAGCTTTGGTGGTGGCGGCTCAAATTCTGGCTATCAGGGTCAAGGTAACCATAGTGGTCATAATCAATAGTCTGGTCAGGGTAATCAGCAACAAAACAATTAGTCAGGGTAACAGAGTAATCCGAAGCAGCTTAATAGGGCCAGTATCATGTCTTCACTACTAATACATGCAAGCGTGACCGGAAGGTCCATAAGCGAGCAGTCAATACAATTGAACCGGCGGTGCCGCAGTACTTACGATGGTCAGAGCAGACGATCACATGGAGCCGTGCGGATCACCCGCCCCGGGTTGATGAGCCGGGTCATCTGGCACTAGTGGTATCCCCTCAAGTGGGCGGCTATAAGTTCACAAAAGTGCTCATGGATGGTGGTAGCAGCATCAACATATTGTACTACGATACCTTTCGACGGATGAGTCTGACAGACAAGGATCTCAAGCCGTCTTCCATGGTTTTTCATGGAGTGGTGCCTGGCAAGTCAGCCTACCCTGTGGGAAAGATTGCTCTGGAAGTGGCTTTTGGTGATGAGTATAATTACATAGCAGAGACACTATGGTTTGAGGTGGTCAAGATCAAGAGTCCTGATCATGCCTTATTTGGACGGCTGGCTTATGCCAAGTTCATGGCTTGCCCTTGTTATGTGTATTTGCAGCTCAAGATGCCAGGGCCAGAGGGGAGAATCATAGTTCATGGGAATCGTAAACTCGCCCTAGAGTGTGAGGAAGGAGATGCGGCTTACGCAGAATCGGCTTGTGCTACGGAGGAGCTCAAGTATTATAAAGATAATGTTGACCCGGCTGATATGACCCCTCTGAAGAAGCCCACCAGAGAGACAGACCCGCCACTCAAGTTTAAGTCGGCAAAGGATACACAACAAGTTGACTTTATCCCTGGTGATTCTTCTCAGTAGTTCACCATTGGGACAGGGATGGATCCCAAATAGGAAAGCGCGCTCATCGAGTTCATCCGTGAGAATTGGGACATCTTTGCATGGAAGCCTTCTGACATGCTAGGTGTACCGAGAGAATTCGCTGAGCATCACCTTAATGTTGATCCTAAGATGAAACTTGTTTGCTAGTTCCTCTGTCGTTTTAATGAGGAGAGCCATAAGGCTATTGGAGAAGAAGTAGCCCGACTCTTAGCTACCGGGTTCATAATTGAGGTGTTCCACCCTCAGTGGTAGGCTAACCTTGTGTTGGTGCCTAAGAAGAATGGCACTTGGCGTATGTGTGTTGATTACACAGATCCTAACAAGGCGTGTCCGGTTGATCCGTTTTCTCTCCCTCGCATTAACCAAATCATTGATACCACGGCGGGTTGTGAGAGTTTGTGTTAGGACCGAGAGTATATCGACCAGAGGGGGGTGAATGGGAGATTCAAATTTTCATTCGAAAGCTTTGAAACTTAATCCACACACCGCAATGGAATAGGGTATAGAGGGAAATGCACTGAATCAGATTTCTCCGTCAGAGGCATATTCATCGAGAAAGGCATTTACAACAGAGCGAGCTTGATGGACAATGGGTTTAACTACGATGATGGTTATGCAACAAGAAAACAGGTGTAACAGAATGAAACAAAACATAAAATGAGACAGAAAGAAACACAATTGAAAGGTTACACAAGATAACAAGGATACAGACTAACAACGTAGGAATGACGATGAAGATAAAGCAAGTATTTGACACAACTACACAGGATGAAAGACACAGAACAAACAATGATCAAAGAATCTAGTGGCACAAAGCACGAATGAAAACTACTGAAAGAAATGCAGTAGAATATATAGAACCAGAGGTGCTCGATGGCGACAAGAGATTTGGTAGATCAGTTCACCCTTCTGCCAAAGGGCTACGTCTGGTTGGAGGGGCTGTGACTTAACATGGAAGATAAACTCTCTTCACCCTATTCTCCTTCAACACAGAGCTGATCAGACTCAGGTTGATTTCACTCGTGGTAGATCCTTGTCGGCAATCTCCAAACCTTCGGACGACCTTCGCGAACCACAATCACTCTTGGTTGCTGAAGATCAGGCTCGGTGAAGACAACAACTCTTCAACACTCGAAGCAAAACCTATCCATCTAGAGAGTGCGCAGCTCTCAAGACTAACAGGTACAAGAACTCTCACTCAGAACTCCTGTGATGCTAAACCATTGTCTAAGTTTGGGCTCTTGGTTTTCTCTCGGTGGATCTTAAACTCAAATCACTCGGAGAGGGGTTGCTCAAATCAATCTTCTCAGAAATCTCAAACGGAGCAGCTAACTTACAACATTGGAGCGGGGTGGCTATTTATAGCCGCAGTCTTCCCAGATGGGAAAAGACCAAATTGGACATCTGCTTCAGCCAATGGCCGAATGACACGATTCCAACGGTCGGATTTGAGCACAACGGTAACATTTCTTGTGGAGCAAGAAATGCTAACTCCTCGGTCGGAGGCAAATCTCTCGCAGCAAAGAAGATCACAGTCTCTTGCTGGCAAGTATTTACTCGGAGCACAAAGCGATTTCTCTCGCATCTTTCATAGGTTGTAGCTAAGCATCACAAATGATCTAAGCATTGAGAACCTATACCCCTCTTAATAGTACGGAGGTCCTATGACTCAAAATACATAAAGAAGAAAAACTAAATGAATGCTACGTCTTCATTTCATCTTTGACTTCAATCGCTGCAGTCAATTCCTTCGAACAACAGTATTCGAAACAAAAGCTTCGCTTTAGCAGAAAACTTTCGAGGGGTCAATTTCTTCACATTAATCTTCTCAACTCTATCACTTCAACAGATGTAGCTTGTTCTTCTCTGCAACGCAGATATGCTTTGGTGAAGTTCCTTGAACTCAGCACCGGAGACAGAATTGTTCGATTGTGTATGGACTTTTCTCTCTGTGTGCACTAGCAAACAAGTTAGTCCATACCTGTTTCTGTCAACAATCTCCAAAACACAAGGTAGGCAGATATTGCACCAACAATCTCCCCATTTTTTGGATGATCGTTGACAAAACAGATCACATCGAATGATAGATAATGAGTGGAATGAAATGCGAAGAATAATGAAAAATGAGAGAAGTTTACGAAGATAATAAATTCTCCCCCTTAAGATATGCTTCGGTTCGGGAAGATATATTTCTCTTCGTATGAGTGTCATTGGCAGCAGAATTCATACTAGATTTCGTTCAATGCACTCGACGGTGTCTGAGGCTGTTCCTGTCACGAAAACTTCGACAATGGTTAGATGTGAAACAAACATTGTGAGCTTTGTGACATGGATAAGTCATGAAGGTTTTCTCAGAACACAATTTGGATCCACACGAGATACAATTTTCCTGCATGTTAGATAATCGATAAGATCAAGGCAGGATCGAATAATAATTCATAGCTCATAGTCGATATGCTTTGAAGGTGGTTTTCCTGCAGAAAAGTGATGCAAAAGATATTCGCAAGAAAAAAACACTTCGTCAATCATAAAGATGACATTTTAACTTCCTGCAAGGTTAGATAGTGATAAGTATCAATAAGAACATATCCAACCAAAGGTTGTGAAACATATAGTGCTCCAATGTAACATCATCATTTGATGATTCTCTGTTCTTCTTCGAGGAGCAGTTGAGTATCCCTGTAGGATAAATGATTTTCGATGAAGATCAATCAAGGAAAAAACATACGAAAGCACCTGCATAAAAATAGAGTGAAGCAAATAGCATTGCAGGCGGGGTTATTAACATTACATGACGATCGAGGTTTTCAACACCACATGCGGTGCGATAAAGTACTTGAAGCAAATTGTTCGACGAGAAACCAAATGAAAGTTCGAAGCAAAACACCCTGCAAACCCTGATAAACTACTATCACTCGATGTTATTCTCCCCCTTTTTGTCAACAAGTGTCAAAAAGGAAAAAGAGTACACACGAGGAATTACTCCGTGGGAGTATCTTCTGAGTCAGAATTGAAATCACTTGAAGAGCGAGAGTCAGAAGAATGCAAAATAGTCGAGGCAGAAGCAGGAGTAGCAGCCTTGGCTTTGAGGGGCTTCGAAGGATGTGCATCTGGCTTGTAGATACGAGTTCCGGCAGTGTCTTTGATCTCATCATCGTGGTTAACAAACAGCAGATCCGTTGAAGCAGAATGCTGTGGAA
This sequence comes from Thinopyrum elongatum, assembly GCA_011799875.1. Classification (NCBI taxonomy): domain Eukaryota; kingdom Viridiplantae; phylum Streptophyta; class Magnoliopsida; order Poales; family Poaceae; genus Thinopyrum; species Thinopyrum elongatum. The sequence continues at coordinate 220,530,053 of CM022300.1, read as the reverse complement.
GCTCTGGAGTTTATCTTCGGACACGCGGTACTACAAGCAAGTCCAGATAGTAATAGTCTTTGAATAGCCCCTTCTTGGCTAGATCCTTGTGAGAGTGATGCCTTCTCAGCAAGGTCCAAGTTCTCTTCCTTACATCCTTCTCATGCAACAGAATTTGCCGAGTGTGATTATGAATCAGATTTAGTTCAGCCAGCAATTCCATCTTTTCCTTCCTATCCATTCTGATGTGCCTCTCCAGGGTCTGCTGAGTGCGAATGCAAATCTCATAGAGTGATGGATTTTCCTCTTGAGGAATTTCAACTGTGGCTTCTTTAACTTTTGGTACACTCTCAGATGCAGTAGCAGTTGTAGTAGCATCAACAGGTTCCTTTCCTTTCCTGTATTCTTTCACGATGCACAGAGTGTCATGAATAGGTGGCATGAATACCTTCGGTGCGTAGGCCCAGAAGAATTTTTCATTGGTGAGCTGCTCAGTGGCATACATGATCCAAGGAGCATAGGGCTTGAGCGACTGAGGGCTATCCGCAGCACATGCCAGATTTCGAATGAATAGGTCAGGAATGTCAAATTTGGTTCCCTGAGGTATTGACACCAGAGCATTTCCTACGATGCCTTTGATGGAGTTGGGCCTGTTGGTTGGCATGATGGTATTGCACAGAATGTGGAATAGCACTTTGTTGCCGTAGGCCAACTTCGTAGGGTCAACTTTGATTCATTCATCACCCACCATTGTGGGATCCATCAGGAAATGGAGTTGGGCATCAGATACTTCCCAGAAATGCAGTCTGTGTTCTCTATTATTCTCAAATTCACATCGTGGTAAATTTATCAGGGCCAAAAAGTGATCTTCTGAGCATTTGATTCTCTCTCTGCCTGTCATCCATTCGTGCGTCCAGGTTGAAGTGTTTTCCATCTGCCCTGTGATGTACAACGTGGCGTAGAACTAAAGGATAATCTCTTTGTTCCATCCATGAATGAATCGCATAAAACTCTTCAGAAGAGCATGCTCAATATGGTCAAGCGTGTTATGGAAGCATGGCATATTTTCGAACTTCGTGAAGTTCAACATCTTGTGATTGAAAATCCTGTGCTTGCCAAACAAGATCCGAGCATAATATATTGCCTGATCCTCTGTCCAAAACCTCAGAGACAAAGATGTTCTTTCTCCTTCATATGGGCTTACCCCAAAGAATGCAAGCTTCGATGAGTGAAGCTGCTCATTAAAAGCAGGGCCATTGGGGCCATACTCAGATGAAAATAGCAGGAAAGATTCCTGAGGATTTTTTTGATAAACTTCTTCACTAATTTCCATCGGCTGAACATCATCAGCTGCAGATGCGTTCTCATCAAAGGGCTGCACTAGAATATGAGGTACCATAACCTTCTCTGAAGCAGATGGCATGGGATCACTTGACTGACAATCATTTACCTTCGCTGGAACTCCTTCAACGGCTTTCTCAGATTCAGACACAAGGGCCTTTTCTTTTGGTGACTCAGCAATTGGTGGTGGCACAAAAACTTCTTCAGCCTGCTGCGGCAGCACTGGTGGAATGACTTGGTGGGATAGAACTGGTGGTGCAACTTCTTCATCTTTCTCCTCGTGAGCCATGGGCTCTTCAGACTTCTTCTTTTCCTGTTCTTGCTATGAAGCCAAAGAACCAGGAGCAGGGACAACCTCCATCGGGGCAGGAGCTCCAGATGAGGAGACCATAGGGGTAGTACCTTGGGCAGCAACTTGCTCCCCCTCAACCTTTTCTCCCTCCTGTGGATCCGGAGGGTTCAGCTAGAATATCCTTTACTGGCGATGGGACTAGCTTTTCCATCTCAATTTCTTCATCAAAATTTTCTTTGGGAGCATTTTTCTCGGGTGAGGCTTTTGCTTCATCAGGATTGACAAGATATATATCCACAACATCAACTTCTTGTTCGACTGAGGTAGGAACTACCACAGCCTTGACTTTTTGCTCGGTTACTTCCTCGGGACAAGGAGATGGTGGAATCTGCTGTAGTGGGGCACTTGTGTTAATCGGAGCATCAGCTGAAGTAGTTTGGACATGATGGTCCTTGACTTCTTTTGATTTATATGCTCTGGCCTGAGCTCTCTGACGTTTTTCTTCTTTCTCCCTGCGTCGAGCAAGATCTTCCTGATGCTTAATCTCTTCAATTTTGCAATCACAAAGCTGAGAGACATCCATCTTCATCCTGGAGTGCCACTCAATCTTGTTGTTCCTCATGGTAGTGAGGGCTTTGGTGGTTTCAAGAATAGCCTTGTTCACATCTTTTCTTTCAGATTCAGATTTTGCTTCCCTCCTCATCTTCTCCAGAAGCTTTTTATCCTCGACAGCCTGATTGAGTTCTTTGGTGATTTCCTTCAGATCGGTGAAGTGCTTTGCTACCAACTTAGTAACATCTTCTGGCAGACCCAAATTACCCAATTCAGCTGGTGTGGCATCATAGGAGGCACCTTTAATGATGTCGAATATCATCTCAAAAATCATATTCCTCTATGGAAGCAGGAATGATTTTTTTTCCTTCTTGGCAGAAACAATAGCTTTTTCATCAGTGACCAACTTTCTCTTGGCAGTTGGGGCAGTAGAACCCGAAGGTTTATCAGAGGGAACATATGCAAGCCTTGGTGAAGATCTCACATGTGGTGACTTCTTGGTAGGTGATGGGGTTTGGTATGGCTTATCGAGCAACACTCGTTGATCATACATGGGAATTTCTTCGCCAGCATTATCATCATAAGACTCCTCATCAGACGAGGCAGATGCATCCTTTCTGGACTTACTTGCAACAGACTTCTTCTTCGGAGCTCGAGGAGAAACTGACTTCCTCTTCTTCTTCTCTTTCCGGGCAGACGCCCTCTCTTTCTTTTCAATCACATCCTATTGAGTCAGCTCAACATTCCGCTGTTCAACTTGGTTCTTCTTCGCAAGTCTAGCCTCACGCTTAGCCTTTGCTTTTTCCCACATTGCAAGTTCTTCGGGAAAATTAGCTATGGTTTTCAAAGAATTGGCATGAGCATTGGGAGGCGGTGTCGGCCTCACTTTTTCATCGTCCTGCCCTAGGCAGCCTTCTGCAATGCAATCATTCTAGGGTGGAGTGAATGCAAACTGAATCTGGTATTTCCGTCGGACGTTCTCGTAGTTGAACCATTTCTTCGCCCAGTGACGGTGAATCTTTTGCAATCTGTTGTTCCTATCTTGAGAAGTTTCCACACCAGGTGGAGTCCTTTATGTTTACTGATCAGACATCTCAGTTGCAGTATTTCTTTCTCTTCCTCGGCCACCCTTCTTGGGATTTCCATCTGAGAACATGGTCTTGGAATATGTGATTAGCTCATCTTTTGGCTGACTATGAGCAGAGGGAATATCATCATCAACTTCATCAGCAGATTCTGATTTGGCCTTTTTCTTCGGCGCTCTTGGTGGCTTTGCAGATTTTCTTTCGACCAATTTTGCTTTGACAGCCACCCTTGGCTGCTGAGGGATGTCTTCCTCTGAACCAAAATGCTCATCCGAACTATTTGCCATGACCACTCCTGAGAGAAAAACAAAAATACGAAAGAAAGCATAGAAGAAGTCACAAGCATGCACAGAGGAAATTTTGACTCAAAACAGATGATTTTACAGGAAGAGCCAATGGATTCAAGTCATGCACTGGCAAGATAGCATCGAGTAAATTTCAGTATGCCTGATGATGATATAACCGATCCTCTAATCTTTCGAAGAGCATACACAGTGAACCCTAGATCTAGAGACTAGTACGAGGGGCATCTACAAACCATACAAGTCATAACTAACTGAGCCTAGAAGATCTACCACAAAGAAATAACATAGGAAAAATCACGTCGAGAGGAACTGCTCTAGAACAGGAGGTGAGTAGAGCAAGCACCAGATCTGAATGCCCTAACTTGGCGAGACAGATCAACTATGACAGCGTGGGAAGGAGAAGTTACCGCACTGGCGCGATCAACAGTGACGGAGCTTCATCGGAGTTGCACGGCGATGCTTGACGTCGTCGCTGCTTCAAGCTCGAGCTCGGGCGGAGATGGAGAGTAGGGTTTGAAGCCAAACATGAGAAGAGGTAAGGGAGAAGAGACCCAGGGAGGGGGTTAATATAGCCTGAAGGACAAGCCGCCCACTCTGAAATCTATGGACAGAAAAACCCGGGACATTCCACATTCAACAGACGAGATCACGATGAAGAGATCATGGGCATGTGTCAACCATTTCCTGCAAAATTCTCGGTAACTGAACTGAAGGTCGAAGGGTTTGAGGAAGGGCAAGCGCCAAAACAGATAATAATGTTGAGGATGATTTAATTCATGACCAAGGACGTCGGAAAGAAATCTTCTTCGGGTCAAATGCATGTTTGTGACACAAAAAACAGAAAGAAAAAAACAGAAGAGGAACCGAATCGAAAACACAACAACACTACAAATAAAAACAGGGAATACGAGAGCACCAACAAGAATTGGACTCAGGGCATGAGATGAGAGTGTGATATCTCTGAGAGTGTTTCCTGCAAGAAATGATTAGTTCTTCTTCACAACTCACACCTGTGTGGGAGGTGATGATCTCATTTGCTTCACCTGGCTTGGGATATTTCTTTGGCGTGTTCTACGAGACACATGAGCACTATGATAATAATCATAAGAATAGGCATTGAAGTTGTTTCTACATACATGAGTGTAATGATTAGAAGAAATGCGCATGTACTCCTTTTGACACAGATGAGGGTGATAATCATTCAAAAATGATATTCGATTAGGCTGTGAATGGTAGCCTTTCCCTCGTCGAGAATTGTCCTACACAGTCAAATTAGCAGCAACAAAAAGATTTTCAACGCCACTTGTCTTCACCCAAATTTGCTTCTTGGGTGAGCCTGCCCTGCAGTTAGCACCAACATATCGAGTGAAAACTTTACCATTCTGTTGCTTGAACAGTTTGTAATTTGAGTCATTTGACTCGTTAGTATCAACAAGAATTGGCGAATGATAACCAGTCAAAGTTTCAGGTTCGAGGATTTTACTCTTTGCACGAACCCAAGTTGTTCGACGATATTGTTCGGGAGTCCAATAGGATCCATCCACATTGAGTTTCTTTTCGAAACCCAATCCTTCCTTCTGAGGATTTTTGTGAAGAATGGATTTCTTGAGCACATCACATAGGGTTTGATGCCCTTTTAGGCTCCTCAGCTTACCAGTCTCAAGTAATCCCTTTAACCTGCAATTTTCCTCAGTAATAGCAACAATGTCCTCAGAAGAGGGGTCAGTAATGGTACCAACTTCAGTAGTAGCAATATCCCATTTTGCAGCATCAGAAGTTTCAGCATGAGACTCAGCGTTGCTACGTTCTAGACATTTTAAACACGGAGGAACAAAACCATCAGGAATTTGAATTGATTGCTCGGTGAAGAGAGAAGCTTTCTCTAAGACCAGTTCATTATGAGACTCTTTCAGTGACACGAGTTCCTGATTCCTGTTGAGGAGTTCATTTGATAAGCCCTCGTAGTCAGCTAAGAGTGAGTGATATCGAATGGTGAGATCATCAATAGTTGAGGAAAAAGCATCTTGCTCTTCAATCAACTTTTGATTCTTCTCCATCTCTTCGACCAGTAATCATTTAGTTTTCCTGAGATTTCTTTCAAGCATCTCAAGTTCATCATGTTCAGATTTAGCAATTTTGACCAGCTTGGCATAAGATATGTATTCAGGAGAGTATTCATTCATGGATCTTAGGTGTTTGGCCGATACCTGATCTTTTGATGATTTTGCCATGAGATAGAAGGTGATTGATTCATCATTGCTTGAATCATCATTAATTGAAGCATCATCATCAATATTTGATTCGCTGAACTTCTTCGATGATTCAATAGCAACATATGCATTACTTCTTCCAATCCTTTTGTAAAATTCTTCATCATCTGAATCGGTATCTGTTGTTTCTTCTTCAGAGTCAAGAGTCAGGTTGGTACAGGCTTTGTTCAGCTGAGAGATTTTCTTCATGTTGGAATCAATGATTGCTCTAGCATTTATGTCAGTGACTGGTCTCATCGAAGAGGATGAAGCAGGCTCCTTTTTCTTCAAGAGCTTAGTGTGATGATCCATTCGAGCAAAGCCATTGCAGTGAAGATGCTTCCAACGATTACTAGGTGCTTCATCCCAGCAAGGACAATCTGCTATGACATGACCGAATTGTTTGCATTTGAAGCACTTCATTTCTTTCAGAGGTAATTGTCTTGAGGATTCAGGCACCTCATCTTCATCATCGTTCACAAGATATAAGTTTTTTCTTCTGAGATCACTCAGCTACTGTGTGAGCATTTCCAATTCTCTTGTGATAGTGTGTTGATTCTCAACATCTTCTTCTTCTTCAGAACTGCCATAATGTGAGAGAATTTCTCCTTCACTTTCCGAAGAAGATTCTTGATTTGCATTTTCCATCTCCATATTTTCTTCGTGAATCGACAGCAGTGTCATGACCTCAACATAGTGAAGCTCTTCATAGTCTGGTCTTTGTTTGATTTTGGCTACTATAGAATCGAATGATTCATCAAGTGCGCTTAACAGCTTGTTCACCACATCTTTATCGGTGACATCTGTTACTCCTCATTGGCGAAGAATTTCAACAATGTTAGTCAGCCTATCCGTGAGTTCCATCACACTTTCCTTTCGAAGACTTCTGAACCCAGTGAACATGGCGCGAAGCATTTGAGAGTGGGATTCTGTTCTGGAGATAAATTCTTCGTGAACATTTTTGATAGCATCCCAGAATTGCTTTGCTGTGTTAAGGTTTCGAAACCGAATGAACACGTTCTTTGAGATATTTGCACAGATGATATCGTTTGCTTGTGCATCGAGGCGCATCATAGCCTTGTCATCAGAAGATGGAGCATCAGGGTGTTGAATGGTGTAACCATCTTCTACAATCTGCCATAGATCATAGTCGATGGCTTGAATTCTGATTCTCATTCGTTCCTTCCAATATAGATAGTCATTTCCATCAAAGATAGGAAATCTTTCAGAGTGCGAGGATCTACCTGCAAGCGACATACTCAAAACTCCAAGGACGTTAGACCTTTAATAATTAGAGACAGGGAGTACCTGCTCTGATACCAATTGTTAGGACCGGGAGTATATCGACCAGAGGGGGGTGAATGGGAGATTCAAATTTTATTTCAAAAGCTTTGACACTTAATCCACACACCGCAGCAGAATACAATATAGAGGGAAATGCACTGAATCAGATTTCTTCGTCAGAGGCATATTCATCGAGAAAGGAATTTACAACAGAGTGAGCTTGATGGACAATGGGTTTAGCTACAATGATGGTTATGCAACAAGCAAACAGGTGTAATAGAATGAAACAAAACATAAAATGAGACAGAAAGAAACACAATTGAAAGGTTACACAAGATAACAAGGATACAGACTAACAACATAGGAATGACAACGAAGATAAAGCAAGTATTTGACACATCTACACAGGATGAAAGACACAGAACAAACAATGATCAGAGAATCTAGTGCCATAGAGCACGAATGAAAACTACTGAAAGAAATGTAGTAGAATAGATAGAACCAGATGTGCTCGATGGCGACAAGAGATTTGGTAGACCAGTTCACCCTTCTGCCAAAGGGCTACGTCTGGTTGGAGGGGCTGTGACTTAACATGGAAGATAAACTCTCTTCACCCTATTCTCCTTCAACACAGAGCTGATCAGACTCAGGTTGATTTCACTCGTGGTAGATCCTTGTCGGCGATCTCCAAACCTTCGGACGACCTTCGCGAACCACAATCACTCTTGGTTGCTGAAGATCAGGGTCGATGAAGACAAAAACTCTTCAACACTCGAAGCCAAACCTATCCGTCTAGCGAGTGCACAGCTCTCAAGAGTAACAGTTACAAGAACTCTCACTTAGAACTCCTGTGATGCTAAACCACTGTCCAAGTTCGAGCTCTTGGTTTTCTCTCGGTGGATCTTAAGCTCAAATCACTCGAAGAGGGGTTGCTCAAATCAATCTTCTCAGAAATATCAAATGGAGTAGCCAACTTACAACGTTGGAGCGGGGTGGCTATTTATAGCCGTAGCCTTCCCAAATGGGAAAAGACCAAATTGGACATCTGCTTTAGCCAATGACCGAATGACACGATTCCAACGGTCGGATCTGAGCACAACGGTAACATTTCTTGTGGAGCAAGAAATGCTAACTCCTCGGTCCGAGGCAAATATCTCGCAGCGAAGAAGATCACAGTCTCTTGCTGGTAAGTATTTACTCGGAGCACAAAGAGATTTCTCTCGCATCTTTCATAGGTTATAGCTAAGCATCACAGCTGATCTAAGCATCGAGAACCTATACCCCTCTTAATAGTACGGAGGTCCTATGACTCAAAAGACATAAAGAAGAAAAGCTAAATGAATGCTACGTCTTCATTTCGTCTTCGACTTCAATCGCTACAGTCAATTCCTTCGGACGACAGTATTCGAAACAAAAGCTTCGCTTTAGCAGAAAACTTTTGAGGGGTCGATTTCTTCACATTAATCTCCTCAACTCTATCACTTCAATAGATGTAGCTTGTTCTTCTCTGCAGCGCAGATATGCTTTGGTGAAGTTCCTCGAACTCAGCACCGGAGACAGCATTCTCTTCGATTGTGTATGAACTTTTCTCTCTGTATGCACTAGCAAACAAGTTAGTCCATACCTGTTTTTGTCAACAATCTCCAAAACACAAGGTAGGTAGATATTGCACCAACTGTTTGTGTTTCTTGGATGCTTATTCTGGTTATCATCAGATCAAAATGGCAGTGGAAGATCAGGAGAAGACAGCCTTCATCACACCCTTTGGAGCTTTTTGTTATGTGTCTATGCCTTTTAGGCTTAAAAGTGCTCAGGCGACTTACGAGCGTTGTGTTCAGAATTGCTTCCACAGCCAGATTGGACGCAACGTTCATGCTTATGTGGATGACATTGTGGTTAAGTCAAGGAAGAAGGAAACCTTGCTTGATGATCTGAAGGAAACCTTTGACAATCTCTGGGTGTACAAGATGATGCTTAACCCGGCCAAGTGTGTCTTTGGTGTGCCAGCAGGCAATGGCAAGTTGCTAGGTTTTCTGGTGTCTGAGAGGGGCATCGAGGCTAACCCAGAGAAGATTGAGGCTATTACCTCTCTCTCTAAGCCGGCGTGTATCAATGATGTTCAATGCCTGGCGGGTCGTATTGCAGCCCTGAGCCGGTTTATAAGACACCTTGGTGAGAAGGCGATTCCCTTATATCAGATGATGATGAAGACTGATCACTTCATCTAGAACGATGCTGCTAATGAGGCTTTTGAGGCACTTAAGAAGCAATTGGCTGAGCCACCTGTCTTGGCTGCTCCAATCAACAAAGAGCCTTTGCTCCTGTACGTGGTGACCAATAACAAGGCTGTTAGCGTAGCAGTAGTCATAGAGCGCAAGGAGGTGGGTAAAGACTATCCAGTCCAGTGGCCGGCTTATTATGTCAATGAAGTCTTGACAGAGTCTAAGCAGAGATACCCGCATTGGCAGAAGCTGGTGTTTGGAGTGTTCATGGCTAGCCGCAAGCTCAAGCATTATTTCCTTGGGCATCCAATCACAGTGGTCAGTTCTGCACCCTTAGGGGATATCATTCAAAACAGAGAAGCCACTGGCCAGGTTGCTATGTGGGCAATTGAGCTTGGGCCTCATCATCTGAAATATGTGCCCAGAACAGCCATCAAATCTCAAGCTTTGGTGGATTTTATCAATGATTGGACAAAGATGTAAACACCTGAGGAAAAGCCAGACAATACGTACTAGACGATACACTTTCATGGATCCAGGCAATTGGATGGCTCAGGGGCTGGAGTTATTTTATCTTCCCCGCGAGGTGATAAGTTTTGTTATGTTTTGAGGTTTATGTTTCCCTGTACTAACAATGCAACTGAGTATGAAGCTTTGCTACATGGGCTTCGTATGGCCAAGGAGATGAACTTGAGCCAGGTCAGATGTCTAGGCGACTCAGACCTTGTTGCACAGCAAGTATCAAGAAAGTGGGATTCTAAAGACCCACTCATGGCGGCTTATCGTCAGATGGTGACTAATATCACTGGTCACTTTAAAGGATATCAAGTGAATCACATAGATCGGCGGCAAAATGAGGTGGCTGATGCATTATCCCGGCTAGGGTCTCAGCGTAAGCCGGTTCCTCCCAATGTGTTCCTTGATGTCTTGCATAACCCTTCTATCAAGTTACCATCAGAGGAAGACCTGGCTGTTCCTGACCCAGAAGGACAGTTGGTGGCGGCTCTGCGTGCCACTCCAGATTGGACGGTGCCTTATCTGGCTTATTTGACAAGGGCGAGTTGCCAGAAGATAAGCTTTTTGTGAGACAGATCATAAGGCGGGCAAAGTCCATGACAGTTGTCAATGGCGAGTTACACAAATGTAGCGTTACTAGCGTGTTTCAACATTGTGTTTCTCCTGATGAAGGCCGAGAAATTCTACAAGAAATTTATGTAGGCGATTGTGGTCATCATGTCGGGTCACGGTCTCTTGTGGCAAAGGCGTTTCGACATGGTTTTTTCTGGTTGACGACTCATGCTGATGCAGAGGATATAGTCCGTAAATGCGATGGATGTCAAAAGTTTGCAAGACAGGCTCATGCGCCAGCTTAAGAATTATGGATGATCCCAATCACTTCGCCGTTTGTGGTCTGGGAGCTTGATATGGTCGGGCCTTTCAAGAGGTCTAAGGAGAAGAAAACTCACCTTTTGGTTGCAGTTGATAAATTTACAAAGTGGGTTCAAGCAGAGCAAGTCAGTAATTGTGAGGCAGAAACAGCATTCCAGTTTGTTAAGAAGCTGATCTTTCGCTTGGTTATCCTCATAGTATCATCACTGATAATGGGACGAATTTATCCAAAGGTGCTATGAAGGAGTTCTGTCAAAGAGAACACATCCTTCTTGATGTATCTTCAGTGGCTCATCCACAGTCTAATGGTCAAGCAGAGCGTGCTAACCAGGAGATATTACGAGGGATTAAGCCCCGGCTCATGGTTCCTCTAGAATGTACGCTAGGTTGTTGGGTTGAAGAGTTGCCTTCGATGCTTTGGAGTATCAGGACTACCCCCAACAGATCAACTGGCTACACGTTGTTCTTTTTGGTTTATGGCGCATAGGTGGTTCTTCCAAGGGATATTCGTCATGAATCGCCCAGAGTGGCGGCTTACGTCGAGACAGACAATGAGACGGTGCGTCAAAACGCTCTGGATACTTTGAAGGAGGGAACGTGATCTCGTGGTGGCTCGATCTACAATCTATCAGCAAGACCTGCGTCGCTATCATAGCAGTAGAGTTCGAAGCCGGATGTTCCAGGAGGGCGACTTAGTACTCCGTTTGATTCAAGATCGGACAGGCATGCATAAGCTATCACCCCCTTGGGAAGGGCCCTTTGTGGTTAGCAAAAACCTCAACAAGGGGTCATATTATCTCATCGACAGACATGAACACGATAAGTCACGTATCTCTGAGGAGGAGACAAACATGCCTTGGAATATTGCCCATCTTCGGCCTTACTATACTTGAGCCACTGGCTCCAATCATTGCACATACATATCAATGTATATATCTTTTATGGTCAACGTAATAAAGGCGGCATCCCCAAAACTCGAGGCCTCTGTCATTTCATCTCATATATTGTGCATGAGTCTTTTATTAATTGATCATAAGGTCACTTGGGGGCTTCCAACTCACCGAGTTTAGCTATTTTACCCTCTTGACCGGCAAATAAATGCCATCATATGGGTTAAACCTGCCTGTCTGCTTGATGCTAGTCCAAAAGGTGACCCACCGTACTCTTGACAGTCAATCTTTTATGACCTTGAACTAGTCAAGGTTAAAACGGTAGCTTATGTCACATGAGAGCCGGCTTACAGAAAGCAAGGATAAACTCACATGTTTGCTTGTTGCTTCTCCAAAAGGTGACCCGCCGTACTCTTGACAGTCAATCTTTTATGACCCTGAACTAGTCAAGGTTAAAACGACGGCTTATGTCATGTGAGAGCCGGCTTACGGGAAGTAAAAATAAACTAAGGCTATCATGCCAAGCTTCATTGAAGTAAGATTTGGTCCTTAAATGCCAGTCTTTTGTCGAGCCTTAAGAGCCGACTTATAAATATTGTGATATACATATTTGTATTCCCTATTTCTGCCTTTTCAGGAATTTTATGCTCTTTCTCATACTTATGTGCAGACTATAAGTCTCCATGTCAAAGGAAGTCCGGGTTAGCATTGATCAGTATTAAGCTTCTTATGGCCATGCGCCACCAGGTTATTATCTCAAGATTTCCATGACCATGAGTCATTGGTTATTAACCCGTGATAACCCACAAGTATAGGGGATCAATTGTAGCATTTCTCGATAAGTAAGAGTGTCGAACCCAATGAGGAGCTAAAGTTAGAACAAATATTCCCTCAAGTTCTATCGACCGTCGATACAACTCTACGCACGCTTAACGTTCACTTTACCTAGAACAAGTATGAAAATAGAAGTACTTTGTAGGTCTAATAGGATAGGTTGGCAAGATAATAAAAAACATGTAAATAAAAGCTAGGGGCTGTTTACATAAAGAAACAATTAAGTTAGTTTTAGTAGAGTGCTTTTTGTCACAAGAAAGTTATTTGTCCCTAAGCAATCGGTAACTAGACCGGTAATCATTATTGCAATTTTATATGAGGGATAGGCATAAGCTAACATACTTTCTCTACTTGGATCATATGCACTTATGATTGGAACTCTAGCAAGCATCCGCAACTACTAAAGATCATTAAGGTAAAACCCAACCATAGCATTAAAGTATCAAGTCCTCTTTACTCCCATATGTAAACAACCTACTTACTCGGGTCTGTGCTTCTGTCACTCACGCCACCCACCATAAGCGAATCATGAACATATTGCAAAACCTACAGCGGGGATCCCTCACGCTTGCGCGACACGGAGAGCACCATAGGACATCACCAATAATAAAACATGCAACTCTAACCAATCATGATCATCAATCAACCCATAGGATAAAACGGATCTACTCAAACATCATAGGATAGCCATACATCATTGGGAAATAATATATATTGTTGAGCACCATGTTTAAGTAGAGATTACAGTGGGGAGAAGGGGTGTTACACCACTGCATAGAGGGGGAGAGAGTTGGTGATGACGGCGGCGAAGTTGTTGGTGTAGATCATCGTCACGATGATTTCCCCGGCGGCGTTCCGGCGCCACCGGGAGAGAGGGGGAGAGAGCCCCCCTCCTTCTTCTTCTTCCTTGACCTCCCCCCTAGATGGGAGGAGGGTTTCCCCTCTATTCCATGGCCTCCATGATGGCGGAGGGGCGGGAGCCCCTCCGAGATTGGATCTCTCTCTCTCTGTTTCCTTCTGTTTCTGCACTCCTGTTTTCTGGCCTTTCACCGTTTCTTATATTTCCAGAGATCCGTAACTCCGATCGGGCTGAAATTTTAACACAATTTTTATCCAGATATAAGCTTACTTATGGCTGAAAGACACCTCCAACCGACCTACGGGGTGGCCACAAGCCTCCCAGGCGCGCCCTGGGTAGAGGGGGCACGTCCCTATGGCTTGTGAGCCCCTCGGGCATCGTCTCGCGTTGATTCTTTTTCCCAAAAATCACAAATATTCCAAAATAAATCTCCGTAAGTTTTTATCACATTTGGACTTCGTTTGGTATGGATATTCTGTGAAAATAAAAACATGCAACAAACAGGAACTGGCACTGGGCACTGGATCAATATGTTAGTCCCAAAAATAATATAAAAAGTTGCCAAAAGTATATGAAAGTTGTAGAATATTGGCATGAAATAATCAAAAATTATAGATATGACAGAGACGTATCAGCATCCCTGAAAGTGCAACTAATCCCTGGGTGGTTTATGTAATTCTTAACAACATATACCTCATTGAACTAATACTCTTTCAAGATGATCATTTCAGAAAGTTCAATGATTGGCATGGCATGGACTAGAGATGTGGACCCCTCAAAATGCTAAGGATATATATTGGCAAAAGCTCAAGACTCTACATTTTCTTTTTAGTGCAAGATCACATTGAGTCCATAGGAAAAGCCAATACTATTAAAAGGGGATGAGGTGTTGCTTAATGGCTTGCTTGCTCAAAATGCTTAGTGATATGCTCCAAAAGCCCTCAACCACTTTCTCATTTCCACATATGTCCTAAACCTAAAGTCAAACTCGGCCCCACCGATTTGATCTATCCGGCGCCACCGAGTTCACTTGACATAGCCATAGCCAGAAACCCTAATCAATTCGGTCTCACTAATATGGATCTCGGTCTCACCGAGATGGGATTGCAAACTCTCTATTTCCCTTCGTAACGTTTTGGTCTAACCGAAATGAGCGATCGGTCCCACCGAGTTTGCAATGCAAACTCTCTGTTTCCTTTTTGTAACGTTTCGGTCTAACCGAAATGAGCGATCGGTCCCACCGAGTTTGCCTGACCAACTCTCTGTTTGCCTATTACTGAAATCGGTCCCACCGAGTTCATGTGATCGGTCTCACCGAGATCAAGTTATGCCCTAACCCTAGCACAACGGTCCCACCGATTTGATCACGTCGTTCCCACCGAAAATCCTAACGTTCACATTTTGAACTGAAACGGTTTGACCGAGTTTCACTATTCGGTCCCACCGAGTTTGGTAAATTGTGTGTAACGGTTAGATTTTGTGTGGAGGCTATAAATAATCCTCCACCCCCTTCTCCATTTGTGAGAGAGCCATCAGAACGTGCCTACACTTCCACTACTCATTTTCTGAGAGAGAACCACCTACTCATGTGTTGAGACCAAGACATTCCAATCCAACCACAAGAATCTTGATCTCTAGCCTTCCCCAAGTTGCTTTCCACTCAAATCACTTTCCACCATATCCAAATCTGTGAGAGAGAGTTGAGTGTTGGGGATACTATCATTTGAAGCACAAGAGCAAGGAGTTCATCATCAACACACCATCTATTACCTTTTGGAGAGTGGTGTCTCCTAGATTGGTTAGGTGTTACTTGGGAGCCTCCGTCAAGATTGTGTAGTTGATCCAAGGAGTTTGTAAGGGCAAGGAGATCGCCTACTTCGTGAAGATCTACCCAAGTGAGGCAAGTCCTTCGTGGGCGATGGCCATGGTGGGATAGACAAGGTTGCTTCTTCGTGGACCCTTCATGGGTGGAGCCCTCCGTGGACTCGCGCAACCGTTACCCTTTGTGGGTTGAAGTCTCCGTGTCCACATTGCGTTTGCTCCCTCCAAACTCCTCCCCTTTACCTTCATATGCAATGATTTACATTCCGATGCTATACTCTTAGAATTGCATGTGTAGGTTGATTGCTTGACTTGTGCTAAATTGCTAAAATCTGCCAAGACTTAAAATTGGGAAAAGGCTAGATTTTTATTTGGCCAAGTACTCTAATCACCCCCCTCTAGACATACTTTTGATCCTACAAGTGGTATTAGAGCTTTGGTCTCCATTTGCCTTGATTTCCATAGCTTTGGTGATCGTAGCCTTGGTTTCACAACCTAGGAGAGTATGGCGTCTAGCGAGGGAAATTACCACCATAGAGGTCCTTACTTTGATGGTACTAATCTTGCTAGTTGGAAGCATAAGATGAAAATGCATATTCTTGGACATAACCCCGCCGTTTGGGCTATTATGTGCATTGGTTTGCAAGGTGAATTCTTCGATGGGAGAGAACCGAACCGTGAAGCTACCGCTGAAGAATTGAAGATGTTGCAATACAACGCTCAAGCTTGCGATATCCTCTTCAATGGATTGTGCCCGAAGAATTCAACAAAATCAGCCGTCTTGAGAATGCAAAGGAAATTTGGGATACTTTGATTGATATGCACAAAGGTACCGACTCCGTCAAGGAATCCAAATTGGATGTGCTGACAAGTTCAAAATGAAGGATGGTGAAGGTGTCGCTGAAATGTACTCTAGGCTTGCTCTCATCTCAAATGAGTTTGCCGGCTTAGGAAGTGAAGAGATGACCGATAGATTCATCATCAAGAAGATCCTAAGAGCCTTGGATGGAAAATATGATACCGTGTGCACTTCGATCCAAATGATGCCCAATTACAAAGATCTCAAACCAACCGAAGTCTTTGGAAGAATTGTTGCTCATGAGATGTCACTCAAGGATAAAGAGGAGCTTCACAACAAGTCTAGTGGTGCTTACAAAGCCTCATGTGATGCTCCTACATCATCAAGCGAGAAACAAGCCTTCAATGAAGAATTGAGCCTAATGGTGAAGAACTTCAACAAGTTCTACAAGAGTAGAAGCAAAGAAAGAAGTTCCAAGTCAAGGTCCTACAATGACAAAAGATCTTCTAGTCATGAGCGAAATTGCTATAACTGTGGAAGACCCAGACACTACTCCAATGAGTGTACGGCCCCACACAAAAGAAGGGAAGACTCACCTAAGAGAAGAAGTAGAAGAGAAGAATCACCTCCAAGAGAGAGAAGGAGTAGAGATGATCGTTATGAACGAAGACCCTCTCGCAGAAGCAAGGACTCGAAAAGGAAGGACAAGTTATCAAAGAGCTACACAAGACGAAGACATCAAGCTCATGTTGGTGAATGGATATCCGGTTCCGACTCCGACCACTACTCCGAGAGAAGTTATCACTCCGACTCTGAATATACTCAAGATGAAGGTGTTGCCGGTCTAGCACTTGTGTCAACCAACTCCTATGATATATTTGATTCACCAAATGAAGGAATTGGAAGATGCTTCATGGCTAAAGGCCCAAAGGTATCACACCCCGAGTATGTTGATTTCAATAGTGATGAAGATGATTTGCTAGGAGATGATGATTTACTTGTTGACAACTCTAGTGATGAAAACTATGATGAACTTGCTATTAATCATGCTAATCAAGATAAAACAAATGACAATGATAAGGAGGAGATTGAGCGTCTAACTAAAGAACTAAACACTCTTAAGTTAGCTCATGAAACTACTTTAGAAGATCATCGAGAACTTTTAAAGACTCATGAGAGGCTACGCTTTGAAAAGCTCAATCTAGAGCAAGAGCATGAGTTCTTAAAAGCCATCAATGATGATCTTCGGAAGAAAAGTTCTTCTTACATTGCCAAGCGTTTACTCTTGTCTACTTACATGCCACAAGTAAAATCTAGCAACAAGAGTAAGAAAGATTCTTCTTCTAGTAGTAACTATAATCAAGCTAAATCCAATATTGTTGCTTCTAGTAGTTCTCTTGATTCCACTAATGATTCTCTTAGCCAAGTTACACTTGAGCAAGAAAATAGCTTATTGAAGGGAATTATAGAGAAAGGTGTTTACAAGAGCCTTGCCGGAAGTAAGCAATTTGAGGAAATTGTACACAAGCAAGGAAGGCACCGGAAGAATCAAGGTGTTGGTTTTGAACGAAAGTTCAATGCCAATGGAGTTGAGTGGGAAGAAGATCAATACCCCAAGACGAAGTTTGTTTCTCAACAAGAGAAGTATGATCCTACTTCCATCGAGGGGACACAAGCTCAAGAAGATCTTCCACCACAAGCTAAAAGGCAAGGACAAGCTTCAAGAAGAGATTGATGCATTTGAAGAAGCTCCAAAGGCCTTGGTCAAGTGGGTTCCCAAGACTACATCAAGTTCATCTACAACCCCAAGGATTCCCATCAAGATGGTGTGGATCCCGAAGAAGAAGAACTAGAGAGTTCTTGAGGGTGACTCCACCAACATACTTCACTCACATTCACATTGGCAAGGACAAGTGCAATCAACTTCCACATCTTGCACTAGTTCAAGGAGTCACAAACCCTCTTGTTGGTAAGTCAAGGGACAAGGTAACCTAATGCTTTCATGGACATCATCTTGTGTGTACTTCACTCTATGTCTATGGATATCCTTGCTTGTTCCTTGTGGGACTAACCCATGTAGGTATTGAAAGTGCAACTCACTCCAATGGATTGCTCCAAATGATCTACATCAACATTGAGGATCCACATCTTCAACATCTACATGAAGTCATCATCGACAAAACCCAAGGTTAGTTCATCCCTCTTAGGGGGGACATCACATCTAGGGGGAGCTTTACTCTAAGAATTGAGCTAAGGCAACTCTAATGGTGTGAACACAACAATGCTTTATGTAAAAGTGGTAACCCCACTTGTGCTTAAACGATGAGTATGACCTATGATCAAATCTTCTCATTTGACTCCTAAGTCAATATACTCATATATACATGACCTAGTCATCGCCAAATGCTTGATAGATGCTAGAGTGTTTGTGCATGCTTTGCCACATATTTCATTTGCTATCTTATTGTGTGAGCATGTTGATTGCATATTTTTTATTATTCGAGGACATCCATTTGTTGCTTTGATTGTTTGGCTCTTTTTCTTTTGCCAAATGGATGGACAAGAATGCCTAAGAACTTCCTCTAGCTATCTATGCTTTTCTCGTCTCAAACTCTATTCTTGCTACATCACAAAGTTTGATCAAGTCAGATTCGAACCCTCTGGGTGAGGAGCACTCGGGGCACCGATTCATCATAGACTTAAACTTCCAGAACCTCTCACTATATTTTGGTCTGACCGATTCATTCCATTCGTTCATACCGAGTTCATTGAGTTGATCTATTTTCAATCTCGGTGCAACCGATTTGAGCAATTCGGTCACACCGAGTTGTAGTAACCACTTGCGATTCTGCATCTCGGTGCCACCGAGTCGTTCCACTCGGTCACACTGACAGGGTCAGGATATATATACCCACGGGTCGAATTTTGGAAATTTCTCCAAAACCCTTCGCCCGCGCGTATCCTGCTCTGCCAACTCGAGTCTCCGGATCGTCTCCTCATCGCCAGTGACCTCCTACCGCTGGTCTCCGCCGCCTTCAACGGGAGTCTTCGCCGCCGTTGTCGCCGTAGCGAGTTCACCGCCAAGTTAGGGTATGAACTCGACCCCTATGTGCAATCTTTACCTCCGATTCCTGCACTTAGGTCAATGCTATGATTCTTACCACGTATGAGATTACTTTATCCAGCAAAAACTTCCTTTAGATTAGTTTTGATTCAAAAATTTAGGGTTAGGTTTCCGCCGAACTCATCTCGGACCGATCGAGTTGTAGAAATCGGTCTCACTGATTTGGCCTTGGCCATTGCACTTGTAATTTTTGGTCTGACCGAAACTTACGAATCGGTGCGACCGAGTTCAACTCTCAGTGAAACCCTAGCAATCTCAGAGTCACCGAACTGTGTCTCGGTCTGACCGATTCCACTAGTTTAGACTCTTATGTTGCTTCGGTGTCACCAAGTTTAACAAATCGGTAGATCCGAAATGCTTTCTGTAGAAAACTAAAACTAAGTTTTTGACACAATTGTTTTGCAAAATTTCTGCACTTTGTGATGCTCATCCACTCTATCCAAACTACATCTATTCACAGGGTTAGCTTTCAATTTGCAGTGTCAGCTATGTCAGATCAAAGTGACAGCCAGAACAAGTCTGAGGAGCAAGTTAGCATGAGTGAGGGCACTAGTCCCTCTGGCAGCTATGATGAGGGTAGCAGAAGCACCCCAAGCAACTTGCCCAAAGTAGCTACCAGGACAAGGAGAAAGAGAAACTCAGATTCTTAGGATGAAGATTATGTTGCTGTTGAGGAGGAGGTCAGCTCAAAGAAGAAAGTTGTCAAGAAAGAATTTGGCACTATAGCTTCAACCAAGCCTGGTCTGCACAAGAAAGCTCCTGCCAAGAGAGTGCCCATGTCTAAGGCTAGAGCCTCAACTCTTGAAGCCTCCAAATCAACTGTTGAAGAGGCTGCTGGTGAGGGCAAGAAGAGAAAGGAAAGGGTCAAGAAGACCATGGCCAGAGTGATTGGCAAACCCTCTATGATGAGAGACCCAGCTGAGGATGAAGAAGAAGATGAAGAAGAGGATGCTGCACCAGCACCCAAAGCTCAGAAGCTGATGGGGGATGCCGTCAAGTCTAGGGCTGCTCCATCAAATCCCAAGACTGCCCCCAAAGCTACTGCTCAAGCCTCTAAGACTGCACCAAAGAGAAGCACCAGAAACATACCTGCTGCAGAAAAGAACAAGGCCCCAGTGCCTGAAATGGAAGAAGAAGAAGAAGAGGAAGCCCAAGTGCTCAGAAAGTTGAAGCCAAAGATCCCTGATCATGATGATAATCATCCAGTGGCTGAAAACATGAAGGAAAGAAAGGATGCAGGTCTCAGATTGTGGAGACAATCAGACCCTTATGCTGCAAGGAGAAAAACTGCTGTGGACTACAGATTTCACACCAAGGAACAGCAGGACTTTTATGAGACAATTCTATTGGATAAGAAGCCCATAGTCAGTGACATGAGATGGGTTGATTGGGAATACATTGATGAAAATGAAGACCACTTCCCTGGAGTACATGAGAGCTTCAGACTCAATGGAGTTGACACCTTTGTGGGTCAGAAATTGACCAAGTGGAATGATGAGCTTATCATGCAGTTTTATTCGACAGCTCACTTCTACCCAGATGGAAGAATTGTTTGGATGTCTGAGGGTATAAGGTACCAGTCAACTGTTGCAGAATGGGCCAAGCTTATCAATGCCCCTGAAGAGCAAGAGGATGACACTGAGGTCTATGCAAAGCGCAAGAAAGATCACAACTCCATGGCCAACATGTACAAGGAGATACCTGACAAGGCCTTGGAAACTCACAAGCTAGGCTCAGTGTACTATCTGTTGTCTGGACTGGCCACCATAAACACCATTTTGAGGCACACCCTGTTGCCCAAATCAGGAGATCACGGGATGATCAGAGGCCACTCCATCAACTTGCTTCAGTTGTTTGATGTGCCACAAAAATTCAAGGTGATGAGCTTGATAGTTGAAACCATCAAGAGAACTGCAGCAGACCAAAAGAGATCATGTGGGTATGCTCCACACATTCAGATGCTCATCAACTCCATGATGGGCAAAGGCATACATCTGTTGGACGAAGAGCACCTTCCCTTGAGGCCTGATTTTGAGGACAACACAGTTGTCATGGATGCTACAGATCCTACTTCAGTAGAGGCTCAATAGAAGAGAGAAAAAGCAAAAGCAGAGAAGGCAGCCAAGATGCCAAGTGTTGAAGAGGCATCCCAAGTTTTTCTCAAGTCTAAACAAGATCAACTTAGCTATCTCATTCAAGCTACTTTGAGGATTGAGAAAGGATTGGCCACCCTGACTCAGAATCAAGAGAGTCTTGAGAGAATTTTTGAGACAAAACTTCATGACTTGGATGTCAAGGTGACAGAGATTCAGACTTCTGTGGAGAAGATCCAAGAAGAGCTTGAGGATAGGAGTGACAAGACCACCACTGATGCTTATCAAAGGGTGCCCAGAAGACAGAGGTCTGCAGCAGTGCCAGTGACAGACACTAGAGCTACAACTTCAGCTCCTGTAGCCACAACTTTAGTTGCCCCTCCAGTTGCAACTCCACCAGCTCCTACAACCTCTTCAGATGCATTTGTTGCAGGACTCCTCTCCATGCCACCTCCCGAATATCAAGCTTAGAGAGCCGCATAGCACTATGCATTTTCAAGCTTTTTGGTAACTTGTTGCCAAAGGGGGAGAAAGTGTATAGATCATAGGCTTTGAGAGAGAGAGAGAGCTTTGCTTCTTTTTGCCTCTTTTGCTACTTATTTGTTTGCTTGCTTGGATGATACTCTATGGTTGTGCGTGTGAGATACTTGTATGGTCATGTGCTTGATCATATCATACTTTAATGCTTGTGCTTGGATGATGATATTCTCTATCTCTCATGTATGATCATTCACTTTGTCTTGGTGATGAGTGTATATTTCATATTCTATCATTTTGCGCGCTCCACCAAGATGTATGTGACATGGAAGAGTAACCCATGATCCTAATCGATTGTGCATTTGCATTCACAAGCAAATTTTTAAATAATGCACAAATTTAGGGGGAGCTCTTGCTCATCACATACTTCTCAAAGCGGTGATGTATTTCATTCTTATTTCATTCTTATGATCCTTATCTATATGTTGTCATCAATTACCAAAAAGGGGGAGATTGAAAGTGCAACTAATCCCTGGGTGGTTTTGGTAATTCTTAACAACATATAGCTCATTGAACTAATACTCTTTCAATATGATCATTTCAGAAAGTTCAATGATTGGCATGGCATGGACTAGAGATGTGGACCCCTCAAAATGCTAAGGACATATATTGGCAAAAGCTCAAGACTCTACATTTTCTTTTTAGTGATCCAAGATCACATTGAGTCCATAGGAAAAGCCAATACTACTAAAAGGGGATGAGGTGTTGCTTAATGGCTTGCTTGCTCAAAATGCTTAGTGATATGCTCCAAAAGCCCTCAACCACTTTCTCATTTCCACATATGTCCTAAACCTAAAGTCAAACTCGGCCCCACCGATTTGATCAATCCGGCGCCATCGAGTTCACTTGACATAGCCATAGCCAGAAACCTTGATCAATTCGGTCTCACCGATACGGATCTCGGTCTCACCGAGATGGGATTGCAAACTCTCTCTTTCCTTTTCGTAACATTTCGGTCTAACCAAAATGAGCGATCGGTCCCATCGAGTTTGCCTGACCAACTCTCTGTTTGCCAATTACTGAAATCGGTCCCACCGAGTTCATGTGATCGGTCTCACCGAGATCAAGTTATGCCCTAACCCTAGCACATCAGTCCCACCGAGTTGACCACGTCGGTCCCACCGAAAATCCTAACGTTCACATTTTGAACTGAATCGGTTTGACCGAGTTTCACTATTTGGTCCCACCGAGTTTGGTAAATTGTGTGTAACGGTTAGATTTTTTGTGGAGGCTATAAATACCCCTCCACCCCCTTCTCCATTTGTGAGAGAGCCATCAGAACGTGCCTAAACTTCCACTACTCATTTTCTGAGAGAGAACCACCTACTCATGTGTTGAGACCAAGACATTCCAATCCAACCACTAGAATCTTGATCTCTAGCCTTCCCCAAGTTGCTTTCCACTCAAATCATCTTTCCACCATATCCAAATCTGTGAGAGAGAGTTGAGTGTTGGGGAGACTATCATTTGAAGCACAAGAGCAAGGAGTTCATCATCAACACACCATCTATTACCTTTTGGAGAGTGGTGTCTCCTAGATTGGTTAGGTGTTACTTGGGAGCCTCTGTCAAGATTGTGGAGTTGAACCAAGGAGTTTGTAAGGGCAAAGAGATTGCCTACTTCGTGAAGATCTACCCAAGTGAGGCAAGTCCTTCGTGGGCGATGGCCATGGTGGGATAGAAAAGGTTGCTTCTTCGTGGACCCTTCGTGGGTGGAGCCCTCCATGGACTCTCGCAACCGTTACCCTTCGTGGGTTGAAGTCTCCATCAACGTGGATGTACGATAGCACCACCTATCGGAACTGTCGGTGTAGTAAACAGGGGGGTGTTCACTACCCCTGGACACGGACCGGCAAGTTGCAGCCTCCAGGCGGGAAGGACATGGCAGAGGAGGAATCCACCCAAGAGTACATTCGAAGCCCGGTTCCCGGCAAGGTCTACTTGCCGGGAATGGGTCCACGCAATGCCGGCAAGGCAGAGCTGGCAAGACAAGACTCCAGGCGGATCGACCAGAAGATCAAGTCTACTACTGCCGGCGAGATCAGGGCCGGCAAGCTCAGGACTCGACAAGACTAAAGATAAGGCCCCGACAAGGTTCTTGCCGGGATGACCAGCTGAACCCGGCAAGGCTTGCCGGGGGACAGCTAGACTGAAGACAAGGCCCCGGCAAGGTTCTTGCCGGGATGACCAGCTAAGCCCGGCAAGGTTCCTGCCCGGCAAGGTTATGCCACTATGTTGCTGCTCCAGTGCGGCCGCCAGCATGGCACTCTGGACCCTTCTCCAGGCATGCGTGGCAGAGCACTGTGCCAAGCGGCGCTGATGGGATGGCCCCTTTTCCCATCCCCAAGAAGCTAAGGGGCACCTAGACTGAGCATTTAATGCGCTTGTCCTGACCCGTCAGTGATAAGCATGTAAATGCTGTAGCAGAGTACTTGCCGCGGCAAGGTACTTGCCCCCGCAAGTCATTGGCTGCGGCAAGGTATTGGCTACGGCAAGATAGCAGCTGCGGCAAGGTACTTGCCCCGGCAAGTTACCTTGCGCAGCAAGCTATTGGTTGCGGCAAGCTATCAAGTGCGGCAAGGTCTTGCCGCGGCAAGCGTTACTGTACCACTGTGCTACTGTGCTGCTCCGGTGCCTCTGCCAGCGTGGCGCTCTGGGTCCTTCCAAGCGTGTGTGGCAGGGCACTGTGTAGACGGCGGTACACTGTAGTTAGCGGTGCAGGAGCAGGTGGGATAGGCTTTTCCCACGTCCAAGACGTCCGGGTACATGTATCTGGACAGCAAAGGCATGGGCATTTAATGCCCTTGTCCCCTGCCGTCAGTGGTAGGTAGGACATGTCATCCTAGTAATAATGGCCTTACTGTAGCAACTTTCCACCTCTACCTTTACTATTTGCCACCTGTTGGTGACCCCTTTGTGCATATAAAAGGAGGCCCATAGGCAACGTGAAAAAGGGGGGAACGGGGGAGATGGAGAACTCCAGTATTGTACGCAGCTACTCTGTACTGTAGCGCTCCTGGAGCTAGAACAATCATACAGATAATAAACCAAAAAGCAGGAGTAGGGTTTTACGCATCCGTGCGGCCCGAATCTGGGTAAATCTCTCTCGTGCACTGTCGTGTTCTTCGCTAGATTTGCTCTTCGTGCGACCGTCTCTCCCTGCCGAACGTAAAGGGGTCCTTCCCTGGGTCCCATAGGTGATCGCGGATTCGTCCCCGACATCTTTGGCACGCCAGGTAGGGGTGAGGGGCTGCGCGAACCTGATCTGGCGATCAGCGCGGCAGTTTCTTCATCATCTTCACCGCCATAGCGTCCAAGAAGAAGGGCCTGAACCTTCGCAAAAAGCTAAGTTTTAAAGCTTTAATTACTTTCTGCTGATTAAGTCTTATCCTAGACGATATTTTTGTGCATAACCTGTGCGTGAAGGAGCGCTCCTGAAACATTCTGTGCTCCTGGTTGTTTTGGGTCCGCCCAACAATGCAGACGCAGCTGCGATTGTTTCTAAGGCGTTAAGCTCCCGAAGAGGCGGCGTTCTCGATAGGCTGCTGAACAGGACCTGATCCTAAGCGCCATCGACCGGAACGTGCGCATTCGGGGAGTATTCCGGCAAGCTTGGGGGGCTCACTGTGCAAAAATGCAGTCGTTTAAGGAGAAGGACTTAGCGAGTTTTATTCTAAGGTTCCTGCGTAAACCCGTATGCTAAGGAGCCTTCCCGGGGCTAGTCGCGCTCCTAGTTGCCTCGAGTCCGCTCGGCAACCTGAGCAGCTGCGCCAGAGCTGGGAAGGTGAACTTTTCGGGAGGCGGCGTTCCCGGCAAGCTGCTAAGGATCCGTTCCTCAAAGCGCTGCTGACTGGATCGTGCGCACCGGAAAGTGTTCCGGCAAGCAAGGGAATATTCAGCAGGAGCCAAGATTGCAGCGAATCCGACATTAACCAGAAGCTAATCAACTTGTTGTGCTCAAACGCTGTTGTGGCATTTCATGCCCAGTCAGTGTTGCAGGAACACGCATGGAAGGCGAGCTCGGGGGCTGGCAGCGCCCCAGAGAGTAACCCCCTGAAGAGCCTCCCCGGCAACAAGCTTGCCGGAAGCTGGCGTTGAGAACGTCAAGGTTCTGCGCCAGAGTCAAGAGCCTCCCCGGCAACAATCTTGCCGGAAGCTGGCGTTGAGAACGTCAAGGTTCTCCGCCAGAGTCAAGAGCCTTCCCGGCAACCCCTTGCCGGAAGCTGGCGTCGAGAACGTCAAAGTTCTCCGCCAGAGTTAAGAGCCTCCCTTGCCGGGGGCTCCGACAACCACTCTTTGAGCAAGAAACAAGCTCGGGGGCTAGCGGCGCCCTAGCAGAAAAAGCTAAGTTGCACAGATTTTTTTAACAATTGCATTCATTTTACTGTCCTCACTCGCTTCTTACACCTACACGCGAAGGAGCCTTCCCGGGGCTAGTTGCGCTCCTAGTCGCCTCGAGTCCGCTCGGCGATGTGAGCAGCTGCACCAGAACCGGGAAGGTAAACCTTTCCGGGAGGCGGCGTCCCGGCGGGCTGCTAAGGACCCGATCCCCAAGCGCCGCTGCCTGGAGCGTGCGCACCGGAAAACTTTCCAGCAAGCGTGGGTCGTCTTGATTGATTCCTCGTTCTCGTATATCGACCTGCACGCGAAAGGACCTTGCCGTGGTTAGTCCGCGCTCTGGTTTCGCCTCGAGTCCGCTCGGCAAACTTAGCAGCTGCGTTCTGGCCCGGCAGGTCGCCTTGTCGGCGGCGGCATTTCCAGCAGGCTGCTAAAGACCCGCACCTAGCGCTCGCGGCAAGCGTGCGCACCGGCAGGGTTTCCAGACAGCGTAGGGTACAAGATATGCGCAAGGACGGAATCAATCAAGGGGGAAGCATGCATTCATTTAGCATGAAGGAATATCTCTTGTGCCATAAAGCTTGGCCTAATTAAGGTAAATTGTTTCTTTATGCGTGCCATTGCAGCAACAGGGTTGCGACCTCCACGCGGGAGGAACGGCAGGGAACAGATCTACATGTTGCCGGTGTGCGTCGTTGGGCCTAGCCCGGACAACCACTGTGCACGCCTGTCCGGCCCAGGCCCGGGGGCTCCTGTCGGTGTAGTAAACAGGAGGGTGTTCACTACCCCTGGACACGCACCGGCAAGTCGCAGCCTCCAGGCGGGAAGGACATGGCAGAGGAGGAATCCACCCAAGAGTACATTCGAAGCCCGGTTCCCGGCAAGGTCTACTTGCCGGGAATGGGTCCACGCAACGCCGGCAAGGCAGAGCTGGCAAGACAAGACTCCAGGCGGATCGACCAGAAGATCAAGTCTACTACTGCCGGCGAGATCAGGGCCGGCAAGCTCAGGACTCGACAAGACTAAAGATAAGGCCCCGGCAAGGTTCTTGCCGGGATGACCAGCTGAACCCGACAAGGCTTGCCGGGGGACAGCTAGACTGAAGACAAGGCCCCGGCAAGGTTCTTGCCGGGATGACCAGCTGAGCCCGGCAAGGTTCCTGCCCGGCAAGGTTATGCCACTATGCTGCTGCTCCAGTGCGGCCGCCAGCATGGCACTCTGGACCCTTCTCCAGGCATGCGTGGCAGAGCACTGTGCCAAGCGGCGCTGATGGGATGGCCCCTTTTCCCATCCCCAAGAAGCTAAGGGGCACCTAGACAGAGCATTTAATGCGCTTGTCCTGACCCGTCAGTGATAAGCATGTAAATGCTGTAGCAGAGTACTTGCCGCGGCAAGGTACTTGCCCCGGCAAGTCATTGGCTGCGACAAGGTATTGGCTACGACAAGATAGCAGCTGCGGCAAGGTACTTGCCCCAGCAAGTTACCTTGCGCGGCAAGCTATTGGTTGCGGCAAGCTATCAAGTGCGGCAAGGTCTTGCCGCGGCAAGCGTTACTGTACCACTGTGCTACTATGCTGCTCCGGTGCCTCTGCCAGCGTGGCGCTCTGGGTCCTTCCAAGCGTGTGTGGCAGGGCACTGTGTAGACGGCGGTACACTGTAGTTAGCGGTGCAGGAGCAGGTGGGATAGGCTTTTCCCACGTCCAAGACGTCCGGGTACATGTATCTGGACAGCAAAGGCATGGGCATTTAATGCCCTTGTCCCCTGCCGTCAGTGGTAGGTAGGACATGACATCCTGGTAATAATGGCCTTACTGTAGCAACTTTCCACCTCTATCTTTACTGTTTGCCACCTATTGGTGACCCCTTTGTGCATATAAAAGGAGGCCCATAGGCAACGTGAAAAAGGGGGGAATGGGGGAGATGGAGAACTCCAGTATTGTATGCAGCTACTCTGTACTGTAGCGCTCCTGGAGCTAGAACAATCATACAGATAATAAACCAAAAAGCAGGAGTAGGGTTTTACGCATCCGTGCGGCCCGAACCTGGGTAAATCTCTCTCGTGCACTGTCGTGTTCTTCGCTAGATTTGCTCTTCGTGCGACCGTCTCTCCCTACCGAACGTAAAGGGGTCCTTCCCTGGGTCCCATAGGTGATCGCGGATTCGTCCCCGACAGGAACCACGCCAATAATCTCCGTGTCTACATTGTGTTTGCTCCCTCCAAACTCCTCCCCTTTGCCTTCATATGCAATGATTTACATTCCGCTGCTATACTCTTAGAATTGCATGTGTAGGTTGATTGCTTGACTTGTGCTAAGTTGCTAAAATCTGCCAAGACTTAAAATTGGGAAAAGGCTAGATTTTTATTTGGTCAAGTTGTCTAATCACCCCCCCCCCCTCTAGACATACTTTCGATCCTACAATCCCCAAGCTTAATTCTGCTCATCCTCAAGTAGGTAAATGATAAAAAAGATAATTTTTTATGTGGAATGCTACCTAGCATAATCTTGATCATATAATCTAATCATGGCATGAATATTAAGATACGAGTGATTCAAAGCAATAGTCTATCATTTGACATAAAGACATCAATACTTAGGCATCCCAACAAACAATCATGTCTTTCAAAATATCAATGCTAAAGAACATTATCCCTACAAAATCATATAGTCTGGCTATGCTCCATCTTCATCACACAAAATATTTCATCATGCCCAACCCCGATGACAACCCAAGCAATTGTTTCATACTTTTAATGTTCTGAAGCTTTTTCAATTTCACGCAATACATGAGCGTGAGCCATGGATATAGCACTATAGGTGGAATAGAATATGGTGGGCGTTGTGAGGAGAAGACAAAAAGGAGAAAGTTGCACATCAACTAGGCAAATTAATGGGCTATGGAGATGCCCATCAATTGATATCGATGCAAGTGAGTAGGGATTGCTATGCAACGGATGCACTAGAGCTATAAGTGTATGAAAGCTCAAACTGAAAACTAAGTGGGTGTGCATCCAACTTGCTTGCTCATGAAGACCTCGGGCATTTGAGGAAGCCCATCATCGGAATATACAAGGCAAGTTCTATAATGAAAAATTCCCACTAGTATATGAAAGTGACAACATAGGAGACTCTCTATATGAAAAACATGGTGCTACTCTGAAGCACAAGTGTGGTAAAGGATAGTAGCATTTCCCCTTCTCTCTTTTTCTCTCATTTTTTTATATATTTTTTTCGGGCTCTTTGGTCTCTTTTTTTTATTTTGGGCTCTATGCCATATTTTTATTTTATTTTTAAGTCCGGAGTCTCGTCCCAACTTGTGAGGGAATCATAATCTCCATCATCCTTTCCTCACATGGGACAATGCTCTAATAATGATGATCGTGACACTTATATTTACTTACAACTCGATAAAACTAATACATGATGACTCTATATGAATGCCTCTAGCAGTGTACCAGGATGTGCAATGATCTAGCTTAGCAAACATATCAAAAAACTGACAAGCCATGAAAATATCATGCTAGCTATCTTACGGTCATGCAAAGCAATATGACAATGAACGCTCAAGTCGTGTATATGATGATGATGGAAGTTGCATGGCAATATATCTCGGAATGTCTATGGAAATGCCATAATAGGTAGGTATGGTGGCTGTTTTGAGGAAGGTATAAGGAGGGTTTATGCACCGGCGAAAGTTGCGCGGTACTAGAGAGGCTAGCAATGGTGGAAGGGTGAGAGTGCGTACAATCCATGGACTCAACATTAGTCATAAAGAACTCACATACTTATTGCAAAAAATTATTAGCCATCAAAGCAAAGTACTAATAGGCATGCTCCTAGGGGGATAGATTGGTAGGAAAATACCATCCCTCATCCCCAACTACCACTCATAAGGAAGACAATCAAAAATAAATCATGCTCCAACATCATCACATAATGGTTCACCATACGTGCATGCTTCAGGAATCACAAACCTTGACACCAATATTCTTACTAAACCACAATCATTCACTAGTACCTCCCACATATTACCATCTCTATATTGCAAAACTATTGCAAGGAATCAAATATCATATTGAGTGATCTACAAGTTTTATGTAGGATTTTATGACTAACCATGTGAATGACCAATTCCTGTCAACTCTCTAAATAGATATAAGTGAAGCATGAGAGTTTAATTCTTTCTACAAAAGATATGCCCATGCTCTAACAAATATAAGTGAAGCAAAAGAGCATTCTACAAATGACGGTTTTCCTATGTAGTGAAATAGGCAATCCAAACTTCAAATGATATAAGTGAAGCACATGAAGATTCTATAAAGCCATACTCAAAAGATATAAGTGAAGTGCAAAGAGCATTCTATAAGTCAACCAAGGACTTTATCATACCAGCATGGTGCATTATTAAAAGAAAAATAGAAATCACATGACGCTCCAAGAATTTACGCATATCATGTGACGAATAAAAATATAGCTCCAAGTAAAATTACCGATGGTCGTTAGAAGAAAGAGGGGATGCCTTCCGGGGCAACCCCAAGCTTAGTTGCTTGGGAGACCTTAAATATTACCTTGGGGTGCCTTGGGTATCCCCAAGCTTCGGCTCTTGCCACTCAATATTCCTTCATGGCTTCATCCATCGTGGTCTTACCCAAAACTTGAAAACTTCAATCACACAAAACTTAACAAAACCCTCGTGAGATTCGTTAGTATAATAAAACAAATCACTACTTTAAGTAATGTTGCAAACCCATTCATATTTTATTTTTTCATTATAATTACTGTACTCTAACTTAACCATCGCTTATATCACCGATACAATCCATAGATTCATCAAAACACGCAAAACAATGTATCAAAAACAGAATCTGTCAAAAACAGAACAGTTTGTAGCAATCTGAACATTAACCATACTTCTGTAACTCCAAAAATTCTGAAAATTTGGGAAAAAACAAAAAATTTGCATAGCAGTACTGTGTAAAAATTTCAGAAACTTTTCACGTTCCAGTAAAAAATGTAAATTCACGCACCACAGCCAAAGTTTCTGTTTTTGCACTGCACACACCAAACAAGCAATTTAATCATCCTAAAGGCAAATCTTGGCACATTATTTTTATAATACAATTGATTTGTACAAGGGGATAATTATTTTTTTTGAAAAGTTTCTGTAATCAAGGTTCACAAAGTTTCCATGGGCATGAACAAAGTTCAAGGCTAGCTCCCACTTTAACAATGTTCGTCTTTCTCACTTTCGCTTTTCTTTTTGACATGTTTTAAGTTCCCCTCTATATTTTTTGTTTTTAAACTTTTTAAAAGCACACAACAGAATAAAATGAGTCTCTAAAAATTTCGGGTTGTCTCCCTGGCAGTGCTTTCTTTAAAGCCATTAAGCTAGGCATACAGTGCTCAACTAATTGGTCCACCGGGATCCCAAGGTATATCAAAGCCAATTTTAATTAACCATGATTTGTAATTTAGTATTGAGCACAAAGAAACATATATCATGCAACAACGAAGTATAACTCTCTTCATATGCATCGGCATGTCATAAAAGAACAATTCATGCACACCAAGTAAAGGCCAATACATAGCATAAGCAGTTTCTTGCAATTTTATCATGTTGGGAACATAGAGAGGCGGAGATGTAGTTCTCTCTCCTAATAATTGCAAGTAGGAGCAGCAAGCACATGCATATTATATGCATCAAAATCATCATGTGTAGTAGTAAAACGCAACCCATCAATGTAATCCTTAATAAAAGCAAACTTCTCCGATATAGTGTAGTTGGGAGAATTCAAAAAGATAATAGGACTATCATGTGTGGGTGCAATAGCAACAATTTCATTCTTAACATAAGGAACTATAGCAATTACATCTCCATAAGCATAATTCATATTGGCATCTTCGCCACAAGCATAGCAAGCATCAAGTTCATCAAAAAGGGATATTTCAAATGAATCCAAGGGATCATAGCAATCATCATAGCATTCATCCTTCGATAAGCATGAAGGGAAATTAAACAATGTATGAGTTGAAGAGTTACTCTCATTAGAAGGTGGACACGGTTAGCTAATCCGCTCTTCCTCCTTTTGTAATTTGCTCTCCTCGTCATCTTTTTCATCCAATGAGCTCACAATGGCATCAATTTCTTCTTCCATATATTCCTGCAAAATATTAGTCTCTTCTTGGACAGCAGAGACTTTCTCAATAAACTCATTAATATCGGCATTATATTCATAATTCTCATAGCAATATTTAAGTATAGCATAATTTTCAGGTCTGTAAACAGCATCATCATAATTTTTACACTTTTCAAACAAAGATTCAATCTCATAAGCACCCTTAAAAGCAACAAATTCTTCTAATTTTTTCACATCATAGAAATCATATATACCATTAGCATAAGAAGCCAAGGTTTCATTGTCATTAAATTTACATGAAAAGGGAAGGTGTGGAGCCTTCATCCTAGAGCAACAAGTGTAATCATATCTCAAACATAAATTCCAAGCATACCAATGCAACATATGAATTTGATCCCATAAGAGTTTCCCTTTTAGAGTCAAGCGATAATCCCTAAAGTATTCACGTTGACCCAACGTGTCTCCCATTATCAAGTTGAATGGGGTTTTCTCAGGATTATCAAAGTAGTGTTTAATATTTTTCACATAACGAGCATCGATGGTTTTAGGAGGTTCCCCATCTCCATGAGTAGCAAGTACACCTAATTTTTTTGGTATTTCGTGTTCCATATCCATAACTAAAGATAGAGAACAACTTAGAACAGAAAATAAAATCTACTTAGTGATAAAGCAAACAAGCACACACGAGAATATTCACCCCACGCTATTGCTCCCCGGCAACGGTGGCAGAAAAAGGTCTTGATAACCCACAAGTATAGGGGATCAATTGTAGCCTTTCTTGATAAGTAAGAGTGTCGAACCCAACGAGGAGCTAAAGGTAGAACAAATATTCCCTCAAGTTCTATCGATCACCAATAAAACTCTACGCACGCTTAATGTTCGCTTTACCTAGAACAAGTATGAAACTAGAAGTACTTTGTAGGTGTGATAGGATAGGTTTGCAAGATAATAAAGAACACGTAAATAAAAGCTAAGAGCTGTTTACATAAAGAAACAATTAAGTTAGTTTTAGTAGAGAGCTTTTTGTCACAAGAAAGTTATTTGTCCCTAGGCAATCGATAACTAGACCGGTAATCATTATTGCAACTTTATATGAGGGAAAGGCATAAGGTAACATACTTTCGCTACTTGGATCATATGTGTCGGGGTACACAAACAGGGTTGTATGTTTCCCCCTGACTTGTGCCCGGACAGGCAGATCTCCGGCGCGACAACAATAGAGCAAACTGCACCAAGCATTCAAGACAAGGCCAAGCAGAAGAGATGGCTCTTTGAGAAATCAAAGGGCAGATCAAGAAGACCAAGACCAACCAAATAAGCAAGATATCACTAAGGAAAAACCTCCCTTGCCGGGCAGGCAAGCCTGGTGGGGTCGAGGTTACCCCAAGACTCCCCCGGCAGGCTTGCCGGGGACGCCAAGGGCGGATTACCCAACCAAAACTCCACCACTCCACCTCACAGCAACGCAAGTCACCCATCGGTGCGGTGTCGAGCCCCCAAGTGACTAAGTGGCTGTTACTTGGTACGTGGCAGGCCATTTCTGAGGAAGATCATCCCTAAATGACACCTGTCCAGGCGACGTGTCGCGCGGGCAGGCGAAAAGGTGGCTGAATGGCACGACAAGGCTTGCCGGGCTACGCCACGATGTGACACTAAGCGGCGCATTTAATGCACTTTGTCATGTCTGCAGAGTTAGGTATGATAGCACTGTGGCTATCTAATTAGTGCATAATGACTGTTTTGCCATTATGGTGACCCCTTGACCTATAAAAGGAGGGTTGTGGCTACCTTAGAAAGGATTCGGACCCTTCTACACTCGTATGTGCATAGCTGCTCTCGCCCCGAGGAGACCTTGCGAGGCTAGAGCGCTGCATCTCCACCGCGGTCTTTTCATCAATCCACCAAAGCAGGAGTAGGTTTTTACGCCTCGCGGCGGCCCAAACCTGGGTAAAACTGTCATGTCATCGTTGCCGTGCTGCTCTATGCTTTCCGCTCTTTGTGCAATGCACTCTTCCCCCTTGCCAAACCACAAGGGGCCGATGGCCCCATAGGTGGCCATGTGATACCACGACATCTCTAGTGCACTAGGTAGGGGGAAGCGTTTGCGTGAACCCGAGAGTATAAGCAGCGCGTCATCTTCATCACAATTGATTTCGTCAGTGGCCTCGTTGTTCGTGGCCCCCGACACGCCAGCTCGAGGAGGAATTGGCATCGCTCCTCCGCTGCCTTGCCCAGTTTTCGTCATCTATCTCCGCTGCGGCCACAAGCGGCGGTGGAAACGAGGGACGGCGACGGCATGGCGACCCTGAACAGCTCGAGCAGCGCGGCCACTATGCCTGCCCCATTCGGGGAAAAGAGTGAGGTGGTAAGGTACATGGTTTCTCCCTCCACCGCTTTCACTTGTCGACGATCGAGCCACCCTGGGTTTTAGCGTCGTCAACGCCGATGAGCCCACGCGAAACTCGGTTCAGCATTTGCCCTGCTAAGGGAGAATCCTGAGTATAGCGCCGGAGCAAATCCGTTGATTGATGCCCCGGCAAGCACGCTCTGGCAAGGCCGTCCGCGTCAGCGTGACCTTTGTGCCAACCGCCGTAGGATTGCCAAAAGTGTAAGTGGAAGGAGGGCGAAACCAGCCCAACCTTATGCCAAGTTCTACCACACGCAAGAGATTTGCGGCCCCCCACCGGCCCTTGCCGAGGGTGCGATAGTGGCACGCGAAGGGCCATCCGCCCAAGATATGCGAATGCGGCAAGCGACCGCAACCAAGAAGGGAGAAAAGCGTGAGCAAAAAGCTAAGTTCACGTGATCATTGCTCTTTTATAGATCCAGAATTCGCATTTGCCTATCCCCCAGAAACCAATGTTCTTTCGTATGGTCAAGCCTTTTGTGTGATGGCACCTTAACGGGTTTGCTGGCGCCCTCGCTCTGTTCCGAGCCTGCTCATGGAGTGGGTGGCTGCATCAAGGGCTCCTAAAGGAAAAGCCTGCCGGGACGTACTTTTGCCAGCCAAACGCTAAGGACCCATTCCTCGCAGCAATCGCGGCAGTATGCTACCGGTAGGCAGCCAAAACACATAAAAAGAAACTAACCATACAAACATCCATGGATAAAAATGCAAGGGGGATAGCATGGGTTCGGAATTAATTAGTACGCCAGTTCAGCGCAAGCAAAAGAAGTACGATGTCTAAACACAGGACATGCATAATGTTTTGTTACAGGGCGGAACGCCAATGCAAATGGTTCGGGGCCGTGCTTGACGGCCTTATTGAGCCCTGGGAATGGAGAGCACCTTGTCGGCGTAGAGGGCAGCCTTCTTCACAGCGGCAGAAACATCAGCACCTGCCGGGAGCTTTCTGAAGCCATCAGCAAGGTTGAGTTCAGGGTGGCGCTATGCGAGGTTGCTCAGAGGAGCGCATATCTACAACATGTGTCTGTGCACCGTTTTGGGGCCTAACCCAACGTGCCCAGCGACACGTATGGCTCAGGTCCGGGGGCCTATGTCGGGGGACACAAACAGGGGTGTATGTTTCTCCTTGACTTGTGCCCGGACAGGAAGATCTCTAGCGTGACAGCAACAGAACAAACTGCACCAAGCATTCAAGACAAGGACAAGCACAAGAGATGGCTCTTTGAGAAATCAAAGGGCGGATCAAGAAGACCAAGACCAACCAAATAAGCAATATATCACTAAGGAAAAACCTCCCTTGCCGGGCAAGCGAGCCTGGCGGGGTCGAGGTTACCCCAAGACAAGCCCCAAGACTCCCCTGACGGGCTTGCCCGGGACGCCAAGGGCGGATTACCCAACCAAAACTGCACTGCTCCACCTCACAGCAATGCAAGTCACCGATTGGTGCGGTGTCGAGCCCCCAAGTGACTAAGTGGTTGTTACTTGGTACGTAGCAGGCCATTTCTGAGGAAGATCATCCCTAAATGACACCCGTCCAGGCGACGTATCGTGCGGGTAGGCGAAAGGGTGGCTGAATGGCACGGCAAGGCTTGCCGGGCTACGCCATGATGTGACACTAAGCGGCGCATTTAATGCACCCTGTCCTGTCTGCAGAGTTAGGTATGATAGCACTGTGGCTATCTAATCAGTCCATAATGACTGTTTTGCCATTGTGGTGACCCCTTGACCTATAAAAGGAGGGTCGTGGCTACCTTAGAAAGGATTTGGACCCTTGTATGCTCATACGTGCGTAGCTGCTCTCGCCCCGAGGCGACCTTGCCAGGCTAGAGCACTGCGTCTCCACCATGATCTTTTCATCAATCCACCAAAGCAGGAGTAGGGTTTTACGCCTGGCGGCGGCCCGAACCTGGGTAAAACTGCCTGTGTCATCATTGTCGTGCTGCTCTATGCTTTCCGCTCTTTGTGCAATGCGCTCTTCCACCTTGCCGCACCACAAGGGGCTGATGGCCCCATAGGTGGTTGTGTGATACCATGACATCTCTGGCGCGCCTGGTAGGGGGAAGCGTTTGCGCGAACCCGAGAGTATAAGCAGCGTGTCATCTTCATCACCATCGATTTCATCGGCGGCCTCGTTGTTCATGGCCCCCGACGCGCCAGCTCGAGGAGGAAGTGTCGGTGTACTAAATATTGGGCCTTTAGTACCCCATACTTGTGCACGGGCAGTTGTAGCCATACCTGCGGCAAGGCTTGTCAGGGGAACAGCTGAAGATTAATCCAAGGTTATCAAAGAGACATTCAAGCCAAGGATCAGAAGATAAGGAGAACTAGAGACCAGAGGCTCGACTCCCGGCAAGTTCTTGCCGGGGTAGCCAGCGGAGCCCGGCAAGATTCGCACCTGGCAAGGTTCCGCCACTGTGCCACCGCTCCAGTGCAGCGACCAGCCTGGCATTCTGGTCCCCTCTCTGGATGTGTGGCAAGGCGCTAGTGGAGGCGAGCTTAAGCGGTGCTGATGGGATGGCCCCTTTTTCCATCCCCAAGAAAGTAAGGACACCTAAACGGACACCTCACGGTGCATTAAATGCATTTGTCCTAAACCGTCAGTGGTTAGGTATGATAACCCTGTAGCTACTTTACACCTCACATATGAATAGTTTGCCACTGTGGTGACCCCTTTGAGCATACAAAAGGAGGCCCAAGGCAACTGCTACAGTGGGGAGGACTCGAGAGAGAGCACTCTCGGCCCATTCTGCATGCGTAGCTGCTGCATGAACACACTATTCATTGCAAGCGCTCCAAGAACTGGGATGAAAACACTGATAATAAACTAAAGCAGGAGTAGGGTTTTACGCTGATCAGTGGCCCGAACCTGGGTAAAAGTCCGCTCGCGTTGATCATTGGTTCTGCTCTTTGTGCATACCTCTCGCACTGTCGAATCGTAAAGGGGTCCTTCGGATCCCGTAGGTGTCGTACGCCGACATCTTTGGCGCGCCAGGTAGGGGTATCGAGGTTGCGCGAACCTGATCCAGTGATCAGTGCGTCAGTTTCTTCACCGTCTTTGTCACCATGCCACCCAAGAAGAAGGGTGTGGCAGCGGTTGTTCCGTCTACGTCCGTCTTGCTCGTGCCTACTCAGACGGGTGACGGCGTCGATGCAGGAGGTGGAGGTTTAGAGCCTCCACGGTGTTCTGGTGATCCGAGCCAGGCGAGCGGCGTTGTTCATAGTGGTGATGGCAACCTGCACGCCGCTAGATCCATAGATGGAGCTGTGCTGCCTACGGGCGGCGCAGCGAACTCCAGAGATTGGAGGACGCCTTCTAGGACTCCCACGCCGGCGCAAGCGTCGCGGCCTTCCCAGGTCACACGCGACAAGCAGCGTCGTGGCGTTGGTGGTTCTGAACGTCCCCATGGAAAGACTTCTGCACATCGATCCCTAGGTGCGCAGGCCCAGCATGCACGCCAAACTGCCGATGGAAGTGGCGCGCGGTCGCCTGATCATGACGGTGCTCCTTCTAACACTGTTAGAAGTCAGAGCACCTCACGTACCTCGCACTTGTCGCCGCTGCCTACGCCAATAGAAGCTTTGGCACATGCGCAGTTGCTCCTCGATTTTCCTCCTGCTCCGGAGAAGATGGAGGAGTGGCGATCTACTATTCAGAGCCTCATCGGCTTCGTCAACAAGGATGGGCCGCAGCAAGCGGGGCCCTCGCGGCAGCGGTCTATCGATTCGGCGCGAGCCGATGGTGAGAAGACTGGAGGCGGTGCTACCACGATGCACTCCCCTCCACGACAGCAGCGGCGGTCGTCAACCCGGTGAACTGACGGCCGTGATGACGATTCCACGGTGTCATCCGATCCGCGGATGCGCCACGATCAGCGTCAAGTTCTTCGGGAATGAAGCAAAGAGGACGCTCGAACTACCATCGAGCGGTGACGGGAGGCACGTCATCAGTCTGATAAACGCGCAGGGCCTACTGTCGACAAGCCTGCGCCGGGGGACACAGGCGACTTGCCCTATGAGGTAGGTTGTCCAGCGTTTACCCGTGAGCTGCGGCGAGTCCAGTTGCCCAACTCCCGAACGTTCAAACCAGAGGTCCCGGAGAAATATGATGGCAAGACTCACCCCTCGGAGTTCCTGAGCATCTACACCATTGCGGTGCAGGCTGCCGGGGGCCGAGATGACAAGATACTTTCCAACTACTTCCCGTTGGTGCTCAATCCCAATGTCAGGTCGTGGTTGATGCATCTGCCGGAGAACTCCATTTCTTCTTGGTCAGATCTGTGCCATCAGTTTGTTGGCGCCTTTGTTGGAGGCCACCAAGCTCCTGGCCAAGAAAGTGATTTGCATCTCCTCCCTCAAAAGGAGGGCGAGCCCCTGCGCAAGTTTATCTAGAGATTTAGCCGGGTGCAGTACAATATTCCAGATGTTCATCCTGCCGCTGTTGTTAGCACGTTTCATCAGAACGTGCATAACCGCAAGATGTGCGAAGAGCTGGCAATGAACAAGGTCAGGAGTATTGCCGAGCTTTACGCTTTGGCCAACAAGTGCGCTCGAGCTGAAGAAGGGAGGAAACTCCCCGGCGAGGGTGTTGGCGCAAGGGGCGAATCTGAGGATGAAGATGCTGCAACCCCATCAAAGAAAGGCCGGCGGCGGAACAAGAAGCGCAAAGGCAAGGCCGTGCTTGCTGTCGAGGAATCCGGCAACCCCGGCACCGCCAAGAAGGCCAAGGTTGATGACCCCGGCAAGGAAGTTGCCGGGTGCGCCTCCTGTCTGGCCTTGGCGGCTGCCGACAAGCCGGAAGGCTCCGACAAACAGTATTGCAAGATCCATCGCACCAAGGGCCACGATCTCCAAAACTGCCGGCAAGTTGAACAGCTTGTCGAGAAGCAGAGAGCTGAGTATGAAAGACGAGACAAGGAGAAGGCCCAGGACGGTGCTGAGGGATCTGGCAAGAAGCGTGGTGGCCGAGGAGGCCGCCGCGGCAAGGCTAAGCAACAGAAGGAGAGGCCCGCCCGAGGCCGCGACAAGGACAAGGGGGGCGATGATGATGAGGAAGACGACGAATCCAGTGAGCACGAGTTTCAGAAAGCCACAGAGGCCATGTGTATTGACGGGGGCACCTCGTTGCATTCTTCTCACCGCTGACTTAAACAGTGGGTGCGTGAGGTTAATGCAAAAGAGCCATCGTTTGATGCACGGAAACCTTTGAAGTGGTCCAACACGCCTATCATTTTTTACGCCGAGGATCACCCTGATCGCACAACTGCGGTCGGGTGCTTGCCTTTGTTGGTCTCACCAACAATCCGCAACCTCAAGGTGACAAAAATGCTAGTTGATAGTGGGGCCGGGCTGAACTTAATCTCGCCGGACATGCTCAAGAAGCTGCAAATTCCTGATGAAGATCTCGAGGAAACGGGCACGTTTCAAGGGATCAATCCAGGAAGGACCCAGCCAAAAGGCAAGATTACGCTACCAGTAACATTTGGTAGCGAGCTCAACTACAGGACAGAGAAGGTAGTATTCGATGTCGCCAAGATCCCCATGTCATAGAATGGGATCCTTGGCCGCCCAGCGCTGGCCAAGTTCATGGCGGCATCACACTATGCGTATAATGTGTTGAAGATGCCCGGATCGATAAGTGTCATCACTGTCCACTCCGACAAGAAGGATGCACTAATCTGCACCGACCAACTCCACCGGGAGGCAGCCGCAGCACCTGCCATCAAGGCATCTGCTCCTGCTGCTGGAACTCCCGGGGGGAAGAAGAAGAAGACCAGCAAGATCTCTGGCGCAAACCCCGGCAAGCGCACCTCCTCAGAGTGCTGCGCTTCCGTTGAGGACGTACCAGAGAGTTCCACCGGCAAGAACAAGAAGTCCAAGGCTGCTCCACCAGAGACCAAGAAGGTGCCCGTCAAGGAGGACGGAACGGGAGGAACTTTCACCATAAGTTCCACCCTAGATGACAAATAGGAAAGCGCGCTCATTGCCTTCCTGCGGGCGAATGTCGATGTGTTTGCATGGCAACCATCTAACATCCCCGGTGTCCCCAGGGAGGTAATTGAGCACCACCTTGCTGTCTGTCCTCACGCGCGGCCAATCAAGCAGAGGGTGAGGAAGCAAGCGTTGGAGCGGCAAGAATTCATTGCCGAAGAAATCAGAAAGTTAGAAGCGGCAGGTTTGGTCAGAGGAGTGCTTCACCCAACGTGGTTGGCCAATCCGATTGTAGTGCGCAAGGCGAATGGGAAATGGAGGCTGTGTATTGATTATACAAACATCAATAAAGCCTGTCCAAAAGATCATTTCCCCTTGCCGTGCATCGACCAGATTGTGGACTCCACTGCTGGTTGTGACCTACTATCGTTCCTTGATGCCTACTCGGGATATCATCAGATCTTCATGGCAAAAGAAGATGAAGAAAAGACCGCATTTATCACCCCATGTGGTACGTATTGTTTTATACGAATGCCTTTCGAGTTGAAAAGTGCTGGTTCTACATTTGCGAGAGCGGTCCAAATTGGTTTTGAGCCTCAGCTACATAAAAATATGGAAGCATACATGGATGACATAGTGGTCAAAACCAAGGATAAAGCGACGCTCATACAAGATCTAGAAGAAACATTTACAAATCTATGCAAGATCAATTTAAAGCTCAATCCTGAGAAGTGTGTGTTTGGCATCCCTTCCAGCAAGCTTCTCGGGTTCTTTGTATCTCAGCGAGGGATCGAGGCGAACCCCGAAAAGATCAAAGCTATTGAGCAGATCGAAGCGCCAAGACACGTCAAGGATGTACGTCATCTTGTCGGCTGCGTTGCTGCCTTAAGCAGGTTCATCTCCAAATTCGCTGAGTGCGCCCTGCCCTTTTTCAAAATTTTGAAGAAGGCAGGTCCAATGAGATGGACTCCGGAAGCGGAGGCAGCGCTGCAAGATTTGAAGAGGTACCTCTCCTCTCCGCCAACGCTAGTCGCACCTAGGCCACAAGAGCCGTTGCTGTTGTATCTAGCGGCAACCAATCAAGTGGTTAGTGATGCGTTAGTGGCGCAGAGAGAAGCCGACAAGGAGGCAATGACAGCGGCAGGACCGTCAAGTGACACGCCGGGATTTTCCCCGGCAAGGTCTGGTGCCGGCAAGACAGGATCTGCGCAGTCAGAGGAATCAGTGCAAAAGAGGAAGATGGTGCAGCGCCCAGTTTATTTTGTCAGCTCCCTTTTACAGGGAGCTAGGTCAAGATACTCTGGTGTGCAGAAGTTGCTCTTCGGCCTTCTCATGGCCTCGAGGAAGCTGCGCCATTATTTTCAAGCACATGAGATTACCGTCGTCACTCGCTTCCCGTTGTAGCGGATTTTGCGAAATACAGAGGCAACCGGCAGGATTGTGGAGTGGGCGTTGGAACTGTCAAGCTTTGGTCTCAAGTTTGAAAGTACTTCAACAATTCAGAGCAGAGCTTTGGCGGAGTTCATTGCGGAATGGACCCCAACGCCAAACGAAGAGATTCAAGAAACGACTCTTCCCGGCAAGGAAACGGATCAAGAATGGATTATGTACTTTGACGGGGCTTTCTGGCTGCAAGGCACCGGTGCTGGGTTGCTGCTTGTCGCACCCACCGGAGAGCACCTCAAGTATGTAATTCAGATGCATTTTCCCTGGGAGAGCTTGACAAACAACACTGCGGAGTAGGAAAGCCTGCTTGCTGGTCTCAGGATCACGGCAGACCTTGGTATCAAGAAGCTCATCATCAGAGGTGATTCGCAGCTTGTTGTCAGGCAAGTCAACAAAAATTATCAGAATCCATTAAAGCAAGCCTATGTGGATGAAGTGAGAAAAATGGAAGAGCGCTTCGACGGTCTGCAAACAAAGCACATTCCTCGTGCCGAAAACAGTATTGCTAATGACCTGTAAAAGCGCGCTGCCCTTAAGTTACCGGTGGAACCAGGAACTTTTGTGCTCCATTTAACTCAACCATCTGTAGCGCCATCAATGAAGCAAGAAAAGAGAAGGCAGTTGAATTCTGGCCAGTACTTTCCGGCAGAGCTCCCGGGAGCCGCCGGCAAGGAAGTCACCGGGATCAGCGACAAGCCTGCCGGGGAACAACAGGCTCCGGCAGAGGCTCAGGCCCTTGCCGTCAAGACAAACATTCCCCCGGCAGAAGAGATGCCTTTAGTCCTAGTTGTCGAGCCCCAGGCTCCAGCATGGGCATAGCCCATTGTCCATTTTCTTCAGACAGGAGAACTCCCTGAGGAGCAGGAAGAAGCAGAAAAAGTAGCCCGTCAGTCTGGCATGTACCAGTTCGTCGATGGCGTTCTGTACAGGAAGAGACCGAACGGTGTGAAATTGAAGTGTATTCCTCGAGAGGATGGACTGGAGCTGTTGGCAGAGATACATGGAGGCATATGTCGCTCTCACATAGGATCGAGAGCACTTGTCGGAAAGGCATTCCGACAAGGTTTCTTTTGGCCCACTGCTCTCCAGGATGCAGTTACACTAGTAACCAAGTGTGAAGTGTGCCAGTTTCATTCAAAGAAATCACATCAGCCAGCTCAAGCCCTTCAGACAATCCCTTTCTCCTGGCCATTTTTGGTCTGGGGGCTCGACATACTGGGCCCTTTTCCCCGTGCCACTGGGGGCTTTGAGTACTTGTACATTGCAATCGACAAGTTAACAAAGTGGCCGGAGGTGGAAGCGGTGAGGAAGGTGACAGCACAATCAGCCGTCAAGTTCTTTAAAGGAATAGTTTGCCGTTTCGGTGTGCCCAACAGGATCATCACCGACAATGGCACACAATTCACAAGCCGCACCTTCATGCAATACGTCCAAGACCTTGGCGGCAAAATTTGTTTTGCCTCTGTTGCCCACCCGAGAAGCAACGGCCAAGCGGAGGGGGCTAATGCTGAAGTGTTGCGCGGTCTCAGGACCAGAACTTTTGACAAGCTGGAAAAGTGCGGAAGGCGCTGGATTGATGAGTTGCCGGTGGTTCTTTGGTCAATCAGAATGACACCAAATCGAGCCACTGGCCAGACACCCTTCGCTCTGGTTTATGGAGCGGAAGCAGTTCTCCCCACGAAACTCATATACGGGTCACCTCGAGTGCTCGCTTATGATGAGCTTGAGCAAGAGCAACTACGGCAAGATGACGCTGTGCTCCTTGAGGAGGATCATCTTCAGGCTGCTGTGTGAGCTGCACACTACCAGCAAGCTTTGCGCCGCTACCATAGCCGCAAAGTTTATGCCCGAAGTCTTGAGGAAGGCGACCTTGTTCTTCGGCGGATTTAGTCCGCCAAGAATTCAAACAAGTTGACGCCGAAGTGGGAAGGCCCTTATCGGGTAGTACGAGTCACCAGGCCCAGCGCTGTCCACCTGGAGACCGAGGATGGCATTCCAGTGAGCAACTCTTGGAATATCGAGCATCTTCGCAAGTTCTACCCATAAGGCGCGGTTGCCGGGGGCCCCCGACAACCTCCTTTTGTATGAGTCTTGCCGGCAAGGCATATAATCCTTTGTACAAAGCCAGGCGCAGACCCTGTGCGCAGTTGAATAAGCTTAAGTGATGTACATTTTCTTGTTGATCTCCATGTTTATATATATGCATGCTTGTCTGAGATATTGTATGACACTTGCTCCCGGTAAGCATTAACGAACCACCAAGGTTCCATATATCTGTTTTCTCTTCTTTCTTTTTCTCAAGGGATAGAAGGTTCCCTCGCACACAAGTTTGCCGGGGGGGAAGGAAGGTATGGATACCAATGGGCGATGTTCAGAATTGATGCCTTGCCAGAAGGAGTACAGCGACAGAAAGCTAAGTTGCGAAACTTTGAGCAAGTTTTTCAATTTTTACTATCAGGCTATTTTCTTTAGACGATTTCGGCCCTTGTATGGAAAACCTGCACGCGAAGGAACCCTTGTCGTAATTGGTTGCACCCTTATTTTGTTTCGAGTCCGCTCAACAGTCTAAGTGGCTGCACCAAGAACGCCAAGGTATCTTGCCGGCTGCTGCACCTCCAGCAGGCTGCTGAAGTCCCGCACCCAGCGCTCGCGGCAGGTTGCGTGCCAGCAAGTTTCCAGTAAGCGTAGGGCGTATACCATACGGAAAGAAATCGGACAGGGGAAATAGCATGCATGTACTCAATCATAGCAAGTTATATTACATCAATAGTTGCCGCAGTTCTAACTTAAGATTAAATTGTCCTTGGCATGGAATGGTGGCGGCAAGGAAAAGTGAGATGGCTAGTCCCTGCG
The DNA here is from genome assembly GCA_011799875.1 of Thinopyrum elongatum. Classification (NCBI taxonomy): domain Eukaryota; kingdom Viridiplantae; phylum Streptophyta; class Magnoliopsida; order Poales; family Poaceae; genus Thinopyrum; species Thinopyrum elongatum. The sequence continues at coordinate 220,485,292 of CM022300.1, read as the reverse complement.
CTGGCCTTCAACCCTCTTGATTGAATTTACCTTCTCAAGGATGGGCGCGACAAGCTCCTCAAGTGCCTTGAGATCTGTATCCTTCGGCAAGCGGTCGAGCACGTTGGTGAGGTCAACGCCAGGGTTCTTATGCACCACCTTGATGAGTACTTTGCGGAGGATGGCCCGGCAAAGGTTGCGGGATTCATTGGCCAGTTGGGTCGCTCGGTTGGACTGGAGCAGCTTCAGAGCATCAATGATGCTTTCGAAGAACATGGTCAGCCTGGTGCTCGGGGATATCCTTTCTTCAGAGGAATACCTGAAGTTTAGGAGGCCATCCCGACCCATGGTTAACAGTTGTGCTGTGAGCTTCTCCGCGGTGTCGACAGGGCGATCAGTCCAGATTTTCACACCCTTCTCATAGTCAATTTGGGCGGCGGCAGCGCTCTTAAGCAAGTTCCTCTCATCCTGGAGATCTTTGCTCAGGGCCTTCTCGCGGGCCCTGCCATCCTCAAGAGACTTTTCCAGCGTGGTTAGCTTCAGCCTCAGATCGGCAATGGCATCATTGGCTGAAGAGAGCTGCTTGGTCTTGTCGGATATAGCAATTTGCATCTCCGCCAGGCTGTGGAGAGTTTTCTCCCTGTCACCTTTGAGCGTCGAGAGCTCCTTGTTGTGTTCCTCAAGATCCGCCTCCAGCTTCTTCAATTTGTTGCTCAGCTCGTTCTTGGCGGCCTCTGCGGCCTCGGCGGCATCGATGGTTTCCTTGAGCTGGCAGGCGTGATCTACAGTTAAAGCTTCGAGCGCCTCCTTGTGCTTCTGCTCCAGCTCCTGGGTCCGCTGTGCGACAAGCTTTTCAATTTCTTTGTCCTTGCCGCAGAGTTTGGCAGCAAGTGCCTACTCGCGCGTGGCAAGATCTTCTTCGTGAGCGTCAAGCCCAATGCGGCACTCCGTCAAGAGAGCATCCTCAACGGCAACCCTTTGCGTAGCTTCCTCTTGCGCCTTCTCTATGTCAGATTGCCTCAGGAGGAGCTTCGTCCAGCTTTGGCTCACTTGTTCCCGGCTGGCAGTCAACTCCTGAAGGGCCTCGGTGTACCAGATCTGCATTTGCTCAACGCGCTTCTGGAAATCCGCCTCAGCTGCTTCGACAACTGCAGCTCTGGAGTCTGCCTTCTCCTTTCGAGCACGGTGGAGCGCTTGGAGCTTGTGGAAATTATCGCCCATGGCCTGGAGGAGCTGATCTTCTTCAGATTTGCCGCTGCTGGCGCTTGGTTCATCGACGATCTCGAGCCCGGCAGCGGTGATGATTTCTTCATCAAAAGTTTCCCCTTCGGTCGGCGCTCCAATGCTTGCCATCCCCGGCAAGTTGACGAATAGGTTGTCGCCAACCTTGAGATATTTGCTCGATGAGGGAGCCTCGGATGTCGATGGTTGATCCTTGACAATTGTCTCACCAGTGGCTAGGGGCTCTGTGGCCGGTGTAGCGCCTGGCGCTCCTACGGCAGAAATGCCGTCAGTCTGGTCATCAGTCTCCTCACAGGCCCTCTCGGCAGATTCCTTGGCGGCTTCCTCGGCAGCAGCTTCGCTGACCTCGACAGTGGTGTCTTTGGCGGCCTCGCTAGCAGCGATCTTGTCAGCTTCGGCGGCAGCATCTCTGGCAGTCTCCTTGATGACAACGTTGACCTCCATGTGTTCCATCACAGGGAATTCTGAAGGACGAAGGAGGGAGACAAAATAAGATCAAGATTGAAGTTCAAGAAGACAAAGAGAGAGAAAGATAAAGGAAAGAATAACAAGTTCTCTGAGGCAAGCAGTCACCTGCGTCGAGCTGTTGAGGGGTAGCTTCACCCCTCCCGGCAACATTGGTTGCCGGGAAAAGGTTGCCGGTGCCCATGTTTGCCGGCTCCTCCTCCACCAAGGTAGGCTCGTCGGTAGGAGCTCTTGCCGGAGATGCGCTTGCGGGCGGCATGGTTGACGGAGGCGGCACAACTGGGGCATCCTCCAATGACTCTCCCTATTGCTGTTCTTCTCCTGCAAGCCCAAAGATATCAGTGGCAAAGGTAGAAACCTCAGCACCCGCCAGCGGAAAACGAGTAGTGGACTCACGCTGGGGGCTGCGCTGGGGGCTGCGTCGAGGGCTAAGCTCTAGGCTGATGATGATAGTTTCTGGCACGCTTGCAGAGCTTGTCAGGGGCTCGTCGCCCGTGGAAGTCTTTGCCCTCTTCGCCATCCTTTCCGCCAAAGTTTCTGCATCACTGCAGAGACAAGACAAAGCAAGGCAATGAGATCAATCGAATTCAGAATTTGGGAGATAAAGGCTGTGACAGGATACTTACTCTTCCTCTTCTTGTTCCGGGCTGAAACCGGAGATGTCGAAATCGACCTCCGTTGCAGTGTCCGTATGGGGAGGCGGAGGAGGGGTCCTGGGTCGCTTGGCTGCGGCAGGTGCAGGGGCTTGGCGTGACTCTACCGCCTCAGCCTCCGGTGCTGTTGTGTGAGACGCCCCTGCAGCCCTAGTGGTTGGCGCAGGTGTGTGTCTCGTGCGCCGCATGGGATGCTGTCGAACTCCTTGCCACGGTGCAGCCTTGCCGACTGCCTTCTTAACGGGAGCCTCGTTGCTCAAAGAAGGTTGGTTTGCTGGGATGCCAGAGGCGGCTTTCTGAAGGACACGCTTTGCCTTCTTTGGAGCTGGGGGCTCCTCCTGCGGCTGTTCTTCGGCTGCGTCCTCGTCAGATGAGCTCTCGGCGGCTGCGCCGCTCTGTTCCCCGGCAGCCTTATCCTCCTCGGCAGGATTCTCTTCCAATATGACTTCTGCGTCGCTGGTTTCCCATTCCGTGAAGCCGACGCTGCCGACCTCCGCGGCAAGATTCGCCTCTTCCACCCTAGTGGCAATATACGCCACTTCTTCATCAGTGGTGGCGCGGACGAGGTTTGTTTCTTCCCGGATGGCCCTCTCCGACAAGTCGTCGAAGAACTTTTGTGCCTGCTCCGCAGATGGCTCGACCCAAGTCGCGTCAAGGCCATGGGCGTTGAACATTGGCATTGTGGCGATGATTGACCCCAGGGCGGAGTTGTTGCACAAAGGGATAATTCCCGCCGGCAACTTATGCTTGTCCTCGCGCTGAAATAGCATGTGGCGGAGAGCGCCAAGCAGTATGATTGTCAAGTTATTGTTCAGTCCGGGGCATAGCCTCATGATGTCTGCCGCATTCCGGAACTCCCAAGCTGGTCTCCCCTTATTCTGCAGAGGGGCGATGTGGCGGCGAAGGAAGTCAGAGCCAATCATCTCTATTGTGAGCCCGGCAGCTTTCAAACGGAGGATCCTGGTGGTGGCGATCATGAGCTTGTCATCTTGAGCATCGAAATCACTCCAGTCCTCGCGACGGACCGCCTTCTGCTGTCAGGGCAAACAGAATGGATGGGGATCTACTTCCTTGATCCAGCACCACTCGGACCGCCATTCTTCCTACTTCTCGCGGTAAACCCCGTCTGGATATATCTCCTTGTTCCATGCCCTTGGGATCCAGGCGATAGAACCGGAAAGGGCTTCCCCTTTTTGGATGCGAGGAATAAAGTAATGGCAGAAGAGGGCAGTGTTGGGAACTACTCCGGCAAAGTTTTCGCAAAGATGAGCAAAGACAGACATGCATGTTACGGCATTCGGCGTGAAATCCAGGAGATGGAAGCCGTATGTGTACATGATGTCAATAAGGAAATCGGAGAATGGAGGACAGAGCCCGCAATAAAAATAAGCGGCAAAGAAGGGATATCTATCTGGTCTGCCTTTGGAAGAAGAACCTGGAGCCATGCGAGTCGCGGGGTGAGCCTTCGTCTTCCTCGCCCACATGCACTGGTACCGGTTCTTCAAGGCTTTTGCGTCGAGCGTCGGAGCGAAGACGACGTACTTCTTCCGCATCTTCGCTAGCTCACTCTCCGAGACATCAGCTTTCATCTCCTTGCCCTTGCCTTTACCCTTGCTAGCCTTGGGCGGCATGGCGGTTCCGAAGGCGGAAGCCGAGGATAGAGTGGGTGCGGAGGCGGTGAGCGGATGAGGAGAAGTTCTGCTCTGGGCTCAGGAGAGAGAAGGTAATGGCGGATTCCAGATTGGAAAGAAGAGGGGGTAAATGGGCAGCGCCTCTGTGGATTCCTTTTTATGGGGAAGGAGCGAGGCTGCCTCTATTACTGCCCAATGTGAATACGCATATACGAGCAAGCTGCGGCCGCGGTCGTTCAGCGCATGCTTCCCACATCGCGCATTCAACGCGCGTAGTGGGGAAGCGTAGTAAGCGGAATAATTACAAGCAGTTAACCCCGGGCACGCGTGCCCGCGCACTGTTTGGGACTAGCCCAACAACGCCTCACACTCGTGTGTGGCCTAGGCCCGGGGGCTCCTGTCGGTGTACTAAATATTGAACCTTTAGTACCCCATACTTGTGCACGGGCAGTTGTAGCCATACCTGCAGCAAGGCTTGTCAGGGGAACAGCTGAAGATTAATCCAAGGTTATCAAAGAGACATTCAAGCCAAGGAGCAGAAGATAAGGAGAACTGGAGACCAGAGGCTCGGCTCCCAGCAAGATCTTGCCGAGGTAGCCTATGGAGCCCGGCAAGATTCATACTTGGCAAGGTTCCGCCACTGTGCCACCGCGCCAGCGCAGCGACCAGCCTGGCATTCTGGTCCCCTCTCTGGATGCGTGGCAAGGCACTAGTGGAGGCGAGCTTAAGCGGTGCTGATGGGATGGCCCCTTTTTCCGTCCCCAAGAAAGTAAGGACACCTAAACGGACACCTCACGGTGCATTAAACGCATTTGTCCTAAACCGTCAGTGGTTAGGTATGATAACCCTGTAGGTACTTTACACCTCGCATATGAACAGTTTGCCACTGTGGTGACCCCTTTGAGCATATAAAAGGAGGCCCAAGGCAACTGCTACAGGGGGGAGGACTCGAGAGAGAGCACTCTCGGCCCATTCTGCATGCGTAACTGCTGCACGAACACACTGTTCATTGCAAGCGCTCCAAGAACTGGGACGAAAACACTGATAATAAACTAAAGCAGGAGTAGGGTTTTACGCTGATCAGCGGCCCGAACCTGGGTAAAAGTCCCATCGCGTTGATCATTGGTTCTGCTCTTTGTGCATACCTCTCTCCCTGCCGAATTGTAAAGGGGTCCTTCAGATCCCATAGGTGTCGTACGCCGACAGGAAGCGACATTGCTCCTCCGCCGCCTTGCCCAGTTTCCGTCATCTATCTCCGCTGCGGCCACAAGCGGCGGCGGAAACAAGGGATGGCAACGGCATGGTGACCCTGAACGGCTCGAGTAGCACGGCCACTATGCGTGCCCCGTTCGGGCAAAAGAGCGAGGTGGTAAGGTACATGGTTTCTCCCTCCACCGCTTTCACTTGTTGATGATCGAGCCACCCTAGGTTTTAGCATCATCAACACCGATGAGCCCGCGCGAAACTCGGTTCAGCATTTGCCCTGCTAAGGGAGAATCCTGAGTATAGTGTCGGTGCAAATCCATTGATTGATGCCCCGGCAAGCACGCTCCGGCAGGGCCGTCCGCGTCAGCGTGACCTTTGTGCCAACCACCGTAGGACTATCAAAAATTTAAGTGGAAGGAGGACGAAACCAACCCAACCTTACGGCCAAGTTCTACCACCCGCAAGAGATTTGCGGCCCCCCTCCGGCCCTTGCCGAGGGTCCGATAGTGGCACGCGAAGAGCCATCCGCCCAAGATATGCAAACGCAGCAAGTGACCGCAACCAAGAAGGGAGAAAAGCGTGAGCAAAAAGCTAAGTTCACGTGATCATTGCTCTTTTATAGATCCAGAATTCGCATTTCCTATCCCCAGAAACCAATGTTCTTTCGTATGGTCAAGCCTTTTGTGTGATGGCACCTTAACGGGTTTGCCTGCGCCCTCGCTCTGTTCTGAGCCTGCTCACAGAGCGGGTGCCTACATCAAGGGCTCCTAAAGGAAAAGCCTGCCGAGACGTACTTTTGCCAGCCAAACGCTAAGGACCCGTTCCTCGCAGCAATCGCGGCAGTATGCTATCGGTAGGCAGCCAAAACACATAACAAGAAACTAACCATACGAACATCCAGGGATAAAACGCAAGGGGGATAGTATGTCTTCAGAATTAATTAGTACACCAGTTTAGCGCAAGCAAAAGAAGTACGATGTCTAAACACAGGACATGCATAATGTTTTGTTACAGGGCGGAATGCCAATGCGAATGGTTCGGAGCCGTGCTTGACGGCCTTATTGAGCCCTGGGAACGGAGAGCACCTTGTTGGCGTAGAGGGCAGCCTTCTTCTCTGTGGCAGAAACATCAGCACCTACCGGGAGCTACCTTAAGCCATCAGCAAGGTTGAGTTCGGGGTGGCGTTATGCGAGGTTGCTCAGAGGAGCGCATATCTTCAACACGTGTCCTTGCACCGTTTTGGGGCCTAACCCATCATGCCCAGCGACACGTATGGCTCAGGCCCAGGGGCTTATGTCAGGGTACACTAACAGGGGTGTATGTTTCCCCCTGACTTGTGCCCAGACAGGTAGATCTCCGACGCGACAGCAACAGAGCAAACTGCACCAAGCATTCAAGACAGGGCCAAGCAGAAGAGATGGCTCTTTGAGAAATCAAAGGGCGGATCAAGAAGACCAAGACCAACCAAATATGTAAGATATCACTAAGGAAAAACCTCCCTTGCCGGGCAGGTGAGCCTGGCGGGGTTGAGGTTACCCCAAAACAAGCCCCAAGACTCCCCCGGCAGGCTTGCTGGGGACGCCAAGGGCGGATTACCCCACCAAAACTCCAACGCTCCACCTCACAGCAATGCAAGTCACCCATCGGTGCGGTGTTGAGCCCCCAAGTGACTAAGTGGCTATTACTTGGTACGTGGCAGGCCATTTCTAAGGAAGATCATCCCTAAATGACACCCGTCCAGGCGACGTGTCGCCCGGGCAGGCGAAAAGGTGGCTGAATGGCACGGCAAGGCTTGTCGGGCTACGCCACAATGTGACACTAAGCGGCGCATTTAATGCACCCTGTCCTGTCTGCAGAGTTAGGTATGATAGCACTGTGGTTATCTAATCAGTGCATAATGACTGTTTTGCCATTGTGGTGACCCCTTGACCTATAAAAGGAGGGCCGTGGCTACCTTAGAAAGGATTCGGACCCTTGTACGCTCGTACGGGTGTAGCTTCTCTCGCCTCAAGAGCGCTGTGTCTCCACCACTGTCTTTTCACCAATCCACCAAAGCAGGAGTAGGGTTGTACGCCTCGCGGCGGCCCGAACCTGGGTAAAACTGCCTGTGTCATCATTGTCGTGCTGCTCTATGCTTTCCGCTCTTTGTGCAATGCGCTCTTCCCCCTTGCCGAACCACAATGTGCCGATGGCCCCATAGGTGGCTATGTGATACCACGACAATATGCACTTATGATTGGAACTCTAGCAAGAATCTGCAACTACTAAAGATCATTAAGGTAAAACCCAACCAGTCATAATCAGACCTGGTGCAACAAGGCTCGAAAGATGAAGTCTCCGACGCCGCTCCCCTAACAAGCCAGGACCCCCCAGCTCGAAGCTCTTCTAGCCGAGGAGCCATATGTGGTCCCGGTCAAAGAGAAGGGGGTGAACAAGAAGAGGGATGGCTTACGCATCTGGGGAGCTCTCGGATGCCAAGTCCGAAAACACTCATGATTCCTCCATCCACGAGGAGGAGGAAGAGAAATAGTAAGAGGAGAAGGAGGAAGAGGGGGAGGGCGATGAATCCTCCCCCAAGAGGAGGAGGGCGACCTCCAAAGAAGCCAAGGAGTATGATCCTCCTTGGTTACACAAAAGGATTCGAAAGGCCATCGATGCTCAACCAAGCCGGTCCTTGGCCCCCGTCATGGCCACACCCTCCGGCCCCTCCAAGGATGTGCTTCCCCCGATGTGCAGGGAGAAGCCGCAGCCAAGAAGGCATCTTGTTTGACACGTCGTACTTTGCGAGTCTTAAAAGGCACATTTTTTATTTTAGTAAATTGCTTGCCTTTATAGCCCGCAATGCCGTCTTCCTCGGGAGGGCTCGAAGAGTACCGTTCCTCCATCTGAGTTGGTGGAGAGCACCTCAGGTGCGTACATGTGTCCCTCCCTATGACGCCCCCGAATCAATCGTACACTAATCATACACGCAAATGTGTACGATCAAGATCAGGGACTCACGGGAAGATATCACAACACAACTCTAGACACAAATAAAATAATACAAGCTTCATATTACAAGCCAGGAGCCACGAGGGCTCGAATACAAAAGATCAAAACACAAGAGTTAGCGGAAGCAACAATATCTGAGTACAGACATAAGTTAAACAAGACTTCCTTAAGAAGGCAAACACAAAAGCAACAACGATCAAAGAGGCAAGGCCTCCTGCCTGGGACCTCCTAACTACTCCTAGTCGTCGGCGGTCTCCACGCAGAAGGCACCCTCGGGGTAGTAGCAGACATCGGCAGTGGCATCTGGCTCCTAGGATCCACCATCTGGTTGCAACAACCAGAAAGAAGAAGGAAAGGGGAAAGGGGTAGCAAAGCAACCGTGAGTACTCATCCAAAGTACTCGCAAGCATCAGATCTATACTATGTATGCATTGGTATCAAATGAAGGGTTGTATTTGTGGACTGAACTGCAGAATGCCAGAATAATGGGGAAGACCTAGCCTATCAAAGACTAGCATCTTCAAGCATATTGCAGCATTCAAAAGAGTACAGAATAGCATATTAATTAACAAGCATGTTGTAGCATTAACGCCCAGAGATCCTTCCTCGACACCCTGCGAGAAAGCAATCCCAGAGCCAACATATCCATTTCATGTCTCAAGTATCCATTTCTAGTTGTAATAGATCACGATACAACTCCGAGCGTCCGTTACCAAGGACACGGCTATTCGAATAGATAATCTTCCCTGCAGGGGTGCACCACATTACCCAACACGCTTGATTACTCTGATCGGACACACTTTCCTGGGTCAATGTCCGGCCTCGGAAGATCAACACGTCACGGCCCTACCTAGGCTCAGTAGAGAGGTCCCCACGCGGTCTACATCCTAAGCACTCCGGGGTCTTGGGCCCAACGCCCGTTGCACTCCGGGTAGTTTCGAGCAGGGTGGATACCAGCACCACCCGTGTAGTGGATGGCACGATCCAACCGTGCCACAATGCTGAACTGGACGTCTGATAATGCTTCGGCTGATACTACGACGCCGAGTGCCCATTACTATTCCCGCGTGGTGGTTAGTGCGTATAGGCCAGTGGCCAACCCAGATCAAATACCCAAATCCTTAGTGTGTTAGGAGCTCGCGGAGACGAGCAGAGACTGTCGGTGCAACAAACCTTTAGGTATGTTGCCCAAACTGTACACAGGCGCAATAGCGAAGATACAACAGCACCAAGCTTCTAAGACAAGGCCAAACCAGAGAGATAGCTCTTAGAGGAATCAAAGGGCGGATCAAGAAGACCAAGACAAGCCAAGGGAACAAGATGCCACTAAGGAAAGACCTCCCTTACCGGGCAGGCGAGCCTGGTCAGGTCGAGGCCGCACCAAGGACAAGTCCCAAGATCCCCCCCCCCCCCCGGCAGGCTTGCCGGGGGAGCCAAGGGCAGATCTCCCCGCCAAGACTCCACCGCTCCATCGCACAGCGATGCAAGTCACTTATCAGTGCGGTGGCAAGCCCCCAAGTGATTAATTGGCAGTCATTTGGCACGTGGAAGCCATTTGGAAGGGAGATTCCTCCATATGACACCCGTCCAGAGGCTGTCATGTAGATAGGTCGAAGATGGTTAAGCGGCATGACAGGCTTGTCGGGCTGCATCCACAGCGTGACACCTAGCAGTGCATTTAATGCACTTTGTCCTAACTGCCAGAGTTAGGTATGATAGCACTGTTGGCTATCCCATTAGTAGGTAATGACTGTTTTGCCATTGTGGTAACCCCTTAGCCTATAAAAGGAGGGCCATGGCAACCTAAGGGAGGATTCGGACCCTTGTATACTCGTACGCGTGTAGCTGCTCCCCCCCCCCCCCCCCCCCGAGGCGACCTTGCTAGGCTTGAGCACTACGCGACCACCACGGTTCTCTCTTCGATCCACCAAAGCAGGAGTAGGGTTTTACGCTTCACAGCGGCCCGAACCTGGGTAAAAATCACCAGCGTCGCCTCTGTCGTGCTGTCCCATGGCCTCTGCTCTTTGTGCAACATGATCTCCCCCCTGTCGAACCACAAGGGGCCGACGGCCCCATAGGTGATCGTGTTCCACCACGACATCTTTGGTGTGCCAGGTAGGGGGAAGCGCTTGTGCGAACTCAAGGTTGTGAATAGCGCGTTGATCTTCATCATTAGCCTCATCATCCATGGCGCCCAAGACAAAGTCTAGCACAACAGCCCACCCTTCCACCTCGAAAGCCCCCTCACTTGCAGCAACTGATACTATGGGTGCTGCGGAAGCATTGGGAGGCACGGACGCCGTGGGGAACATGGCCGGCGCAGGCGGCGCTGTTGTAGTTCCCTCGCGGCCGAAGCGGGAGCGGAAGACGCCGGGGGAGGGCGACACCAGCAGCATCCCGACGGCCGTGTTCCACAAGGCGCGGGTCGGGAGAATGTTCCGTCTCCACCTCCCCACCACGCTGGAGGGCGCAGCCGTAGCGACAATGCCCGCTCTGGTGCGAGTCGCGACCCCCTACGGGGCGCGCGACATCCCCAGGGGTGGGTAACCAAGACGAAGCACCAAACAGGGTCGTCAACCCCCAGGCACGCCCTTCTTGCCATCGCGTCGTCGCGGCGGCCGGCTCGCGGCGACGAGAACACGGCGCCGCCACTGCTGGTACCATCAGGAGTCAAGCGACGTCGCGGTCTGCGTCATCGTCTATGCCAAGCACTGCTTCGGAAGCCATGGCGCGAGCCCAACTCCTGCTGAGATTCCCGCCAGCGGCCGATCAAATGGATGAGCGGAGAGCCACGATCTAGAGTTTGATAGGTTTTGCTGAAGCGGGAGGATCACAGTGGGCAGGCCCGCCACCGCGCCCGTAAGCAACGACCACGGTCCGAGCTGCTGACCGTGTCGAGAGGGCCACTCCAATGGTGCAGTCCCTCCACGGCAGCCAGCGCAGAGGCTGCAGCCCGAGCCACGTGACCAGGACCCCGACGAGGCATCAATGGCTTCATCTGATCCTCAGGCCCGTCGAGATCAACGGCAGGTCCTAGAAAATCGGCGAAGGGAAGACGCGCGCGTCACTATAGAACAACACCGCGAAACCCGCCGCCAATCCGACAGGCGCAATGGCCCAGACATTGATGAACCCATGCCCAGTGACGGCGGATACTTGCCTTTCGAGGTTGGGTGCCCTGCCTTCACTCGTGAGTTGCGGCAAGTCCGTTGGCCATCTGCCCATGTTTTCAAGCCAAAGATACCAGAAAAGTATGATGGAAGGCTGAACCCGGCAGAGTTCTTGAGCATCTACACCATCGTTGTTCAAGCCACCGGAGGAAGAGATGAGAAGGTGTCCGCCAACTACTTCCCTTTGGCACTAAAGCCAAACGTGAGGTCATGGCTGATGCACCTGCCAGAGAATTCCATCTCGACCTGGGCCGACTTCTGCAATGAGTTTGTTGGTGCCTTCACGGGCGGCCATCAAGAGCCAGGATGGCCCAGCAATTTGCAGCTCCTTCCACAAAAGGAAGGGGAGAGTTTGCGGAAGTACATGCAGAGGTTTAGCCAGGTGCACAGAACATTCTAGATATCCACTCGGCAGCTGTGGTTGCCGCGTTCCAGTCCAACGTGCGCAACAGGAGGATACGTTCCAAGATGAATGCCCGGTTGCCCAAGACTGTGAATGAGATGTACACCTTGGCAGATAAGTGTGCTCATTGAGAGGAAGGGAGGCGACTCCCCGGAGAAGAGGATGGCATCGAAGTTGACTCGGAAGATGACGACGATGCCACTAACCCGAAGAGGAAGAATAAAGGCGCAACCAGAAGCGCAAGGAAAAGGCAGTACTGGCTGTTGAGGGTTCTGGCGCCCCCAGTACCGGCAAGAAGGACAACACCGAAGCCCCCGGCAAGGAAGTTGCCGCGTGCACTGACTGACGGGATGTTGCGACGGCCAAAAAGGCTGGGAAGGCTGACAGACCATACTGCAAGATCCACCGGACCAAGGGCTATGACCTCCAAGAATGTCACCAAGTTGAGCAACTTGGCAAGAAGCAGAAAGCTGAGTACGAGAAAAGTGACAAGGAAAGAGACCAGGAAGGTGTTGGCAGGAAGGGCCGAGGCGGTAGAGGAGGCCGCCGCGGCAAGGTTCCCCAGCATCAAGAGAAACCTGCTAGAGGCCGCGAGAAGAAGGAAGGTGATGACGAAAGTGATGAAGAGGAAACCAGTGAGCAAGAGTTCCAGAAATCCACTGAGGCCCTGTGCATTGACGGAGGCGCATCTTTGCACTGCTCTCACTGCCAGCTTATACAGTGGGCACGTGAGGTCAATGCAGTAGAGCCAGCGGCGGACTCCCGGAAACCGCTCAAATGGTCCCGCGCGCCCATCATCTTTGACGAAGAGGATCACCCCGACCGCACCACTGCGGTAGGGTGCTTGCCGTTGTTGGTTTCACCAACAATCCGCAACCTCAAGGTCATGAAGATGTTGGTTGACAGCGGGGCAGGGTTGTATCTGATTTCCCCCAAGGTACTCAGCAAGCTGCAAATATCAGATGAAGAGCTCAAAGTTATTGGCACGTTTCAGGGGATCAACCCCGGCAGGAGTCGTCCAAAGGGGAAGATCACACTGCCGGTGACGTTTGGAGAGTTGAACTACTGGACCGAAAAGATTGTGTTCGACATGGTCTAGCTTCCTTTGCCGTACAATGGGATTCTTGGCCGTCCAGCTCTGGCAAAATTCATGGCGGCATCTCGCTATGCCTACAATACCCTGAAGATGCTAGGGCCGATGGGCGTCATCTCCATCCCGTTGGACAAGAAGGACGCAGTCATATGCGTGGATAAGATGTATCGGGATGTAGTCACTGCCGATGCCACAGAAGCTGCAGTTCCCACCAAGGAAAACAAGAAAGGAAAGAAAGCTAGTAGGGATACCGGCAAGGAATCCGGGAAGCGCGCCTCTCCGGAGTGCGCCTCGCCCGTCGAGGATTTGCCAGAGAGTTCCACTAGTAAGAGATCCAAAGTTACCTCGCCCGCTGTGAAGAAGTCCCGGCAGGGCTGGATGGCTCTGATGGTACATTCACCATCAGCTCCACCCTCGACGACAAATAGGAAAGCATGCTCATTGCCTTCCTGCGGGCGAATGTCGATGTGTTTGCTTGGCAGCCATCTGACATCCCCGGTGTTCCCCGGGAGGTAATCGAGCACCACCTTGCTGTCTGCCCTCATGCTCGGCCTGTCAAGCAGAAGGTCAGAAAACATGCTTTGGAGCAGCAGCAATTCATTGCCGAAGCGATCAAGAAACTTGAAGCAGCTGGTTTGGTCAGGGGAGTGTTGCACCCAACATGGTTGCCGAACCCAGTGGTGGTGCGCAAGGCGAATGGGAAATAGAGGCTTTGCATAGACTTCACAGAACTGAACAAGGCATGCCCGAAGGACCCTTTCCCCTTGCCGGGCATCGACCAGATTATGGATTCCACTTCCGGGTGTGATCTGCTTTCCTTCTTGGATGCATACTCCGGGTACCATCAGATATTCATGTCTAAGGAAGACGAGAAGAAGACCGCGTTCATTACCCCATGTGGCACGCACTCCTTTGTGCGGATGCCCTTCGGGTTAAAGAGCGCCGGGTCTACCTTTGCAGGGGCAGTGCAAATTGGGTTTGAACCCTAGTTGCATAGGAATATTAAGGCTTACATGGACGACATAGTGGTCAAAACCAAGGACAGGTCAATGCTCATTCAGGACCTAGAAGAGACCTTTGCAAACCTGCGCAAAATCAACTTGAAGTTGAATCCTGAAAAGTGTGTGTTTGGCATTCCCTCCGGCAAGCTACTTGGCTTCTTTGTGTCTCACCGGGGGATAGAGGCTAACCCCGACAAGATCAAGGCGATCGAGCAGATTCAAGCACCCAAGACAGTCAAGGACATGAGGCGTTTAACTGGTTGTGTTACCGCATTAAGTAGGTTCATTTCCAAGTCTGTCGAGCGCACCTTGCCGTTCTTCAAAATTCTGAAGAAGGCAGGGCCCATGAAGTGGACCCCAGAGGCAGAAGCAGCGCTGCGGGACTTAAAAGCCTATCTTTCCTCTGCTCCAACCTTGGTCGCTCCTAAACCACAAGAGTTGTTGCTGCTATATTTAGCGGCAACCAATCAAGTGGTTAGTGCAGCGCTGGTGGCGCAGTGGGAAGTGTATGAAGGAGCAGCTGCAGCTACTGTCCTCCCAGAGAAGGAAGTGAACAAGTCGCGGCAAGCTTGAGTATAGATCAGGAGAAAGAAGAGCAGGGTGATGAAGGCAATCCCAGGACCCCGGCAACGAAGAAGGTGGTGCAGCGACCAATTTACTTTTTTAGCTCCCTATTACAGGGGGCTAGCTCAAGGTACTCTGGAGTGCAGAAATTAATCTTCGGCCTCATCATGGCCTCAAGGAAGCTGCGCCACTACTTCCAAGCCCACGAGATCACAATTGTCACCCATTTCCCTTTGCAACGTATACTAAGGAACCCTGAGGCCACCGGCAGGATAGTTGAATAGGCATTAGAATTGTCAAGTTTTGGTCTGAAGTATGAAAGTACCTCAACTATTCAGAGCAGAGCACTGGCGGAGTTCATTGCAGAATGGACACCCACTCCAGACGAAGAGACACCAGAAATAGTTATCCCCGGCAAAGAGGCTGCCCAAGAATGGGTCATGTACTTTGATGGTGCCTGCTCATTGCAAGGTGCAGGGGCTGGCGTGCACCTCGTTGCACCCACCGGAGAACACCTCAAGTATGTGGTCCAAATGCATTTTCCCCGGGAAAAAGCTACCAACAACACTGCAGAATATGAAGGACTCCTTGCCGGGCTCAGAATTGCAATGGAATTGGGGATTAAGAAGTTGATCATCCGTAGAGATTCGCAGCTTGTAGTAAGACAAGTGAACAAGGATTACCAGAGTCCATTGATGGAGGCGTACGTTGAAGAAGTGAGAAAGTTGGAGGAGCGTTTTGATGGATTGCAAATAGAGCACATGCCGCGTGCGGAAAATAGCATCGCTGATCATCTGTCAAAATGCGATGCGCAAAAGCTTCTTGTGGAACCAGGGACTTTTGTTCTCCACCTGACTCAACCTTCCGTATCCCCGACAACAATGGCCAGAAAAAGGAGGAGGCTGGACTCTGGCAAGCCTTTACCGGCAGAACCTCCAAAGGTCCCCGGTAGAGAAGCTGCCAGGAACAACTCCATTTCGCTTGGTGAGCTGCACTCTTCCGCAAAACCACGGGTCCTTGCGGTCAAGGTAGGTGCTCCCACGAGTGAGGAGGTGCCGTTTGTCCTTGTTGTGAAGCCTCAAGCTCCAACTTGGGCACGGCACATAGTCCACTACCTCCAAACTGGAGAACTTCCCGAAGAGCAAGAAGAAGCTGAAAGAGTAGCCCAGAGGGCCAGTATGTATCAGTTTGTTGATGACACATTATACAGAAGGAGGCCCAACGGTGTGAAATTGAAATGCATTTGTCGGGAAGAGGGGAAGGAACTGTTGGCAGAGATACACGAAGGCATGTGCGGCTCCCATATTGGATCAAGAGCCTTGGTTGGAAAAGCTTTCCGACAAGGTTTCTACTGGCCCGCGGCCCTCCAAGATGCAATTGAGCTAGTCACCAGATGTGAAGCCTGCCAGTTCCACTCCAAGAATATCCATCAACCTACTCAAGCTCTCCAGACGATCCCTTTGTCATGGCCATTTTCGGTCTGGGGGCTCGACATCTTGGGCCCCTTCCCTCGTGCTACCGGGGGCTTTGAATTCTTGTACGTTGCAATCAACAAGTATACAAAGTGGCCGGAAGTGGAGCCTGTGAGGAAGGTGACCGCACAATCAGCTATCAAGTTCTTGAAAGCATTGGTGTGCCGTTTCGAAATACCCACCAGAGTCATCACTGACAATGGCACCCAATTCACAAGCCGCGCCTTCATGCAATACGTTCAAACCCTCGAAAGCAAGGTTTGATTCGCCTCTGTTGCTCATCCCAGGAGCAATGGACAAGCTGAGAGGATGAGCGCTGAAGTGCTGCATGCACTCAAGACAAGGACTTTTGATAAGCTGCGGAAGTGCAGCAGACACTGGATCGATGAGCTGTCGGTGGTTCTTTGGGCCCTCCGTACGACACCAAATCGAGCTACCGGCCAGACTCCCTTCTCCCTAGTCTATGGGGTAGAAGCAGTGATCCCCACGGAACTCATATACGGGTCACCTCGATTATTTGCCTACGATGAAGTAGAGCAAGAGCAGCACCGGCATGACGACGCCGTGCTCCTTGAGGAGAACCGTCTCCGGGCTGATGTGCGTGCTGCACACTACCAGCAAGCCCTACGCCGCTATCACAGCCGCAGGGTCCATGCCCGGAGCCTTGAGGACGCGACCTTGTCCTTAGGTGTGTTCAGTCCGCCAAGGGTTCCAACAAGTTGACGCCAAAGTGGGAAGGCCCTTACCAGGTAGTACGAGTCACCAGACCTGGCGCAGTCCGTCTGGAGACCGAAGATGGCATCAAGATGCAAAACTCATGGAATATTGAGCATCTTCGCAAGTTCTACCCATAAGGCGCAACAGTCGGGCCCTGCCCCGGCAACCACCCTTTTGTACAAGCCTTGCCGATGCACATGTAACCCTTTGTACAAAGCCAGGCGCAGACCCTGAGCACAGATAATAAAACAACGCGTTGGCACCCTAAAAACATGCTTGCATGATTAGCTTAGCTTAAGACTTGCCATGGTCATTTATATGAGGTCATATGTTGCTATGTTTTCCCCTGCAACTAATTACATGGCTCTTACCGCGTACTTGATCCTGGGAAGAAGAGACGGAAAACAAGCTTACATATCGACCCCCGACAGGCCGAACAGATAAGTTTCCTTTTGTCCATGCGTGTCTCTGTAAAAAGAAAATTTGTGCATAGAGAAACCTTGTCACCTTCAAAGCATTTGTGCTCCCATCCTTTGACCCGAACGTTGCTTCGCTCAAGATGGTTGTAGTGGCATTTGACAGAGAAGGATAGACAAGGAGCTGGTTCCCTTCTGTAGTTCTGGGCCCGACAGGCCACGCCCCGAGGCGGCAATAGAGGGCACCAGCAAGATAGCTTGCCGGGAAAACTTGTTTACTTAAAAGTATAGAGGCGTTCCTCCTCTGCATGGATAGGATACATGCACAAGTACCCGGCAAGGCTTGTCTTTTTCATTAATATGCAAATAAACAAGTACAGACCTTGCAGAACACAAACATGGATAAAAGATATTACATATTTAAGACTAAAATTTGGCAAATGCCTTCATGTTTTAGACTAAAAAAAGATAAGTGCCCCGTAATCCCTTTCTTGTCCCTCTCCTCCTAGGAACTATGGTGGGAGTGAAGAGGGCGAAAGGAGTGCCTGAGCAGAAGCCTAGCCTGACCCCATCAAGGCCCGCAAGACGCAGCCTGACAAGATCGAGAGGGAGCGGACAAAGGTGATGGGCAGGGAGAGCGGCTAGGCGATGCCCTGGTCACTGCCACCAGGGCCAGTAGGACGCAGCAGCATGGACACCGGCAGGAAAGACGAAGCCGAAGTCCACAAGGAAGCCTGCCGGGGTCCAGCTGGAAGACAGCTGGAGGAGGCGGAGACACCATCCACACCCAACACCCCAGCAAATCGCCTTGCCGGGGAGAAGATGCAGGTGCAGATGGTGGTGCCACCGGCCTCCTGCTGACAGCGACGGTGCGGCTGTGTTCAGCTGGAGTCACCTCCCCATCGGTGTTGCCGTCATCGCTGTCACTGTCCTCCATCGTCATCGAGCTCTCCGTGCAGCACCCTAAGCGAGCACCCGAACGCCCGAAGACCTTGACGGAGAGCAGGGTGGCGTCCATTAACTTGAAATGAAGGGCGTGCCCTGCCGCCAAGCTATGGGCACGAGCGAAGGTTTTCCAGCCGTGCCGAAGAAGCATGAAATGAGGTGCGGGGAACTCTACGTTCGCTCGCATACTGCCTTTACAGCAGCCCCTCATGTGCAGCCTCAACCCCGGCGGCTGTTCAACCTCCATCACCCTTGCGAATGGAGTTGGGAGCCGAAGACGGCTGCGCAGAGGCCCGCGCAGCTTTACGATGAATTTCAGTGGCTGGTCACCAACGTGGCCTTCGTCCAGGCCCGGAGCAACTAGAGGAGGGGCGATCAAAGCACTGCCCTGTCCTCCTCACCCCCGGGCACCACAACGGCCGCGTCCACAACCTCTGCCACCCCCTCTCACGACGGGCTCCGCCCTGGTGTCCCCAATGGGAGGAGGGAGGCGTTGTCAAGCAGAAACCCTTGTCACTACTGCTGGGGTACCACCACGCCCTCTCCCCCTTACCATGGTGGAGGGAAGATGTCAGAAGGAAGGAGGAGGAGTTGGGAGTGAGCAGCCACCTTGCCCACGTCCCCTTTTATAAGCAAGCAGGGCCGGGGGCTGGCTCCTCACCTAGGGGCAACCGCCCCGCTCCACCAATCCGACTATTCTGCATCATCAACAGCGCACAGAAACAAGACCGACCTCCTACACCTATCCGCGGCGCCTGGCTTTCTGCCATGGCACTCATTCACATGCCCTCCGCTTCCACCACCAACCCTGTGCAATGCATGCGGTGTACGTGGCGGAAACAACAAGGGTAGAGGAACTAGTGGAATGGTAGTTATCGCCCCATGAATGTGGGATGTGGGTGGCCCACAGATCGTGGCATAAATCTCCCCCACGACGTCTTGCACGACGCGCGGGAAAACCGGAAACTGACTCAAGCACAGGTTAATGAAGAAGCAAGGAACCTATCAAGAAGTGAGCCACCACAAGCGCCCAGCCTGTGTACTTGACAGGGCCTACCGCAACGGTGCTTGACAGCACGATCGGGCCAGGCTCGTGGGCTCCTGTTGGTGCAAAAAACCTTCACGTATGTTGCCCAGACTGTACACAGGCGCAATAGCGAAGATACAACAGCACCAAGCTTCTAAGACAAGTCCAAACCAGAGAGATAGCTCTTTGAGGAATCAAAGGGTGGATGAAGAAGACCAAGACAAGCCAAGGGAACAAGATGCCACTAAGGAAAGACCTCCCTTACCGGGCAGACGAGCCTGGTCAGGTCGAGGCCGCACCAAGGACAAGTCCCAAGATCCCCCCCCCCCCCGCAGGCTTGCCGGGGGCGCCAAGGGTGGATCTCCCCGCCAAGACTCCACCGCTCCCCCGCACATCAACGCAAGTCACTTATCAATGCGGTGTCAAGCCCCCAAGTGATTAAGTGGCTGTCATTTGGCACATGGCAGCCATTTGGAAGGGAGATTCCCTCCATATGATACCCGTCCAGAGGCGTGTCATGCAGACAGGTGGAAGATGGTTAAGCGGCGCGGTAGGCTTGCCGAGCTGCATCCACAGCGTGTCGGTGTACTAAGTATTGGGCCACTAGTACCCCGTACTTGTGCACGGGCAGTTGTAGCCATCCTCGCGGCAAGGCTTGCCGGGAACAGCTCGAGGTCGATTCAAGTCACCAAGGAAGTCATCAAGTCAGAGATCTGAGGATCAATGGATAAGCAAGGCTGGAATCCGAAGGCCAGTTCCCCCGGCAAGATCCTTGCCAGGATGGCCTGTGGAGCCCGGCAAGGCTTGGCACCCGGCAACCCTTGGCGTCCGGCAAGGCTCGGCGCCCGGCAAGGCTCGACGCCTGGCGAGATTCTGCCACTGTGCCACCGCTTCGGCACAGTAACAAGTCTGACATTCTGGGTCCTTCTCTGGATGCGTGGCGATGCGCCAGTGGAGGAGAGCTTAAGCGGTGCTGATGGGATGGCCCCTTTTTCCATCCCCAAGAAAGTGAGGACACCTAAACGGACACCTCACGGTGCATTAAATGTGCTTGTCCTAATCCGTCAGGGGTTAGGTATGATACCCTGTAGCTACTTTACACCGCGATGTATGTACATTTTGCCACTGTGGTGACCCCTTTGAGCATTTAAAAGGAGGCCCAAGGCAACTGCTACAGAGGAGGAGAACTTCTGGCCCATTCTGCATGCGTAGCTGCTCTTTGAACGTACTGTTCATTGCGAGCGCTCCTGAAGGCTGGGCTCAAGAACATTAATAAGAACACAAAGCAGGAGTAGGGTTTGACGCTGATCAGCGGCCCGAACCTGGGTAAAAACTTCCCGCGTCGATCATTGGTTCTGCTCTTTGCGTATACCTCTCCCCCCGCCGAATCGTAAAGGGGTCTCTCGGGATCCCATAGGTGTCGTACCCCGACATCTTTGGGTAGTACGAGACCCTCCTGCCGCCCCAGCAGTGGCCGCTGGTGTGGGTCTCGCGCGCCGCGCAGGCTGTTGACGAGCCCCCTGCCGCGGTCCAGTCTTGCCGGCCACTTTCTTGCCGAGGGCTTCGCCGCTCGAAGAAGGCTGGCTTGCCGGGATGCCAGATGCAGCCTTCCGGAGAACACGTTTTGTCTTCTTCGGGGGTGGGGGCTCTTCTCGCGTCTCTTCTTCGGCCGTGTCCTCGCCGGACGAGCTCTCAGGAGCTGCGCTGCTCTCTTCCCCGGCAACCTTGTCCTCCTCGGCAGGCTTTACCTCCACTACCACTTCTGTGTCGCTGGCTTCCCACTCTGTGAAGCCGACGCTGCCAGCCTCCGCGGCAAGATTTGCCTCCTCCACTCTAGTAACAATGTAGGCTTCTTCTTGATCAGTGGTGGCTCGGATGAGATCTGACTCTTGCCGGATAGGCTTCTCCGTCTAGTTGTCAAAAAACTTCTGCGCTTCCTCCTCGGATGGCTCGGCCCAGGTCGGGTCAAGGCCGTGGGCATTGAACATCGGCATGAAGGCAATGATTGACCCCAAGGCAGAATTGTTGCACAAGGGGACAATCCTTGCCGGCAGCCGGTGCTTGTCTTCGCGCTGGAATAATCTTTGACGGAGAGCGCCAAGCTGCATAGCGGTCAGGTTGTTGTTCAGCCCGGGGCGCAATCTCATGACATCTGCCGCGTTCTTGTATTCCCAAGCTGGCCTTCCCCTGTTCTGCAGAGGGGCGATGCGGTGGCGGAGAAAGTCGAAGCCGATCATCTCCATCGTCAGTCCGGCAGCCTTCAGGCGAAGGATTCTGGTAGTGGCGATTGTGAGCTTCTCGTCCTCCACTGCGGGGTCGCTCCAATCCTTGCCGCGGACCACCTTCTGTTGCCGGGGATGACAAAATGGATGGGGATCTGCTTCCTGGATCTAGCACCATTCAGCCCGCCACTAGTCCCACTTTTCGCGGTAAACTCCCTCTGGATATATTTCCTTATTCCAAGCCCTTGTAATCCAGGCAATAGAACCAGAGAGGGCCTCTCCTTTTTGGATGCGAGGGTAGAAATAATGGCGAAAAAGAGCAGAATTGGGGATCACGCCAACAAAGTTTTCGCAGAGATGGGAAAAGATAGACATGCAAAGTAATGCATTCGGCGTGAAATCGAGGAGGCGAAAGCCGTATGTGTACATGATATCATTGAAGAAGTCGGAAAAGGGGGGACAGAGCCCGCAATAGAAATATGCAGTGAAGAAAGGGTATCTGTCCGATCCGCCTTTAGAACAAGCACCTGGGATTACGCGTGTGGCGGGATGAGCTTGCGTCGCCTTCGCCCACATGCATTGGTATCGCCCCTTCAGAGCTTCAGCATCGAGCGTTGGAGGGAAGACGACGAGCCTCTTCCGCATCTTCACCAGTTCGCTCTCCGGAACGTCGGCTTTCGCCTCCTTGCCCTTGCCTTTGCTAGCCTTGGGCGCCATGGCGACGGTGAGAACGGAAGCTGGGGGTGGAGCGAGCGCGGAAGCAGCGGGCGGAAGAGGAAAAGGCTTCGCTCTGAGCTCGAGAGGAGGAAGGCGATGGCGATGGCCAGATTGAGAAGAAGAGGGGGGTAAATAGGTTTGTGCCTCTGTGACTTCTCCTTTTTATGGGAAGGAGCGAGGCCGCCTCTTTTATTCCCCAATGTGAATGTGCCTCTATAGGCGCGAGGCAGTTGCAGCCTTTTTTGGCACGCTTCCCACGTCGCGCGCTCCGTGCGCGTAGTGGGGGCACAGTAAAACAAGATATTTACGAGCAGTTAATCCCCTACCACGCATGCCCGTGCACTGTTTGGGCCTAGCCCAACAACGCCTCGCACTCGTGTATGGCCTAGGCCCGGGGGCTCCTATCGGTGTACTAAGTATTGGGCCACTAGTACCCCGTACTTGTGCACGGGCAGTTGTAGCCATCCTCGCGGCAAGGCTTGCCGGGAACAGCTCGAGGTCGATTCAAGTCACCAAGGAAGTCATCAAGTCAGAGATCTGAGGATCAACGGATAAGCAAGGCTGGAATCCGAAGGCCAGTTCCCCCGGCAAGATCCTTGCCGGGATGGCCAGTGGAGCCCGGCAAGGCTTGGCGCCCGGCAAGCCTTGGCGTCTGGCAAGGCTCGGCACCAGGCAAGGCTCGGCGCCTGACGAGATTCTGCCACTGTGCCACCGCTTCGGCACAGTAACAAGTCTGACATTCTGGGTCCTTCTCTCGATGCGTGGCGACGCGCCAGTGGAGGAGAGCTTAAGCGGTGCTGATGGGATGGCCCCTTTTTCCATCCCCAAGAAAGTGAGGACACCTAAACGGACACCTCACGGTGCATTAAATGTGCTTGTCCTAATCCGTCAGGGGTTAGGTATGATACCCTGTAGCTACTTTACACCGCGATGTATGTACATTTTGCCACTGTGGTGACCCCTTTGAGCATATAAAAGGAGGCCCAAGGCAACTGCTACAGAGGAGGAGAACTTCTGGCCCATTCTGCATGCGTAGCTGCTCTTTGAACATACTGTTCATTGCGAGCGCTCCTGAAGGCTGGGCTCAAGAACATCAATAAGAACACAAAGCAGGAGTAGGGTTTTACGCTGATCAGTGGCCCGAAATGGGTAAAAACTTCCCGCGTCGATCATTGGTTCTGCTCTTTGCGTATACCTCTCCCCCCGCCGAATCGTAAAGGGGTCTCTCGGGATCCCATAGGTGTCGTACCCCGACACAGCGTGACACCTAGCAGTGCATTTAATGCACTTTGTCCTAACTGCCAGAGTTAGGTATGATAGCACTGTTGGCTATCTGATTAGTAGATAATGACTGTTTTGCCACTGTGGTTACCCCTTAGCCTATAAAAGGAGGGCCATGGCAACCTAAGGGAGGATTCGGACCCTTGTACACTCGTACGCGCGTAGCTGCTCCCCCCCCCCCCCCCCCCCCGAGGCGACCTTGCCGGGCTCAAGTACTACGCGACCACCACGGTTCTCTCTTCAATCCACCAAAGCAGGAGTAGGGTTTTACGCTTCACAGCGGCCCAAACCTGGGTAAAAATCACCAGCATCACCTCTGTCGTGCTGTCCCATGGCCTCTGATCTTTTTGCAATGTGATCTTCCCCCTGCCAAACCATAAGGGGCTAACGGCCCCATAGGTGATCGTGTTCCACCATGACAGAGACTCATGATAATGTGACCCCATCGCCCCGTTTCGAGGAAATACGGCATGGGCCAGGCCCAACCCTCTCTCTCTCTCTCTCTAGGGCGGTCTACCTGCTCGGCCGTGCCTTGTCATTATCTCATGGGTGCTCTCCGGGCCCGCCTGACTTTCACATCAACTCGCGGGTAACCCTCAGGGCTGACCCGACTTCAACAATGGTCTCAAGTAAAGTTTAGGTAACCGTGTGTCCATAACTTCAAGGGGAATCCGAGGAATCACCCTCTATGGAATCCACTTGATGTAATCATCAAGGTGAACTTAGGAGGAATCACCCTCGAGGTTCACACTTGAGGTGTTGCACGATAGAGTCGTATCGGGAGTGGTGAAGGAGGAATCACCCTCGATGACCATGACTGAATAGCTACACTATAGAGTTATCATTAGTAGTGCGTTACGATGTATCACCCTCGGCACTCGATAGTAGCTCTGCAGAGCCGAGAGACTAAGGGGGGTGATGTGTTATGTCGGGCCCTGGACGTCGATCACGTTGATCGAGTCATCGGTCATCAAGCCGAGACAACTGGGACAAGGTGAGGGGTCACTGATGGATCACTAACCAGCCTATACTAAGCAGTTTAGGATAAGCAAGTAAGGTACAATGAGTAGGTTACAAAAGCAGGCTATGCATCAGAATAGGAGCAAACAATTACAGTAGCAAAATCTAATGCAAGCATGAGAGAGAATGAAACGGGCGATATCGGAGTGATCAAGGGGGGTTTGCTTGCCTGGAAGCTCTACTGAAAGGGAAGAAGGGGCGTCGGTGACGTAGTCAATCATAGTGGCATCAGCAGCGGTCTCGGGGTCTACCGGTGAGAAGAGGGGGGAAGAAACAGTAAATACAAAGCACACAGGTGTAACACAAATGCACGACATGGCAATATACGATGCTAGGAGTGTTCTAACGCTGTACTACATGTTGCAGACGGAGGGGGAAAACATCCGGGAATGTTTTCCCGGCATTTGGCATTTTTGGGTAGATGAAACGGAGGGGGACGGTTACATGTTCGCTATGCTCGGGACACGTGACAGACGAACGGAATGCGTATTCGGAATCATCACGTTTTTCTGAGCAACTTTCATGTACAAAGTATTTTCATCTGAGATAAAGTTTATTTTATATTAATTTTTGAAGTTTAAATGATTTTCTAAAATTTCCTGGAATTAATAATAATTTGAGTTGACCAAGTCAATTTGACTGGTCAAATGGGGAGGGTGTGGCCCACATGTCATAGGCAGCAAGTAAACTATTCTAGTTAATTAAATTAATTAGCATGGGGGTCCACTTGTCATAGGTTAGCAACTAACCTAAACAATATTTAACCTAACTAATTGATGATTATAGCTAATCTAATTTGGGCTAGCCCCTTGTGGCAGTGGCCCAGCCGTGCCACTATGTGGCTATGCATCACGCACAAGCACACACATGCACATGGCGACGGCCGTGGCATGGCTGGGATGCGGCAAGCGTGGCGCCGGGGGCGCGGCTAGCAAGTACAGGCTGCGTCGAGAGGCGCTAGCAAGCAGCAGCAGCGACATTAGCAAGGAGCAGTAGGCAATACCAGCGGCAAGCTGTAGCGCAACAACATGCAGTGGTAGCAAGCAACGGCAACAACACGCCAGGTCAGTACATTGAATGTACTTGCAAGCTCACAATAAACCAAAAGCAGTCAAGACAAACAACAGCATGGCATTAGCAGGTTAAAGCAATCATGAACATGATACATGGCATGCAAAACTGAACATGATACAACTTTAACATGGCATGAGCATAAGAACATGATGATACTACATGCAACAGGTAAACCATATCATGCACCAACTTACTCTTATTCGGCGGTTAACTCGTAACCATCTCATGCATCATCTTACCAACATCGGTATCCATGATACCTCCGTGATCATCTCGCGATCACTTAAAGATCAACCAACTTCGGTATCCATGATACCTCCATGATCCTCTCTCGATCACAACCAAACTCTTTCTCATCATTGAACCGGCGTTATTATTAATCAAGTTATTATTATATTTGGTTCATAGTGTGACCGACTATGAACTGGGCCCATATCCGCGGGCGTGGCTATCGATAGATTTAAACACACACTCTGCAGAGGTTAGTACACTGTACTCACACCACGGAACCCATGGCCTCGCACTCCCATTCGGGTGGACCAACGGCGTTCCGACAAAACCGATCTACTGCCATGACACTCCCCCGGCCACTCCGACCAACTCCCCTTTGGGCTAAGTCCTGGGTGGCCCCGATGTCAACCCGTGACATCCAACGGCCACCGTTGTGGCAAAACTATAAACGGTCCCAAATGGGGACAAGTGCACATAACCAAACTCGGGCTGACAAGGCTTATGTCAGCCTACCTGATCAGGGTAGCGCGCGCCCATACGCTTCCCGCTTTTGAGGCATCGGCGAGAGGCATGACAATAGACCACATTAGGGCCTTCCCATAAAAGGCAAATGTGGTTGCAATAGTCAGCTAGAATTGGTGGCACCATGACTCAGCCAACAGTTGTTCAAGTTCATTATTATCCAGTTAAACTTGAATGCAATAAGCTGAGCCATATTAAACTGAAATGATGCAACTATAATGCATGAGCATGATATCAACATAAGCATGGGGGTGCAACATAATCATCAAGCATATCAACAACAATAAATCATACACTACTGGAATCAGGATCTTTGCCGTCTGCCAGCTCTTTGCCCTCTGCTTTGGTAAAACAGATGGCAAAGAACTAACAGACGGCAAAGAACCTGGTTGCCATCAGCCAATTCTTTGCCGTCTGCCAGCAGATGGCAAAGATTCTTTGCCGTCTGCTGGCAGACGACAAAGAGGTGGGTGGGGTCCAGTGGACGCCAGCGCTGTAACGGCGCACCAGCCCCACCTCCTGGCAGACGACAAAGATTCTTTGCCATCTGCTGGCAGACGGCAAAGAGGTGGGCTATTTTTTTTTGCGGGTAAAAAAAAGCCGTACAGTTACACTGGCTGGGCTAGACCAGAACCAACGCACGTGCCCATCTCTCTCGCTCGCTTAGCTCTCTTCCTGTCTGGTCCTCTCGATCCCCTTGCGCTGCCGCCACGGACGCCGGCCAATTTCGGCCGCTCCGGTGAGCTCTGGCGCCGCCCAGCACACCTACGGCTGCTCCTCTATGAGCTCTGTCGATTCCTCCGCATCGATTTGTTTTCCTCTGCTCCCTGTGGTCGCCCCCTTCGGTTATGCCCTACTAGGGTTTCGGTGTTGGTGGTGATCCTTGTCTCCGGCGGCTACCTGCTCGTTGCTCCGGTCGTCCCCGCTCCTGGTGGCACTCCTGGATGTACTCTACGCCACCGCCGGCCTCCTTGGTCGCGTTTGTGACCGTGGTGTTTGTGCTCGTCGGCGGGACAGCGCTCTGGCGCAACTTCGACATGGCGTCGTCAGCTTGGGGTGCAGGAGGGCTATTCACCGGTTGGACGGCGTCCAACGCAACCCCGGCGCCTCCCCGAGTGCTGCTCCATCAACAGCCCCTCGGTGAGCTCCATCTCCCCCTGCTCCTACTCTTCTGCTACTCTGTGGAACATCGGATTACTTGAATCAATTAGATGGTGGTTTTATGTCGTGGTCTGGTCCAAGTAGAGGAAGGGGCGAGTTTGTGCATTGATTCAAGTGTCTGGCTTTGCTGGTTATGCCACTCTGGCCTCCTGGATGCCGCTGTAATTGTATCAGATGTGTTCTTTTGTTGCTAATATATAGTGTATTGGATTATCAACGTGTGTTAACCTGCATTCTTATCGCACAAACCAAAATTATCATCCTTGTTGTACACTTTCCTGAATCTTAGTCATGTGGTTGCAGACCTGCTCTTAATTTGTTCATCATCTGTTATTCTTCAGAAACTAAGCATATAAGAGAATTATTATTTCAGCAAGCTAAGGGCTATTTCTATTTTGTAAAGTTGTAGTGACGCAAAAAAGATTCAATGTAGCCTACGACAACACTGTCTGTCCCACATATGATGATAGAACCCTTGTTTCAGAGTTATTTCTTACCACATTAACAATTTAGAGCACTACCTTCTACCATTTATGTGGTCACTCTCTACTAGGATGTTGTTATCTTTGTAACAACCCCAGATCTTAACCCTGTCATCAAGCTAACTAATTTGCCATGTCATCATATTTTACTAAGTCAAAATGTCACTTGTCTCAAATCAAATTCAAAATTAAATTTAAAATGCAAGTCAAGTAATTATTTCTTCAAACAGTAAAACTAAATTGTTCCTAATGTTGCAAATAAACCATAGTTAATTGTGGTGGAGAAAAACTATGTCACTTGTTTGCTTAATTAAAAGTTGTCACCCAAACAAAGTACCTAAAGAGCCCTTTTTAATCCAATTTCATTTAAACAAAATTCAGATGAAATTATCTTGCCTCAAAACCTTTTTATGGCAGTGATAAATATTGCAAAGTATTTATGTGGCACAATCCCATATTTTACAAAACTCTTTTTGTGGCCTAACAATTTGCAAAACAGAAAAGAATAAAGGAAACAGAAAAAGAAAGGAAAGGAATAAAAGGAACCCCCTTCCCCCGTGCACTTAGCCCATCCCTTCTACTATACCAGGCCCAGCCCACCACCAGGGCCTTTCCTCAACCCGTGTACAGAGGGAGGCAGAGCCATGGCGTGGAGCTGGCGCGCCCGTCCACGTCGCCGATGGGCGCGTGTCAACCATCCGCCGGCACCCCCGACCTAGTTAAGCTGGAGCCCGACCCAATGGACGAACCCTAGCCTCCCCATTCACTCTCTCTTGTTCGTCTCGTTCTTGTTCGTCTCGTTCATCTGTTCGATGCCCGAAGCTCATGGTCGCCGTCACCGCATCGATCCCGCGGCCACCGGCCTCCCCTCGTCGCGCCGAGACGTCTAGGAGAACCCTCGCGGTCGACTCCATCCGTTCTGAGCACCGAATCGAGCGGAACCATCCCGAACGCTCAGCATCGACCTCGTCTGCCCCGCGTACATCGCCGGCATCCATCGCCGATTGCCACCACTCCGGTCCACCTCCGGCCTCCCCGACCTCGCCATCGAGCTTGCGGTGAGCACCTCTCCCGATTGCCCCCTCTCCCCCCCCCCCTCGATTTGGCGTCGTTGACCTGCGCCCGCCCGTGGCCGCCATGGCCGGACCTCCGTGTCCCCGCACGCACAGCCTCTCCTGGCCGCGCCCCTGCAGGTCGCGCGTACCCGCGCTCGCGTGCCCGGCCACACCCCTCCCGCCTCCCACGCGCGCCCTCGTCAGCTCCTCGCCGCGCCTGCTCTGCTCGCTGCTGAACTACTGCTGCTCACGAGCCGCTGCCTCCACACGCGTTCGCTGCTGCTGCTCGACGCCAGGCTGCTCTGCTTGCTAATACTGCTGCTGCTCAAGCTGCTGCCGCTGCATGCTGCAAATTGCTCCTGCCGCTGCTTGCTATTAGCTGCTGCTGCTCGCTTGCTACAACTACCATCTGCTACTGTAGCTCCTGGCCAAGCCCCCTGTACATGGCCGTGCGTATGGCCGGCTGGGCTAATGGCCGGCCCTTGTTTAATTAGTCTAGGTTTAACTTAGTAGTAGTTTAGTGCTAATTTAGCCTATTAGCCAATGACAAGTGGGTCCCATCTAATTAGATTAGATAGATCTTTTGGAAATTATTAAAACAGTGACATGTGGGCCACCACCTCCACTTTTGCCCAGTCAAAATGACTTGGTCAATCCGGTTTAAAATTAAATCAGAAATTTCAGAAAAATTGTATAAACTTTGAAAATTCATAAAAAAAATAACCGTAGCTCAGATCGAAAAACTTTGTACATGAAAGTTGATCAGAACGACGAGACGAATCCGAATACGTAGTCCGTTCGTCCGCCACACGTACCTAACTATCCGAACATGGAACCATTCCCCTCGGGTCATCTATCTGACAAATGTCCGGAACCGGGAAAACATTCCCGGATGGATTCCCCCTTCCTCTGTAACGTGCAACCATACGTTAGGACACACCCGGCACCGCATATTGTCATGTCGTACATTGTGTTGCTCATGTTTGTTGTGTATTTATACTGTTTCCTCCCCCTCTTCTCTCCCGTTAGACCCCGACACAGTTCCCGGTACCGACGCAGCTCGGGAGCCCGACGCCACCGTTGACGACCTTACCTTTGCCGCCGAGCAACCAGGCAAGCCCCCCCCCCCCTTGAGCATCCCGATATCGCCTATTCTTTCTCTCTCATGCTTGCATTAGAATTGCTGCTACTACTGCTTTACCTATTCTGATGCATAGCCTGTTAATGGTAACCTGCTGTTGATAATTACCTTCATATCCTAAACTGCTTAGTATAGGCTGGGTAGAGACCTATCAGTGACCCCACTAGTCCCGACTGCCCCGCTGGATTATCAGAAGACCCGATCAACGGGATTGAAGACCAGGCCTCGGCACCGCACATCACGCCCCCCCCCTAGTTGTAACGACACTACAGCGTTATTATCGAGTGCCGAGGGTGAAACCTCTTGTAGCACTTCTGATGTTAACTCTGTAGAGTAGCTATTCGGTCGTGGTCATCGAGGGTGATTCCTCCTTCATCACCTCCGATAACGACGCCGTCGTACAACACCTCAAGTGTGAACCCAGCGAGGGTGATTCCTCCGAGTTCACCTTGACGGATACATCGAGTAGGAATCGAACGAGGGTGATACCTCGGATTCCCCTGATGTTATAGACACACGGATACTTGGACTTTATATTGTTACTTGGAAAGGCGGGTCAACCCTGAGGGGTACCCGTGTTAGCCTAAGTGGCGAGTGTTGTGGAGACGGGTTGACCTGGATGGTGCCCGAGTGATGAATACGAGGCGCGGCCGGGCATTCTTAGCCCTTGCAGCAAGTCCTCGAGACGGGGCGACGCGGTCACATCGAACGTGAGTCTCTGCTCGTTACCGCAAGTCCCTAGTCCACTAACGATTTGGATATTTGATCCGAGTAGGCCTCTGGCCTGATAGCACTAACCATCACGTGGGAAGAGTTATGGGCACTCTGCATCGTAGCATCAGCTAAAAGCTCTGTCAGACGTCCAGTTCAGCCTCATGGCCGGGTCGGGCCAGTGCCATCCAGGACTGAGGTGGTGCTCGTCCCGACCCTGCACACACCGACCCGGAGTGCACAGGGCGATGGCCCAAGACCCCTGAGCGCTTAGGATATAGACCGACGGGGACCTCTCTGCTGAGCTGTAGGTAGGGTTGCGATGTATCGTTTGGCCAAGGCCGGGCATGACCCAGGAAAGTGTGTCCGGTCAGAGTTAATCGAGCATGTTGGGTAAGTTGGTGCACCCCTGCAGGGAAGAACACATCTATCGATAGCCGGTCCTTCGGTAAAGGACACTCGGAGTTGTATCCCGATCAACACAACTAGACCTTGAGATGATACCTGGATATATGGCTCTGGGATTGCTTCTCGCAGGCAGTCGAGAAGGGATCTCAGGACGAGCTTGATGACTGTATGACTCTAGGATTGCTTTCTCGCAGGGAGTCGAGAAAGGATCTCTGGGTGAGGTTGAGACTTAATAATACTACTACATTACACTGTGCTGATCTACTCTCTTCTATTGCTGCAAGACCGCTGAAGATGCTTGTCTTTGATAGGACTAGGCTTTCCCCTCTATTCTGGCATTTTCTGCAGCCCAGTCCACATATACAGCCTTCCTTTGATAATGTTGCATATGTAGTGTCGATCCTTGCTTGCTGAGTACTTCGGATGAGTACTCACGGTTGCTTGCTTTCTTTTTCTCACCATCCCCTTTTGATGCAACCAGATGACGGAGCCCTGGATATAGCTGCCCCCGCCGACGATCGCTGCTACTACCCCGAGGATGGATACTACTACGAGCTTGCCGACGACCAGGAGTAGGATCGGAGGGTCCCAGGCAGGAGGCCTACGCCTTTCGATCGTAGTGTTTTCTTTTGCCCCACCTTCCAAGGGTCTATCTGTGTTTTCTTTTATATCTGTACTCAGATATCTGATGCTTCCGCTGAAGCTTGTATGCGAGCTTATGTATTCGAGCCCTCGAGGCCCCTGGCTTGTAATATAAAGCTTGTATGACTTTATTTATGTTTTAGAGTTGTGTTGTGATATCTTCCCGTGAGTCCTTAGGCTTGATCGTGTGCATTTGCGTCTATGATTAGTGCATGATTGAGCCGGGGGCGTCACAAGTTGATATTAGAGCCGACTGCCTATAGGTTCCCCCATTCCAACTCCTTGGCCGAAGTTGAGTCTAGAACTTGAAAACTATTTTACTAACATGGCTGTGTGGCTTACGAGCCCACGTCGCCAATTGGGTGGTATTAGGATCTTTTATTCCTCGTCTATACTCTGGGACTCTGATCTCTCTTCTATTCGGGTTAAAGATTTTACTAACTCTAACCCTAGGTTCTCGTAACCGCTTCCTCCCGGAGAGCCCCTCATGCCAGATGATCGTTTGGTTCATCAGAAGACTCCGAAGATACTCTTCGATGTTTCCCGAGACCCTTGTGCTCTTAGCCGTTGCAATTCCCTACCACCGATAAATCCCTATGGATAGCTATATACACTTGCCGTCCATACCTTCATTTCCAATTGTTCTTGTTATTACACGATACCCTGAAATACTTCGGATATTCCGAGAATCCTTTGTGCCCGCTGCCTTGCAGCTCCTTTTCCGCATGACTACATGTATGAATAATTCCTCACACTTACCGGGTATTCGTTCATCCCCAGTTGATCATGTATTTTGCCAAATACTTCATAACACTATCTGATGTTCCAAAAATCCTCTGCAACCTATTGCTCCCGAAAGTCTTGTCTGCCTGCATTATGGTTAAACCCGTATGTCTCGCAATATTCATTAGCATTCTTTGACATTGTCATTCCGAGTCTGTTCATTCAATATGAATAAGAATAATCCCTACCATCAGTCGATTCTTAGAATTCGTCCTTCCGGCTCGGACGTCATTTTGGACATGAGTTGGTTCTCGGCCAATCAAGTTGTAATTGATTGTCCATCCAGTTCTATTCGACTTATCATCTTTTGATCACAGCGTCTGCTTCTGATCCTTTGCTTTGGAAATCATAAATCCTTTATATTTGAGTATCAAACTATTCATTTGTTTCTATAAATCCGATGCCCCTGTAATTTTTCTTCTTCTGTTTAAGTACCGATACTCACATCAGATCCTTTGCTGACCATCTGGTCTTTTTGTTGGGTTATTATCCGACAGAGTCTTTCGTATTAAATAGCCTTGTAAGTCTTTCCTCGGATACATAATGTCTTTGGCAAATTGAATCCTCTGCTTAGCCAACCTTGCTCTGCTTTCGAGCTTGTGAGTTACTCCTGAAGTTGTGGTATATGTTCCTAAGGTGCCCCAATGGGTTGAACCTATGCCTTCCCTAATCCGCGTGAACCCGAGAGTTTTCGCGAGTCATACTCTTCTGGTATTTTGACAGATAAAAATTTCAACACTACAGCTCCCCGAAAGCAAGAAGTGAATGACAGGTGATACATTGAAGAAGTGGGAGTCGACCTTGAACTTTGTGTTCATGCCCATGGACCTGATGTAGAACTTATCATGGAAGCTTCTCTTAAAATCAATTGTCACCTTGATATAAGTTCATCTTGTATCTATGAATTGATCCTTTGCAATCGTGGTTCCGACCATATTTCCTCCTTGATTCCATTTCCCGGATATGTTAAAATACTTATCCTCTGCAAATCATTTTCCCCCGTCCAACCTCTACTCCGATTTACCTTCCGGTATTACCCCTACTACTTGTTACTGGGAAGTTTAATACCCCATCACATCATTCCTAGCCTGATTGGCTATATTTTTATCGTGCCAACTTTTAACTGTGCTACCTGGTCCTTATGCCCGGAGCAACTTCTGACGATGAGCTAAGCTTACATCGATCTTCCTCATCTTATCATTTCACCTCAAACAACAAGCTTGACTTCGAGCTTGTGTCGAATCCACGGTTCTCATAGCCTTTCACTTCATCCTTCCTTTTGCTTGATGTCGTCGCTGCTCAATGGCATCTCCATAGAGTCTCTCGACAAAATTTGTCGTGATCACCGTCAACACTTTGGCTTCTTCAGAGATGTCAATTAAACTCATGGCTAAAAATACCATCCTTGCCCTCGTTGATTTGCGATACCATCGACAACGTCCTTGACTTCCTCTCAACACAGACTTGATCATGTGTTGGTCATACCTCGAGTTCCTTGTTATCCCTAGAACAGTTTCTTGAGTATTTCTTGTAATCTTCTAATGCAATCTTTGCTTGAAACACCATGTTACTGCTACCTCGAAGCATGACTGTGGTACTCTGATCTTCAATAAGAACATTTGAAGCACAATGCTAAAATTTCTTTATCAATTATCCAAACACCGTTGTATGGGTAATGCCATGAAAATTTTCTCCCCTCACCTAAAGGGTTTTCTATTTTTTTATCCTGTCATTGATATCATGCTCTGCTTGTCCTTGGAAGGATATACCCCTGAAATATGTGTTTGAACATATTTTCCTTTCCATTGTTTTGTTTAACCTTTCTTGTAATCTGAATTAACTGAGCAGTAATAATTCCCTGCTTAGGTAAGCACCTTGTTGTACCACTCTGTCAGTAAGACCCTGTTACTATTGTTGATGACATTCCGGTAACCGCCGGTGGACGAGAACTTTGCCTATTGGTCCGCCTCGTTCTTACGAGCAGGAAAATGGTTCTCTTCGTCCCTCGCCCTTGGTACCGACGTTGTTGCCGACATAGTGACAGACTTCCCTCTGACGTGCCTTGTTATCGAGATCGTGCAAGATATCACCATCCTCCCTACTCTCGATCGACCCTCATCACAGTTCCACAGGATCGGAACCTGACTCCCCTCTATATCGTTGATTTCGAAGTATTCTTTGCACCTGGCTTCGTATATAATTTACGAGCTAATTTCCTTACTATGTTTCATTCCGGTATCATGTGCAACATTATTCATCATTGCTCTGAAACCCCTTTATCATCTGTCTTAGGCGTCAGTTGGATGCCTGCCTGACTGAAACTTGTTGTACCTCCTTATATCATTCTTGCTATGTTTCCAAATGCTGCTAAGCCTTCTTCCCTGAGACAAGTACAAGATGCCAATCCTTCCAGGCCTCTGTCCCTATACCCCTTTTTCTCCCCGCTTAAATCTCGGGACGAGATTTCTTGTAGTGGAGGAGATTTGTAACATCCCCAGATCTTAACCCTGTCATCAAGCTAACTAATTTGCCATGTCATCATATTTTACTAAGTCAAAATGTCACTTGTCTCAAATCAAATTCAAAATTAAATTTAAAATGCAAGTCAAGTAATTATTTCTTCAAACAGTAAAACTAAATTGTTCCTAATGTTGCAAATAAACCATAGTTAATTGTGGTGGAGAAAAACTATGTCACTTGTTTGCTTAATTAAAAGTTGTCACCCAAACACAGTACCTAAAGAGCCATTTTTAATCCAATTTCATTTAAACAAAATTCAGATGAAATTATCTTGCCTCAAAACCTTTTTATGGCAGTGATAAATATTGCAAAGTATTTATGTGGCACAATCCCATATTTTACAAAACTCTTTTTGTGGCCTAACAATTTGCAAAACAGAAAAGAATAAAGGAAACAGAAAAAGAAAGGAAAGGAATAAAAGGAACCCCCTTCCCCCGTGCACTTAGCCCATCCCTTCTACTGTACCAGGCCCAGCCCACCACCAGGGCCTTTCCTCAACCCGTGTACAGAGGGAGGCAGAGCCATGGCGTGGAGCTGGCGCGCCCGTCCACGTCGCCGATGGGCGCGTGTCAACCATCCGCCGGCACCCCCGACCTAGTTAAGCTGGAGCCCGACCCAATGGATGAACCCTAGCCTCCCCATTCACTCTCTCTCGTTCGTCTCGTTCGTCTGTTCGATGCCCAAAGCTCATGGTTGCCGTCACCGCATCGATCCCGCGGCCACCGGCCTCCCCTCGTCGCGCCGAGACGTCCAGGAGAACCCACGCGGTCGAATCCATCCGTTCTGAGCACCGAATCGAGCGGAGCCATCCCGAACGCTTGGCATCGACCTCGTCTGCCCCGCATACATCGCCGGCATCCATCACCGATTGCCGCCACTCCGGTCCACCTCCGGCCTCCCCGACCTCGCCATCGAGCTCGCGGTGAGCATCTCTCCTGATTGCCCCCCCCCTCGATTTGGCGCCGTTGACCTACGCCCGCCCGTGGCCGCCATGGCCGGACCTCCGTGCCCCCGCACGCACAGCCTCTCCTGGCCGCGCCCCTGCAGGTCGCGCGTGCCTGCGCGCGCACCCGGCCACAGCCCTGCCGCCTCCCACGCGCGCCCTCGCCAGCTCCTTGCTGCGCCTGCTCTGCTCGCTGCTGAACTACTGCTGTTCGTAAACCGCTGCCTCCGCACGCGTTCGCTGCTGCTGCTCGACGCCAGGCTGCTCTGCTTGCTAATACTGCTGCTGCTCAAGCTGCTGCCGGTGCATGCTTTTGATTGCTCCTGCCGCTGCTTGCTATTAGCTGCTGCTGCTGCTCGCTTGCTACTACTACCATCTGCTGCTGTAGCTCCTGGCCAAGCCCCCTGTACATGGCCGTGCGTATGGCAGGATGGGCTAATGGCCGGCCCTTGTTTAATTAGTCTAGGTTTAACTTAGTAGTAGTTTAGTGCTAATTTAGCCTATTAGCTAATGACAAGTGGGTCCCATCTAATTTGATTAGATAGATCTTTTGGAAATTATTAAAACAGTGACATGTGGGCCACCACCTCCTCTTTTGCCCAGTCAAATTGACTTGGTCAATCCGGTTTAAAATTAAATCAGAAATTTCAGAAAAATTGTATAAACTTTGAAAATTCATAAAAAAAATAATCGTAGCTCAGATCGAAAAATTTTGTACATGAAAGTTGATCAGAACGACGAGACAAATCCGAACACGCAGTCCGTTCGTCCGCCACACGTCCCTACCTATCTGAACAGGGAACCGTTTCCCTCCGGTCATCTGTCTGACAAATGTCCGGAACCGGGAAAACATTCCCGGATGGATTCCCCCTTCCTCGGTAACGTGCAACCATACATTTGGGCACACCCGGCACTGTATATTGTCATGTCGTACATTGTGTTGCTCATGTTTGCTGTGTATTTATACTGTTTCCTCCCCCTCTTCTCTCTCGTTAGACCCCGACGCAGTTCCCGGTTCCGACGCAGCTCGGGAGCCCGACGCCACCGTTGACGACCTTACCTTTGCCGCCGAGCAACCAGGCAAGCCCCCCCCCTTGAGCATCCCAATATCGCCTATTCTTTCTCTCTCATGCTTGCATTAGAATTGCTGCTACTACTGCTTTACCTATTCTGATGCATATCCTGTTTATTGTAACCTGCTATTGATAATTACCTGCATATCCTAAACTGCTTAGTATAGGCTGGGTAGAGACCTATCAGTGACCCCACTAGTCCCGACTGCCCCGCTGAATTATCAGAAGACCCGATCAACGGGATTGAAGACCAGGCCCCGGCACCGCACATCACCCCCCCACCCCTTAGTTGTAACGACACTACAGCGTTATTATCGAATGCCGAGGGTGAAACCGCTTGTGGCACTTCTGATGTTAACTCTGTAGAGTAGCTATTCGGTCATGGTCATCGAGGGTGATTCCTCCTTCATCACCTCCGATAACGACGCCGTCGTACAACACCTCAAGTGTGAACCCAGCGAGGGTGATTCCTCCGAGTTCACCTTGACAGATACATCGAGTAGGAATCCAACGAGGGTGATGCCTCGGATTCCCCTGATGTTATAGACACACGGATACTTGGACTTTACACTGTTACTTGGAAAGGCGGGTCGACCGTGAGGGGTACCCGTGTGAGCCTAAGTGGCGAGTGTTGTGGAGACGGGTTGACCTGGATGGTGCCCGAGTGAGGAATACGAGGCGCGGCCGAGCATTCTTAGCCCTTGCAGCAAGTCCTCGAGACGGGGCGACAGGGTCACATCGATCGTGAGTCTCTGCTCATTACCGCAAGCCCCTAGTCCACTAACGATTTGGATATTTGATCCGAGCAGGCCTCTGGCCTGATAGCACTAACCATCACGTGGGAAGAGTTATGGGCACTCTGCATCGTAGCATCAGCTGAAAGCTCTGTCAGATGTCCAGTTTAGCCTCGTGGCCGGGTCGGGCCAGTGCCATCCAGGACTGAGGTGGTGCTCGTCCCGACCCTGCACACACCGACCCGGAGTGCACAGGGCGATGGCCCAAGACCCCTGAGCGCTTAGGATATAGACCGACGGGGACCTCTCTGCTCAGCTGTAGGTAGGGTTGCGATGTATCGTTTGGCCGAGGCCGGGCATGACCCAGGAAAGTGTGTCCGGCCGGAGTTAATCGAGCGTGTTGGGTAAGTTAGTGCACCCCTGCAGGGAAGAACACATCTATCGATAGCCGGTCCTATGGTAAAGGACACTCGGAGTTGTATCCCGATCAACACAACTAGACCTTGAGATGATACCTGGATATATGGCTCTGGGATTGCTTCTCGCAGGGAGTCGAGAAGGGATCTCAGGATGAGGTTGATGACTGTATGACTCTGGGATTGCTTTCTCACTGGGAGTCGAGAAAGGATCTCTGGGTGAGGTTGAGACTTAATACTACTACTACATTACACTGTGCTGATCTACTCTCTTCTATTGCTGCAAGACCGCTGAAGATGCTAGTCTTCGATAGGACTAGGCTTTCCCCTCTATTATGGCATTTTCTGCAGCCTAGTCCACATATACAGCCTTCCTTTGATAATGTTGCATATGTAGTGTAGATCCTTGCTTGCTGAGTACTTCGGATGAGTACTCATGGTTGCTTGCTTTCTTTTTCTCCCCATCCCCTTTTGATGCAACCAGATGACGGAGCCTCGGATATAGCTGCCCCCGCCGACGATCGCTGCTACTACCCCGAGGATGGATACTACTACGAGCTTGCCGATGACCAGGAGTAGGATCGGAGGGTCCCAGGCAGGAGGCCTACCCCTTTCTATCGTAGTGTTTTCTTTTGCCCCGCCTTCTAAGGGTCTATCTGTGTTTTCTTTTATATCTGTACTCAGATATCTGATGCTTCCGCTGACGCTTGTATGCGAGCTTATGTATTCGAGCCCTCGAGGCCCCTGGCTTGTAATATAAAGCTTGTATGACTTTATTTATGTTTTAGAGTTGTGTTGTGATATCTTCCCGTGAGTCCTTAGGGTTGACCGTGTGCATTTGCGTGTATGATTAGTGCACGATTGAGCTGGGGGCGTCACAATCTTATCCTGTATTCACTCTGGTTCCATTTTCTTGAATTATCATCATTTCTATTTAGTGTGGAGAAAGTTTAGTTGGTACACCAATTGGCTCTTTATATTATTTTGAAGTTTCTATATGCCATCAAACCAAAAGATGACAAGTAGATGATCTTCTTTTGTATGAGGGCTCTGAGTATGTAGTTGGCTCTTGGATTTGTTAAATTGGTCAGTGGTTGCTCATGTGTGTAGTTGCTCCTATGCATATGTGCTTCTGGATTTGCTAAATTGGTTAGGCTGTGCTGCTCCTCTAGTTGTTCCTAAGTGAGGCTTGCTGTGTTTGATCTAGTCAGTGGCTAAATCCTGTACTTGGCTGTACTCGGGATCTCTCCCTGTAGTTGTTGTGGTTGTCAGTTAATTCGCTAACTGTTGGTGGTGACTTTGATTCAGTTAACTGATTTTAGTGCTATATTTCCTTTCCATTGGTCTGTTTAACCTTTGGATAATAGTGGTTATAGCTATTGTTAACTAATGCTGCTGCTGTTTAGTTGTAGTAACTGTTAAGTGATACTAGCCCCCTGTGCTTGTGGGAGCAGTGCCCTATTTGCAGAAATTACTAGGTGCATGTGTGTGCTATGTTCTGCAGAAGCAGATAATCAGTGGGGTGCTACCCTGCTATTTCTTCTATGCTATTTCTATTGATCTTATGAACAGATGCTCACTTGATCTTAGTTGCTTTATTTCTAATACTGACATGAACAGATACCACTTGGTTTGGCTATTCCTATTGGTCTCTTTCTAATAGCATATGAACAGATGCTATACTTGGTTTTGGCTGTTACTTTCCTAGTTTTCTACTGATAAGACAGATACTACATCTGATTTGGGCAGTGATGCTGGTCTGAGCCCCCCTCTATTAGGCTTAATTTACATGTGGCTATCCCTGTGCTGTGATGAACTAGCCCTGGCACTTCCAGGCTGTTTGAGCACATAATCCCTCAAGTATACCTTGAGGTCTTCTGTATCTTGGTCTTGTGGATTCTGGTAAACCTGCTTCTTGTGGACAGCCTGCTCCTCCTAGCTGCTTCACTGGACAAAACTGATTGTGGTGATGAAGTCTAATCCTTGGCTTTAATCACTAGTTTTTAGTTGGCTTAATTCCTGGAGCTAGTACTGATAGTGGTCTTTGTGTTGGCATTTAACTTACTACTAATTGTGGTGGCTTCTTGATTCGGTCCTTGGCTGGTTCTCTCCTTTGGCTCTTTGGTATTGGTTTACTCTATTTGGCTTTCTAATTAAGATCACTTTGAAAATCAGGATCTTAACTAAGATTGTCTTGATCTCAAGTGCTGGCTCCTACAGCATTGCATTTCACCAAGTAAAATGCTACATTTCTACTCCTAACCCATTCTCTCTTTCTTAGTGTTTTTGTTATGCAGGTTGGAAGAAAAGAAGAAGATCCAGAGAAGATCTTAGTAATAAGATAGTTTTTAGGAAAATAGATATTTAGTTTTAGGTCATTTCTTGTAAATTCCGAAATGTAAATTTAATTAGTTAATCATTTCTGATTCTTTATAATATGACTTTGTATTACCTATTCCAATTATTAATAAAGTTTTTAATTTACATGTGTTCATGACTATTGGTAATATGTGTTGGATATGCTATATTGGTCATATATATAATTTTCTGTGAAAATGAATTGATATAAGAAAAAACAGGGGCTATATAGCCACTTTGGCCTCTTTGCCGTCCGCTGGCAGACGGCAAAGAGCTTCCTTCTTTGCCATCCGCCAGCAAACGGCAAAGAGCTTGCTTCTTTGCCGTCCACCAGCAGACGGCAAAGTGGCCTTTGTCGTTATCTGTTCAGCCGGAGTGTTGGCCGTCTGCTGGCAGACGGCAAAGGCTTTGCCGTCCGCCAAGCATGCCTTTGCCGTCTACTATGGCAGACGGAAAAGCAGCTGATTCCTGTAGTGATATATCCGAATGAGCAGGGCATACTGATGAGCATGAATATCACAAGTATAGCACTACTCATAGCATAACATGACCACTAGCATCAACACTAAATACCAAGCAAGAACATAACAATAATACTACCAAGTAAGCATATAACCAGCTAGATGCAACGGAACATGCATAGCAACGATACTGAGTAATAGACGGCAAGCATGCATCAGGATTAACATCACTACTACCAAGCATGACATGTGAACATGATACTAGCAAGTAGTACTTGATAACAAGATGCATCGAAACATAGCATGAAGGTGAACATGAAACTACGAGCATAACCGAAATAGCGGCAGTAGTAGCAAACAAGCAGACAGATAACGGGCAAACTTTTATTAAATATTCAAGTAGAAACCATGGCTACTATATGGCTATCATGCAAGTGGCTGTTGTGGCTTGCCTGGAGGTGACGGAGACTCCGGGAAGAAGTGCGGTGAAGCCGCAGAACGAAACGCCAGACGGTTTTCTCTCGGAGGGGGCTGATTAGAAGCAAGGGCAAAATGGTCATTTTCACTATGGTACCACCTAGTGAAAATGTTACCAATAGAAACATCTCGACAAGACGAAGAAGTGAGCATTGGTTTCACCTCAATCGGAGTAACGGTCGCGGAGATACGAAGGGGTGGAACCCAGGGACTAATCTGTGAATATTTTTATCACCAATGGGTCCCTGAGTGGATAAGACAGAAAGGGATTTCAGAAAATACGCTTTCGGAACAGAGAAAGCGCATTCTTGGCCGCAGTAGATAGAAATATGCTTTCAGAGAAGGGAAAGCGCATTTCGGGCTGAAGAAGGAGGAAAATATGTTTTCCAGAGATGAAAACGTACTTTTGGAAATACGTTTCCACTTAACGTACCTGGGCCCGGGTTTTGTCTCTCTTACACGTGGGGCCACGGCGACAGGGGGGCTGAGCCAGCGCTCGTCTTCTTCCTCCTGTTCCCCCACGAGGGAAACAGAGGAGAAGCGAGGCAGGGCAGGGGCGCGCTCAGGCGAGGGCGCCGGCCGGCTCTGGCCAGCTCCGGCCGAGCCGAGGCCACCGGCGGGCTCATGGAGGCCTGGCTCCTCCGTTCAGAGGGAGCACGGCCGCCGGGGAGGCGCGGGGAGGAGGGGAGGGGCGGTGCCAGGAGGAGGACAAGGACGGGCGGGCGGTGGTGGTTCTTGGTGATGCGGGCAACTCCGGCGAGGGGCAAGTGGGTGGGGCGAACCGCGGGGATGTGGGGAGTGCGGTGGAGGTGGTAGGACAGCGAGGGGAGGCTCGGTTTGCCCGGGGTAGCTCGAACTCCGACGATGGCCGAGGACGAACGGCGAACTCCGGCGAGATGTGGCGATTCCGGTGAGCAAATGAAGGAAGGGAGGAGTGGGTGAGGTGCGGGAGGACTCGGGGCACTCTTATATAGCCGTGGGGAAGACTCTAGAGCATCACGGGCAAGCTCAAGCCGAGCTCTAATGGAGGACAGGAGCCGGACGTGTCAAGGGCACGGCTCTAGCGGCACATTAATGGCGAACCAGGAGGGGGCCCGGTCACGGGATGACGCAGACGAGCACGGGGGAGCTCCTGGACAAGGTTGGACGTCGAGACGACGAGGGAGGGGACGAGAACAGTGGCCGGAACAAGCCAGAGCTCGCAATTAGTCATGACGCAAGTGTGATCACCACAGGCACGGGTGCAAGCGGCGCGTTCTGGCCGGGTCGACCATGTCTGGCGTGTAGTCCCACCAAGGTAGGTTACAACTGAGGTAGTGAATCGATCAGGGGCACTATGGTTAGGTGGTAATGATCCTCTGAAGTTTGCCATTGCAAACTTAATCAGGTCACTGTGATCCATAGGGAGATGCTAAGGGCTAAACATGATGTCTGGGGTGTTTAGGCTAGGAAGGACGATGATCATGTGAAGTTAGAGGGGAAATGGACCAAGATTTAACATGGTTGCTTAACAACTACATAATTTGGTCCAGAATAGAGATTTGGATGATGCACTCACATGGGTGCATGAAATGAGCTGAAAATGGGCATGGCCCAATGATTTGAAGATATGAAGATGC
This sequence comes from Thinopyrum elongatum, assembly GCA_011799875.1. NCBI lineage: Eukaryota > Viridiplantae > Streptophyta > Magnoliopsida > Poales > Poaceae > Thinopyrum > Thinopyrum elongatum. The sequence continues at coordinate 220,442,266 of CM022300.1, read as the reverse complement.
TCAAAAAGTTTCATGCCATTTGGATTAGCCAAACTAGCACTTGCTTCATATAGCATCTCTCTGGACATAAACTTGGGAAAATTGCACAGGACAAATGGATTATTGCAATGGGCCAAAACTTTGTGGAGAGAGTTGATATGGATAGGAGAATGTCCTGGTAATTTTCAGCTTAAATGAAGCAATATAAAATAGGGTTGCTTCACAAACTAAAAATCTGACCAAAAACCAAGATTTGGAGCTGGGCTCACATAGATGAGTTACATGAGCTCAAATTTGGTGGAGAGTCATGATTTGATCAAATGAAGGACCTTGCAAAATTTCAACTCATTTGGATATGCCTAGCTAGTACTTCCTTCACAATGACTTCCCTCAGACAGGAACTTTGAAAAATTGCTCAGGAATATTCACTAGGTAAATTGAGTTGAATTTTGGCATGGGGCAATTATATGGACAGGAAAAGATGTCCAAAAAGATTGGGATCAATCAAGCAAACATAAATGACACTTCCTTCTCAAACAACCTCTTAGGGCAGAATGAGAAAAGGAATATTTGTGAATTATCTTTAATGATGCCAAGGAAGGATTTTGACATATTTGAGGAAGATATGACACAAACATCTTATGAGAATTATTTGGGAATTTTGTGAGTGACAGAAAGATAGGTTGCTTCACAGCCTAGATCAAATAGGATTATTCCTTTAATAGAGAAGGAATATTCCCAGGAAAAAGAATATTGGAATTTGGGTTAAGGGCGAAAATGACATGATCTTGGGATGATGATGATGAGGATGACAAGCCACTATAAAACCTAGGAAGACATGATCTTCCCAAGTTTTATAACCACATAGCCACAGAAAAAGCAATTAAATCAATAAATCCAAGAAAATCAAAAGAAAAAGAAAAGGGCAAAATCCAGGGTGTTACAAACCTTCCCCCCTTAAAGAAATCTCGTCCTCGAGATTTGGTTGCTTAGGGAACAAGTAAATCTTCTGACTTGAAGAAACCGTTTCCAACTCGGGTTTCTCTTATTTACTCTTATATGATATTCCCACTGAACTGGATCTGACTGACTGCCTTGATCTGGGGTGGTTTGCTTCACCGTACCTGACATTCTGACAGGACTTACCTCATATGTTCCTGTTCATACTGTCTCAAATTTTCTTCATATCTGCTGGCTTAGCTGAGGTCCGAAAGACTATCATTACTGACATACGTGTCTTTCTTGATATTGATCCTTGGTGGAGATGTTATTCTCGTATCGAGTACCGAGAATATTCCATGGAGTGGGGAACACATCTTCCCGTGGAACAAGGACTCTCTTCTATCCAGGCATCGAGTTCCACGAATATATGCATGCCTTCTGGGTTCAAAACAGTGATGTGAATCATACCTGCTCTTCTAATGGATTCTGACATCTTGCACGAGTTTCTCACTTATCTTGACTGGCTTCACAGTCTTGAGTATCCAATTTGTACCAAAGGTTTGACTGTCGCTTGACGTGACTGATAGAAAAATGCACCATCACCTGGTGATAACATTTGCAGACTTGACTGGCGGTGATCTTGGCAAAGAATCCCATTCACGGCAGGATATTCTTTAATCTATTCCCATATGTGAGAGCACATGCTTTGTGATTTAATATTCCGATTCTTCATTTTGCCGGTATTCGCATGTGGATAGTAGGTTGTGCGATACTCTAGCATGGTTACTGAGGTCAATATATTGAGTTGTCCTTGGGTCGGACTTGACAGACTCGGGTATTCAATGCTGACAGTTCTGAGCATACTGTGGACTGAGCTAGTTGCCTTGATACGAGGTCTTGTATCGTTGGTCTTGCTCCTTCATTATTTTCTTCATCTGGATCTTTAACTGAAAGAGTGGGGCCTTATATATCCTTGATTATTTTCGCGGCCCTGAGTATTGTCATATGCAATGTCTTGCAATTCATACTTTGGCCTAGTTTATGTTTCGTGTCTCCATCATTCTGCCAGGTTCACGTGTGCTTGTACGGATCTCGTTACTGTTGTCGACTATGCCTGACAGTGACAGGATTAATAACATCACCTTGTTGGATGTGCGGGGCTGATCTTGATATTTACTGCCGAGATGGTGTCTCAATGTTGTCTTTCTTCAAGACTTGTCGATTCTTGCATTACCCACAGGTTTTCCTTCACTTGCATGTCCAGTGAGGTTGTCGGATGTGTACCATGAATACTTCCTTCTGCGAGGAACTTGCATGAACTTGACAGTATACTCACCGTGGGTAGGAATATCTAATTCTCGAGGCATACCTTTGTTCTGACTGATTTTTGTTTCTGATCCCAACTGTTACAGATCTAACTCTTGGAAAACACTGCCATATGCTGACAACATCATTGTTTAATATCTTGTACCAGTGCCGTACTAAAGAAGATTGGGTAGCTTGCATTGGAAGCCACCGGGATATCGTGCTGGGGAAGACAGGATGGCTTGTGCTCGAAGCCTTAGGTGGATAGCTTGCTGAGGAAGACTGGGTACCGTACCTCATAAGCTTCCCCCATTAAAGACTTGCTAGGGAAGACTCGGTACCTTATGCCAGAAGCTTGTGCGGTATCTTACTGAAGAACATTGAGGAATCTTGCCTTGTACGCTTCACTGAGAAATACTGTGCTGCTTTTCTTTGCGAACGGGATGACATATATACACACATTCTTGACATTCCGGCTACTGATTACTTGTATGACAAGGATTTTCTGACTGTCCTTGCTGAATTCATTGCATATTTGGACTGACTTCGGGGTGTCGCATGTTTCAAATTTGACTCATGGCGGAATCAATCATTGTGTACGAACCATACCTTTGACTTGAAATGCATGTTGGACTTGAATCAATTTTGTTCCCCTGCTGGTCTAATCATTGCTGCAATAAAGATGTATCTCTGACGGGTACTTGTTACTGAAAGTCTGAGCAGAATATAATTTGTACCCAGACCAGATGTCTGCAATACAATGTTGTCAGTTGAAAATATCATTGCTTTTAACTGAGTTCCTTGGTGTATATCTTTACTTCTCATGGCTTCTTCTGATCCGGCGTCGGTTGATGAGCAATTTTCCATAAGGGGGTAACACCGAAGATTCAAATAAAGAAGCATGAGAAAACGATTTATTGCAACCAAGCACACCTCAAACAAGCTACAAAACTACTCCACACAGGCACACACAAGCATGATACTACAGCTGATGCACATGCACTACACGACGGACTACACCCTACGCTTGAGAAAACGCTCGAGAACTGACGAAGAAGCTAAGGGAGTAGCGGGTGGAACTGCTGACTCCGAAACTCCGGAGGGATGAGGCGGAGGGGTTGGAGAAGCTGGCGGAGACTGAGGTAGGGAAGCACCAAGAAATCTCCTGGCTCGAATGGCGTCTCGGACTAACTCGGAAATAAGAAGACACTCGGCCGTCATGTAATGGGACATGGCGAGGATAGCCGGGCCATCTTGAGGATTGACAGACGGGAACTGCATCCGCTTAGGATTCTCGACGATGGTGGGATAATATTGATAAGCACGGTTCTCTTGCACCATGCTCTCTTGATGACGAAGACCGGTGATTCCTGCCATTGCGGCAAGCTGAACGGCACTCTCGGGAGTAGCACCGTAACCACCGTGGAAACTGTAGGTGCGCTTACCAACAGGAATTGAGGCTGATAGATGGACATGAGCAACATACTCCAGGATTCTTCCTCCGGCAGAAAACTGGAATACTTGATAATGGGGAGGATCTCCGAGGGGATAAATGCTACGCCACATGTCGCCAAGGAGGGTGGCAAAGCTGAGAGGTGCAGGAGTGGGATTGAACACAATAGAAATAGCACCGGGAGCTTTGGGGATGGCATTGAACTCGTGGAAGCTGACCGCCATCTACGCACGAAATAGGGATTAGGGGTAACCGAATAAGACTATATGCAGCAAACAAATGCAACAACCAAATGCAGCAAGCAAGGGCAACAACCAGACCCTATACTATCGTTTTTCTAACGTTCCAGCGGACTAGGGTGCTTTACAGCCAGACCTGCTCTGATACCAAGCCCTGTGGCACCCCGGCTCAGAGAAACCAGAATGCCCCGTATTCCAGCCCAGAGATCAAGGTGAAGTCTTCTGGAATACGACACTGCTTAGCATAGAACAAACCAGCTCTCATTACAACACGAATACGAATACAAGGTCTCCGATATTACAATGAATAACACCGGCACGGCGGCACTACGCCAACCACAGTTGCTCTATGCAAGCAGCATAACAACTCGAGGCAGCAGAACCTCTACTGGCAGCGGAACAACGAACGACGATGATGGACTCCAATCCGCAGGGACTCTGGCTGGAACGTTTATCCTAGCTCGCGAACACGGAAACCACACCAAACAAGCAAGCAAACCAGGCACGACCTGCAAACTGGCATGACACGCTAGTTCAGTACATTGAATGTACTTGCAAGGTCACAATAAACCAAAAGCAGTCAAGACAAACAACAGCATGGCATTAGCAGGTTAAAGCAATCATGAACATGATACATGGCATGCACAACTGAACATGATACAACTTTAACATGGCATGAGCATAAGAACATGATGATACTACATGTAACAGGTAAACCATATCATGCACCAACTTACTCTTATTCGGCGGTTAACTCGTAACCATCTCATGCATCATCTTACCAACATCGGTATCCATGATACCTCCGTGATCATCTCGTGATCACATAAAGATCAACCAACTTCGGTATCCATGATACCTCCGTGATCCTCTCTCGATCACAACCAAACTCTTTCTCATCATCGAACCAGGGTTATTATTGATCAAGTTATTATTTTAGTTGGCTCATAGTGTGACCGACTACGAACTGGGCCCATATCCGCGGACGCGGCTATCGATAGATTTAAACACACACTCTGCAGAGGTTAGTACACTGTACCCACACCATGGAACCCATGGCCTCACACTCCCATTCGGGTGGACCAACGGCGTTCCAACAAAACCGATCTACTGCCATGCCACTCTCCCGGCCACTCCGACCAACTCCCCTTTGGGCTAAGTCCTGGGTGGCCCCGATGTCAACCCGTGACATCCAATGGCCACCGTCGTGGCAAAACTATAAATGGTCCCAAACGGGGACAAGTGCACATAACCAAACTCAGGCTCACAAGGCTTATGTCCGCCTACCTGATCAGGGTAGCGTGCGCCCATAACCTTCCCTCTTTGGAGGCACTGGCGAGAGGCATGATAATAGACCGCATTAGGGCCTTCCCATAAAAGGCAAATGTGGTTGCACTGGTCAGCTCGATTGGTGGCACCATGACTCAGCCAACAGTTGTTCAAGTTCATTATTATCCGGTTAAACTTGAATGCAATAAGCTGAGCCATATTAAACTGACATGATGCAACTATAATGCATGAGCATGATATCAACATAAGCATGGGGGTGCAACATAATCATCAAGCTTATCAACAACAATAAATCATATATTCGAATGAGCAGGGCATACTGACGAGCATGAATATCACAAGTATAACACTACTCATAGCATAACATGACCACTAGCATCAACACTAAATACCAAGCAAGAACATAACAATAATACTACCAAGTAAGCATATAACCAGCTAGATGCAACGGAACATGCATAGCAACAATACTGAGTAACAGACGGCAAGCATGCATCAGGAAGAACATCACTACTACCAGCATGTACTACTACTACCAAGCATGACATGTGAACATGATACTAGCAAGTAGTACTTGATAACAAGATGCATCGAAACATAGCATGAAGGTGAACATGAAACTACGAGCATAACCGAAACAGCGGCAGTAGTAGCAAACAAGCAGACAGATAACGAGCAAACTTTTATTAAATATACAAGTAGAAACCATGGCTACTGTATGGCTATCATGCAAGTGGCTGTTGTGGCTTGCCTGGGGGTGACGGAGACTCCGGGAAGAAGTGCGGTGAAGCAGCGAAACGAAACGCCGGACGGTTTTCTCTTGGAGGGCGCTGATTAGAAGAAAGGGAAAAATGGTCATTTTCACTTTGGGACCACCTACTGAAAATGTTACCAACAGAAATATCTCGACGAGACGAAGAAGTGAGCGTTGGTTTCACCTCAATCGGAGTTACGATCGCGGAGATACGAGGGGTGTGTAACACCCTAAAAATTTAATCATGTTTTTACTAAATAAAATTTGGCCAGAATTAAAATTTTGAATTTTTACTAGGTCTTTTATTAATTTCAGAACCATTTTCTGTTTCTGTTTTTCAAAATTCTTCCCTCCATATAGAAATTTTTGAAATAATATTGTGTCCTTGAGAGCTTTCTTAAATCATTTCAATTACATTTTAATAACAGTAAGAATTATTTTCAAAATAAAATTTGCCAAAACAATTCTTTTAATAGCATTTACAATATTTTAAATACCTCTGTTGCACTACAACTACTTTAAATAATTCTTTTAAAATCCCACAAAAAATTATGGGAGGTCATGTGATGCCTATATATCACTTTTATGCAAAAACCTAACTTGGTCCTTTGGAAATTTTGAGTGGAACAACCTCTTTCCAATTCTGTCCAGTATTTGAGTTTCTACTACAACCCCAATTTTCCTTGCCCCAAAAATCCTGAAATTGTTCCCACTTATAGTTCTTACAACCAAACCCTTAAGTCCAAAAGTTTAGCTCCATTGGAATCCTTTTAGTTCACCAAATATTCCCCTAAAGTTTCTGTCCAGAATTGAAATTCTTCAAAACTTGCACTAGCAAGTATTTGTTTTTGCCAAACCAACTCCAGCACCATATCTATCATCCAAAGAGACACCATCCTGCCAAATATCACTTCCAACAAAATTCCCTAGCTAGCTCTAGCATTTTAGCAAGCAGTTTGTGTGCATGACAAAATTCTACAAAGTTTTGAACTGCACCTAACTCTAGCTTGTTTTACCAAACCAGCATGTCTAGAATCCTTGCCATCCTAACAAATATCACACTGCCAAAAACTAGCTCCTCAGGACCATCCTAGGGCCCCCTGGCAATTGATCGAACGCCCGGTGGGCGTGTCCAGAGCACGTCCGGAGCGCCTTCTTTGCATGCATCGGCAGCGAGCTCTTGTTGTTCTTCCGCTGCCTCCCCTTCACCCGAACCCCTCCTACCTTGCCACGCAAGCCACCAGCAACCTCGCCGACACCCTCCTTGGCCGCTAGCACCATACATCACCATCCACCGCCGCTGTTTGCCGCTGTCGTCTCAGGCACGTCTCTGCCCGAGACATACGCGAGCCGCTAGCCCGTCCCTATCCATCTACAGCCACTCAAGGCTATCCGCGGCCCACCGACCATGCAACAGCCTCACCGGCCTCGCCACCGTCCACGGCTTCGCCATTAATGGCCGCTACCGCCGTGGCCCTCTCTGGAACATTGCGGAACCGACCTCCCGTGCCCATATAAGTTCACCCCGAGCCCGGCCTTGCACCCACACCGCATACGCTCATGCCCACTCGACCGCCCGATCACTCAACCTAGCTTGGGAAGGTCTTCCCCTCCGTTTCTAGCAGCAATGGCCGCCGCCACTTATCTGTCAAATTCCTCACCGCCATGGCCTCATCTCCAGCAAGACCTTACCAGTAGCCCCTCCTGACCATCGCAAGCCTCCCTAGATCATCGATTCCACTAGGGGAAGCCCATAGGTCAATATTCCAATTTGATTCGCCGGAGCGCCACAGGGGACCTCGCCGCCGACAGCTCTGCCCATCTCTTCGACCGTGCAAAGCACCAGGAGGACCGCCGGGACCTTCTGAGCCCGTTTCCGTGCTCATCCCCCCAGGAGTAACCGCCGTTCACCGGCGAGGGCCGCCGGAGCCTCGCGTTCCGCTCGAACAGAGGAGAAGGGCGGGGGAAGACCAGTCAAACATGACAGGTGGGCTCGCGGGACCCACCGTCAGTGGCTGGTGGTCGGGACCCGCGTTAGAAAGTAGAAGCGTATTACACTGAAACTACGCCTTCCCCACTGGAAGACGTAATTTCTGGAATCCGCCTTCGGCGTCGGCAGCCTCCTCCGCGGCCGAACAGCTGGGCAGGGCCCAGTAACGCCAGACGTCTACGCAGCGCTCAGGGCGCACTTCTGCTCCTTCCTCTTTTTCTTTTTCAGCAAACTTCCAAAAATCCTACAGTAGCCATTTCAAAACCAAAATTGGTGATTCAAATTTATAAATACTTCTAAAATGATGATCTATTTACCTAGACTAGGTGAACATTTTTTTCCTAAGTTTTGTTCCCACTGGATCTAATAAATAGTTCTTTTCCTTGTTTATTCCAGCTTAGAAATTCCATAACTAATTCATATAAACTCCAAATAATTTGATTATTTTTCTGGTATTTCTAATTTTTCATCTAGTTTATTTTAGTATTTATTTCAAAAATATTTGAAACAATTTTTAGTACTGTTTTTGCTATATGTGGTGAATTAAATATTTTTGAAAATAGGAAATGGAGGGGAGTTAATATTTCAAACTTTTGGAGTGCACCCAATACTTCTGCATGCTCAAGGCAAGCATCTTGAACACTTGATATGGTGAATGTTTTTGGTTGCTATCTTGAATATTTGGATCATGGTTAGGATAAATTTTAATGGATTTTGCATATAGCCATAGTGCATGCATGATCCATGGCTGTTTTGCTGTTATCTCTAAAACGTGAAATATGAGTGAGCATGATTACTTTCACTTGTCATATATGCTCGTGTTGGTCTGGACTAAACTGCAGGAAAAAATATCAGTCATGAGTAAAGTGACCGTGATACTGAATTCTCGTGGTGACGAGAACGATCAGTAAGGACATGTTGGGACATGTCAGGTGGTGACCCTATTGGGTACTACCGAGGAATCATTTTGTGCTAACCACTACAGGAAATATTCGAGCCTCCTGAGTCGACCGTAGATCGAGTCTTGTTCCAGTAACCCCCAAACTTGATCCATGCTACCACATGTCCCTACCACAGGTAGGGGATGGTTCAGTAAGTTGTTAACCCCTTTCCTGCACACACCGTACAGAGAGGCCATAGTGGAAGATACCATTGATCATGGGTAGGCATGCCACTTGGTCCGGGGGCATGGGTGTCTCTGATTGTAGTCGGAGAGGGGTCGCTCCCCTATTTGCGCGCCGATATAAATATTGTGATCCCATGCTATTGGAGGTTGTAGCCTTCCCACTTAGAGTTTTACTACATCAATGCCTTGGGTGATTCCTGGCTTTGGTAAGTTAAAGCTGGTATGTGCAGGTTAGGTGTGTTTTCAACCCAAATACCGTAATGGGAATTAGTCAGTGTCACGGTGCTGACTAGAGAAATCTCATACACATGGGTAAAGAGTACACCCTCTGCAGAGTTTAAACCTATTCGAATAGCCGTGTCCGCGGTTAAGGGCTACAGTCTGGGTTGGTCAAGTGTCGGTCTTAGTGTCGGTCTCCGGAGGAAATAATTAAATTGAGCCTGAATTATTTTGCAGGATAATTATTCTTACCCTGATGCTACCCATGAATATTTTTGATATGTATGTTAATATTATTTTGGTTATGCATATTATTGTGGACTAACCCATTTCTCTTATTTTATAATGTCCTGAGTGTCTCAGGGGCTGGCTAGACTACCCCGGGCACTCAACTTTATTTTCTTCAAGACCTCTACGTGGCGTCCCTCGAGTTAACAGGCGGTTTATCTCGCCACTACTCTTGTGGATACCCGATTCGCATTTCTTTTCAAGACCGACCGTGGCGTCACTTGACACCCAACTGGCATTTCTTTTCAAGACCTCTCGTGGCGTCGCCTGAGTTCTCGGATGGTCCTGTCTTGTCCGATTTCTCTTTTAGACACCCGATTGGCATTTCTCTTCAAGACCTACCGTGGTGTCACTTGACATCCGACCGGCATTTCTTTTATTTTATTTCCTTTGATTTTCCTTGTTTATCACTAACAATTTTATATGTTTGCATATGCTAATATTTTATCATGCCATGATTTAATTCCTGTCAGTAGGCATTTAAGTCCATAATGAGCATACGCATATAGTGTGGTTCATCATGATCATATAATTTAATTGTTGCATTCGGTATATCTTTTGTTCCTGATGTTTGCGAGTACATTCAAACGTACTCACAGGCTTGTCCCTGGCTATTTACTTGGCCAGGTCAGGATTTCTACAAGGAGTACCACAGTGATGTTCGTGCGGAGCCTAGGATGGCAGCCATGCGGGATAGGAATTATCCAGGTCAGCCGTTCCTGTGGGAATGGAGCCCCATCGACGTTGAAGAACTGCGAGACAATTCCGTCATCCACCACCAGAATCACTGTTGTATCATTAGACCTTTATGGTCTTGTATCCAAATCTTGTAATAGCTTGGTAATCTGTAACAAGGACGTGTCCACCAGTAACGGTAATCCTGGGCTGGTGATGACACGAGGGGTTAATTTTCTGGGATATGTTGTGTCCCTGAAATCCGGCCCCGGCAGTCTTGGTATCAGAGCCAGGCTGACCATTGGCTAATCCTATCTTAGCCTGGTCGCTATCTCTATGTTTCCACACCATCCACATCCCTTCCTGTCCATAGTCAAGCCCATCCTATCCGATAACCGCACAGTGGCCGGCCGACATCTTTTGATAGTCGGTGCCCAACCTATCAACCTAGCCCATAGGCCGTGTGCCTGTGGCCGACACCTACGTTGTCCCATCCGCAAGCGTGCGATGGAAGACTCCGCTGGCTTATAAGAGAAGCCTTGCCCCTACCCAGCACATCACAGCATCACTCTCAGTTCAATATCCAACCACCAAGATGCCAGGCCCCATCATGCACAACGAGACCACCGCGGTCGGGCTTGAAGGCTTTGTAGTCATCCTTGCCAATCTCACCCGTCGTGCTCTCAGCATCGAAGAGCCGCCGGAGTATGTCGTGTACCAAGAGCACGCGAGTGATGCCATCCACCACTACTGGGCCACGGTGCACATCTACGGGAGGGGCATCAGCGCAGAGCGCCCTTACCGGTTCACCGGGAGGACGACCACCGACGAGCCCCAAGCTATCCAACTTGCAGCCTGAGAAGCTGTAGTTCAACTCCGGCATCGGTCGCCGAGGGTTAACTGCCGCTCCTTCTACTACTACCCTAGTCGTGAAGGCTATGGTAGGTCGACCCAAGTCGCTAACGGAGACCATGAGACGGATCCTGCCCTAGTGCATCTGGTGCGCTACCTGAGAGCGCAAGAGACACTGTTCGATCAGGTCACCAATGATCTGATTGAGACCCGCAGGACGCTCGCTCTCCTGACCACGGCCAGAAGTGAAGCTGCACCCGACACCGACACCCCGATAGTGCTGCTTGGGAGGCCAGTTGAGTCCCCAAGGTCTGCCCCTGTCATCCACCTGGGCAATGCATTCGTTTCCACGGATGAACTCCATCGTCTCTTGGGGATTCCCTCCAACGAGACTGTAGCCACTACACCCCGCGTGGGTCATCATCGCTACCCCAGTCCTGCAGCTCCTCATAACACTCCAGCCAACTCCGACGTTGAAGCCCCCGGAGAAGCCTCGACGTTCGCAAGACACGCCCGTCTGGATGTCGACGAAGTGGACTGAGTTTGCCAGAGTAGTTGTCATGTCCTTAGCAACCCTGTTGCCCTGCAAATTCCACCGTCGCCGTAGACGATTATGTGTATATTTCTAGCAGTGTGTAGTGTTTGATTGAATGATGTGCCTGTGCATTATTGTCTTGTACATGATTGCTTGTCTGTTGTGATTTGCATCTAATTCTTCCGTCCTTAACAAATCTCGAGGACGAGATTTTCTTAAGGGGGGTAGAGTTTGTAACACCCCAAAAATTTAATCATGTTTTTACTAAATAAAATTTGGCCAGAATTAAAATTTTGAATTTTTACTAGGTCTTTTATTAATTTCAGAACCATTTTCTGTTTCTGTTTTTCAAAATTCTTCCCTCCATATAGAAATTTTTGAAATAATATTGTGGCATTGAGAGCTTTCTTAAATCATTTCAATTACATTTTAATAACAGTAAGAATTATTTTCAAAATAAAATTTGCCCAAAACAATTCTTTTAATAGCATTTACAATATTTTAAATACCTCTGTTGCACTACAAATACTTTAAATAATTCTTTTAAAATCCCACAAAAAATTATGTGCGGTCATGTGATGCCTATATATCACTTTTATGCAAAAACCTAACTTGGTCCTTTGGAAATTTTGAGTGGAACAACCTCTTTCCAATTCTGTCCAGTATTTGAGTTTCTACTACAACCCCAATTTTCCTTGCCCCAAAAATCCTGAAATTTTTCCCACTTATAGTTCTTACAACCAAACCCTTAAGTCCAAAAGTTTAGCTCCATTGGAATCCTTTTAGTTCACCAAATATTCCCCTAAAGTTTCTGTCCAGAATTGAAATTCTTCAAAACTTGCACTAGCAAGTATTTGTTTTTGCCAAACCAACTCCAGCACCATATCTATCATCCAAAGAGACACCATCCTGCCAAATATCACTTCCAACAAAATTCCCTAGCTAGCTCTAGCATTTTAGCAAGCAGTTTGTGTGCATGACAAAATTCAACAAAGTTTTGAACTACACCTAACTCTAGCTTGTTTTACCAAACCAGCATGTCTAGAATCCTTGCCATCCTAACAAATATCACACTGCCAAAAACCAGCTCCTCAGGACCATCCTAGGGCCCCCTGGCAATTGATCGAACGCCCTGTGGGCGTGTCCAGAGCGTGTCCGAAGCGCCTTCTTTGCATGCATCGGCAGCGAGCTCTTGTCATTCTTCCGCTGCCTCCCCTGCACCCGAACCCCTCCTACCTTGCCGTGCAAGCCACCAGCAACCTCGCCGACACCCTCCTTGGCCGCTAGCACCGTACATCACCATCCACCGCCGCCGTTTGCCGCTATCATCTCGGGCACGTCTCTGCCCGAGACATACGCGAGCCGCTAGCCCGTCCCTATCCATCTACAACCACTCAAGGCTATCCGCAGCCCACCGACCACGCAACGGCCTCACCGGCCTCGCCACCGTCCACGGCTTCGCCATTAATGGCCGCTATCGCCGTGGCCCTCTCTGGAACATTGCGGAACCGACCTCCCACGCCCATATAAGTTCACCCCGAGCCCGGCCTTGCACCCACACCGCATACGCTCATGCCCACTCGACCGCCCGATCACTCAACCTAGCTTGGGAAGGTCTTCCCCTCCGTTTCTAGCAGCAATGGCCGCCGCCACTTATCTGTCAAATTCCTCACCGCCATGGCCTCATCTCCAGCAAGACCTTACCAGTAGCCCCTCCTGACCATCGCAAGCCTCCCTAGATCATCGATTCCACTAGGGGAAGCCCATAGGTCAATATTCCAATTTGATTCGCCGGAGCGCCACAGGGGACCTCGCCGCCGACAGCTCTGCCCATCTCTTCGACCGTGCAAAGCACCAGGAGGACCGCCGGGACCTTCTGAGCCCGTTTCCGTGCTCATCCCCCCAGGAGTAACCGCCGTTCACCGGCGAGGGCCGCCGGAGCCTCGCGTTCCGCTCGAACAGAGGAGAAGGGCGGGGGAAGACCAGTCAAACATGACAGGTGGGCTCGCGGGACCCACCGTCAGTGGCTGGTGGTCGGGACCCGCGTTAGAAAGTAGAAGCGTATTACACTGAAACTACGCCTTCCCCACTGGAAGACGTAATTTCTGGAATCCGCCTTCGGCGTCGGCAGCCTCCTCCGCGGCCGAACAGCTGGGCAGGGCCCAGTAACGCCAGACGTCTACGCAGCGCTCAGGGCGCACTTCTGCTCCTTCCTCTTTTTCTTTTTCAGCAAACTTCCAAAAATCCTACAGTAGCCATTTCAAAACCAAAATTGGTGATTCAAATTTATAAATACTTCTAAAATGATGATCTATTTACCTAGACTAGGTGAACATTTTTTTCCTAAGTTTTGTTCCCACTGGATCTAATAAATAGTTCTTTTCCTTGTTTATTCCAGCTTAGAAATTCCATAACTAATTCATATAAACTCCAAATAATTTGATTATTTTTCTGGTATTTCTAATTTTTCATCTAGTTTATTTTAGTATTTATTTCAAAAATATTTGAAACAATTTTTAGTACTATTTTTGCTATATGTGGTGAATTAAATATTTTTGAAAATAGGAAATGGAGGGGAGTTAATATTTCAAACTTTTGGAGTGCACCCAATACTTCTGCATGCTCAAGGCAAGCATCTTGAACACTTGATATGGTGAATGTTTTTGGTTGCTATCTTGAATATTTGGATCATGGTTAGGATAAATTTTAATGGATTTTGCATATAGCCATAGTGCATGCATGATCCATGGTTGTTTTGTCGTTATCTCTAAAACGTGAAATATGAGTGAGCATGATTACTTTCACTTGTCATATATGCTCATGTTGGTCTAGACTAAACTGCAGGAAAAAATATCAGTCACGAGTAAAGTGACCGTGATACTGAATTCTCGTGGTGACGAGAACGATCAGTAAGGACATGTTGGGACATGTCAGGTGGTGACCCTGTTGGGTACTACCGAGGAATCATTTTGTGCTAACCACTGTAGGAAATATTCGAGCCTCCTGAGTCGACCGTAGATCGAGTCTTGTTCCAGTAACCCCCAAACTTGATCCATGCTACCACATGTCCCAACCACAGGTAGGGGATGGTTCAGTAAGTTGTTAACCCCTTTCCTGCACACACCGTACAGAGAGGCCATAGTGGAAGATACCATTGATCATGGGTAGGCATGCCACTTGGTCCGGGGGCATGGGTGTCTCCGATTGTAGTCGGAGAGGGGTCGCTCCCCTATTTGCGCGCCGATATAAATATTGTGATCCCATGCTATTGGAGGTTGTAGCCTTCCCACTTAGAGTTTTACTACATCATTGCCTTGGGTGATTCCTGGCTTTGGTAAGTTAAAGCTGGTATGTGCAGGTTAGGTGTGTTTTCAACCCAAATACCGTAATGGGAATTAGTCAGTGTCACGGTGCTGACTAGAGAAATCTCATACACGTGGGTAAAGAGTACACCCTCTGCAGAGTTTAAACCTATTCGAATAGCCGTGTCCGCGGTTAAGGGCTACAGTCTGGGTTGGTCAAGTGTCGGTCTTAGTGTCGGTCTCCGGAGGAAATAATTAAATTGAGCCTGAATTATTTTGCAGGATAATTATTCTTACCCTGATGCTACCCATGAATATTTTTGATATGTATGTTAATATTATTTTGGTTATGCATATTATTGTGGACTAACCCATTTCTCTTATTTTATAATGTCCTGAGTGTCTCAGGGGCTGGCTAGACTACCCCGGGCACTCAACTTTATTTTCTTCAAGACCTCTACGTGGCGTCCCTCGAGTTAACAGGCGGTTTATCTCGCCACTACTCTTGTGGATACCCGATTCACATTTCTTTTCAAGACCGACCGTGGCGTCACTTGACACCCAACTGGCATTTCTTTTCAAGACCTCTCGTGGCGTCACCTGAGTTCTCGGATGGTCCTGTCTTGTCCGATTTCTCTTTTAGACACCCGATTGGCATTTCTCTTCAAGACCTACCGTGGTGTCACTTGACATCCGACCGGCATTTCTTTTATTTTATTTCCTTTGACTTTCCTTGTTTATATCTAACAATTTTATATGTTTGCATATGCTAATATTTTATCATGCCATGATTTAATTCCTGTCAGTAGGCATTTAAGTCCATAATGAGCATACGCATATAGTGTGGTTCATCATGATCATATAATTTAATTGTTGCATTCGGTATAACTTTTGTTCCTGATGTTTGCGAGTACATTCAAACGTACTCACAGGCTTGTCCCTGGCTATTTACTTGGCCAGGTCAGGATTTCTACAAGGAGTACCACAGTGATGTCCGTGCGGAGCCTAGGATGGCAGCCATGCGGGATAGGAATTATCCAGGTCAGCCGTTCCTATGGGAATGGAGCCCCATCGACGTTGAAGAACCGCGAGACAATTCCGTCATCCACCACCAGAATCACTGTTGTATCATTAGACCTTTATGGTCTTGTATCCAATTCTTGTAATAGCTTGGTAATCTGTAACAAGGACGTGTCCACCAGTAACGGTAATCCTGGGCTGGTGATGACACGAGGGGTTAATTTTCTGGGATATGTTGTGTCCCCGAAATCCGGCCCCGGCAGGGTGGAAGCCCAGCGACTAATCTGTGAATATTTTTATCACCAACGGGTCCCTAAGTGGATAAGACAGAAACAGATTTCAGAAAATACGCTTTCGGAACAGAGAAAGCGCATTCTTGGCCACAGTAGATAGAAATATGATTTCAAAGAATGGAAAGCGCATTTCGGGCTGAAGAAGGAGGAAAATACGTTTTCCAGAGATGAAAACGTACTTTTGGAAATACGTTTCCACTTAACGTACCTGGGCCCGGGTTTTGTCTCGCTTACACGCGAGACCCACGCGACAGGGGGGGCCGAGCCAGCGCTCGTCTTCTTCCTCCCGTTCCCCCACGAGGGAAACAGAGGAGAAGCGAGGCAGGGCAGGGGCGCGCTCAGGCGAGGGGGCCAACCGGCTCTGGCCAGCTCCGGCCGAGCCGAAGCCACTGGCGGGCTCGTGGAGGCCTGGCGCCTCCGTTCAGAGGGAGCACAGCCGCCGGGGAAGCGCGGGGAGGAGGGGAGGGGCGGCGCTAGGAGGAGGACAGGGACGGGCGGGAGATGGTGGTTCTTGGTGATGCGGGCAACTCCGGCGAGGGGCAAGTGGGTGGGGCGAACCGCGGGGATGTGGGGAGTGCGGTGCAGGTGGTAGGACAGCGAGGGGAGGCTCGGTATGGTCGGGGTAGCTCGAACTCCGACGATGGCCGAGGACGAACGGCGAACTCCGGCAAGATGTGGTGATTCCGGTGAGCAAATGAAGCAAGGGAGGAGTGGGTGAGGTGCGGGAGGACTCGGGGCACTCTTATATAGCCGCGGGGAAGACTCTAGAGCATCACGGGCAAGCTCAAGCCAAGCTCTAATGGAGGACAGGAGCCGGACGTGTCAAGGGCACGGCTCTAGCGGCACATTAATGGCGAACCAAGAGGGGGCCCGGTCACGAGATGACGTAAACGAGCACGGGGGAGCTCCTGGACAAGGTTGGACGTCGAGACGACGAGGGAGGGGACGAGAACAGTGGCCGGCCAAGCCAGAGCTCGCAATTAGTCATGACGCAAGCATGATCACCATAGGCACGGGTGCAAGCGGCGCGTTCTGGCCAGGCCGACCATATCTGGCGTGTAGTCCCTCCAAGGTAGGTTACAACCGAGGTAGTGAATCGATTAGGGGCACTATGGTTAGGTGGTAATGATCCTCTGAAGTTTGCTGTTGCAAACTTAATCAGGTCACTGTGATCCACAGGGAGATGCTAAGGGCTAAACATGATGTCTGGGGTGTTTAGGCTAGGAAGGACTATGATCCTGTGAAGTTATAGGGGAAATGGACCAAGATTTAACATGGTTGCTTAACAACTACATAATCTGGTCCAGAATAGAGATTTGGATAATGCACTCACATGGGTGCATGAAATGAGTTGAAAATGGGCTTGGCCCAATGATTTGAAGATGCTCAAAAAGTTTCATGCCATTTGGATTAGCCAAACTAGCACTTGCTTCATATAGCATCTCTCTGGACAGAAACTTGGGAAAATTGCACAGGACAAATGGATCAATGAAATGGGCCAAAACTTGGTGGAGTGAGTTGATATGGATAGGAGAATGTCCTGGTAAATTTTCAGCTTAAATGAAGCAATATAAAATATGGTTGCTTCACAAACTGAAAATCTGACCAGAAACCAAGATTTGGAGCTGGGCTCACATAGATGTGTTACATGAGCTCAAATTTGGTGGAGAGTCATGATTTGATCAAATGAAGGACCTTGCAAAATTTCAACTCATTTGGATATGCCTAGCTAGTACTTCCTTCACAATGACTTCCCTCAGACAGGAACTTTAAAAAATTGCTCAGGAATATTCACTAGGCAAATTGAGTTGAATTTTGGCATGGGGCAATTATATGGACAGGAAAAGATTTCCAAAAAGTTTGGGATCAATCAAGCAAAGATAAATGACACTTCCTTCTCAAACAACCTCTTAGGGAAGAATGAGAAAAGGAATATTTGTGAATTATCTTTGATGATGCCAAGGAAGGATTTTGACATATTTGAGGAAGATACGACCCAAACAATTTATGAGAATTATTTTGGAATTTTGGGAGTGGTGGAAAGATAGGTTGCTTCACAACCTAGATCAAATAGGATTATTCCTTTAATAGAAAAGGAATATTCCCAGGAAAAAGAATATTGGAATTGGGTCAAGGATGAAAATGACATGATCTTGGGATGATGATGAGGATGACAAGCCACTATAAAACCTAGGAAGACATGATCTTCCCAAGTTTTAGAACCACATAGTCACAGAAAAAGAAATTAAATCAATAAATCCAAGAAAATCAAAGGAAAAAGAAAAGGGCAAAATCCAGGGTGTTACAACGATGGTGAGGCAGTGGCGGCCGAGGCGGGGAAGACGTCCATTGGGATGGCAATGCGGTGCCCCGGCTTGAAGCGGCGCCCGGAATGGACGAAGGCGACCATGGAGGACCTTCTAGATGTGCTCCTGAGTTACAGCATTGACGGTGGCCGCGGTGATGATAGCGAAGAGCTCAATCACCGCGGAGCTTTCGAGCTCGAAATAGAGAGGAAGAGGAGGGGGCCGATGGGGGAGAGAGGGGGGAAAGGATGAGGGCGAGCTAGGGTTTCGGGGAGGCATCCTTATAGGCCAAGGGGGGCTCGTGGCGGCCATCCATGGCCATGGCATCGTGGATGCGTGCCACACCCTCCCTCTCTCCTGTACAGAGGAGGGGGATGAGGTGGAGGTGGGCTGGGCCGTGTGCACTATAGATTAGGGGCTTGAGTGCACAGTGAGCACTTAGCCCATTTCAATTTTTCTTTTCTGTCCTATTTTTCCAGCACTATTTTTCATTTAGTTGGTCCACCAAACGCATTTTGTAATATGTGAAACTTGGCACATAAGTCATGCACAATATTTTGGTGTTGCACAAAAAGTTTCAGAGCATTTGGAATTGTTTGGGCATTTTGAGATATTGAAAAGGTCAAGAATTTTGGGTCTTGGACCACTAAAATAGTTGTTGGGGGCAATTTCAAAATCCAAATGGGTTTGATTTCTTCAAGAAAATTACTTGGGAATTATTTACGATATCACCTACATTTTTGTTTCACTGTTAGAAGAAATAATATTTTGACTTGCAATTTAAATTTGAATTTGAGTTTGTTTTGGAACAAAGTGAGTATTAGCAAAAATAATTCTGATGACATGGCATCATTAGTCAGGAGATCACTTTAGCATGATTACCGGGGTGTTACAAATCTCCTCCACTACAAGAAATCTCGTCCCAAGATTTAAGAGGTGGAGTAAGGGGGAAGCTATAAGGACGGATGTATGAAAGGATCGGCATCTAGTAGTTATCTCAAGGAAGGAGATTTTAGAAGCACCAGGAAACATATCGAGAGTGCTATAAGGAGGTTCAACAAGTTTCAACCAGGTAGGCATCCAGCTGATGCCTAAAACAGGTGATGAAGGGGTTGAGAGCAATGAAGAATAATGTTGCCTCTGATGCTGGAATGAAACATGGTGAGGAAGTTAGCTCGTGAATTACATATGAAGCCAAGTGCAAAGAATATTTTGGAATCAAGGTTGTACAGGAGAGTCAGGTTTCGATCCTGTGTAACTGTGGGTTATGGGCCCACCATGTGGGTTAAAAGTAGAAAGGGCGCTGACATCTTGCATGGTTAAGATAGCAAGGCATGTCAGAGTATAGCATGTCAGTTATGCCGGCAACAACATCGGTACCAAGGGCGAGGGACAAAGAGAACCATTTTCCTACTCATTGAAACGAGGTGGACCAATAGGCTAAGTTCTCGTCCATCAGTGGTTACCGAAATGTCATCAACAATAGTAACAGGGCTTACTGACAAAGTTGTACATCGAGGTGTTTACATAAGCAGATTAGTGTTACTGCTTAGATCAACTAATCAGAAGAAAGGTTAAACAAAACAATGCAAAGGAAAATGTGGACTTGAATCCGTTATCGGTGTCCTCGAATGTCTAACAACTCAGAACCCGTGGAAAATTTGAATCGGCGAGGAATAATAGTTGATGAAAAACTCATAAGAAGTTACATAGTTCCGTGATATTCTCGAGATACCAGAGGGTAATACTCGAGGGTAGAGCAGAACAGAGGTTGAACAGGTGAAATGATCCGCAGAAGACAAGTACTTCAACTTGTCCGAGAAATGGGATCAAAGAAGAATAATATGGTCGGAACCACGGTTGCAAAGGACCAAACATAGATACAAGATGAACTTATCACAAGGAGATGATTATTATCACAAGAAGCTTCCATGATAAGTTCCACATTGGGTCCAAGGGCATGAACACAAAGGTTCAAGGTCGACTCCCACTTCTTCAATGCATAACCCTTCGTCCACTTCTTGCTTTCGATGGAGTTGTAGTGTTGAAATTTTATCTGGCAAAACACCAGACGAGTATGACTCATGAAAACTCTCAGGTTCACACGGATTAGGGAAGGCATAGGTTCAACCCATAGGGGCATCTCGGGAACATATACCACAAACTCTAAGAGTAAATAACACAAGCTCAAAGGTAGAGTATGGTTGACAAAAGCAGAGGATACAATTTACCAAAGGCATTATCTATCAGGGGAAGAAATCACAAGGTTATTGAATATGAAGGACATTGTCGGATAATAATCCAACAAGGGATTTGGCGGTCCACAGAGGATCTGATGTGAGTATCGGTACTCAACCAGAAGGGGAAAAGGTACAAAGGCATCGTATTAGAGGAATATCTGGATAATTTCGAAGCTTAAATACAAGGAATTATGATTTCCGAATCGGGGGACCAGAAGCAGATGCTCTGATCAAAAGATAGGTAAGTAGAATAGACATAGATCGACAATCAATCAAGCTTTGATTTGCCGAGAACCAGCTCATGTCCGGAATGATGTCTCATCCGGAAGGACAATTCCAGGGAACAACTGATGATTTCGTGCATTCACACATGTTGAAACAATAGGGTAAGGATGTCAATCGCAAAGGATTTTAGCGAATATTGCTAGACATATGGAATTAACCATAATGCGAGTAGGTAAGTAAGATCAAGAGCAAAAGGCTACTAAGGATTTCAAAAGATCGAATAGTATTTCAAAGAATTTTGTGAAACACATGAACAACTGGGGATGAACGGATTCTCGGTAAGTGTGAGAAATTATCCGTAAGAGATTTCAAGCGGTATGAACTGCAAGGCCGTAAGCTCAAAGGATTTCCGAGACAACGGGGAGTGTTTTGAGACATTTTGTAATAACAAGAGTAACTAGGAATGAATGTACGAATGGCAAGTGTATGAAGTTATCCATAAGAATATATCAGTGGTAAGGAATTGTAAAGGCTGGGGCACAAGGGTCTCGGAAGAACATCAAAGAGTACCTCCAGAATCTTCTGTTGAAACATGAGATCATCTAAAGTGAGGGGCCCTCCGGGAGGAAGTAGTTACGAGAACCTAATGTTAGAGTTAGCAAAATCATTTATCCCAAAAATAAGAGAGATCGGAGTCCCAGAGTATAGACGAGGAGTAAAAGATCCTAATACCACCCAATGGCGACGTGGGCCCGTAAGCCACAAAGCCATGTTAGTAAAACAGTTTTCAAAGACAAGACTCAACTTTGGCCAAGGAGTTGGACAGGGGAGTTCCTACAAGCAATCGACTCTGATACCGACTTGTGAGGCCCCCGATTCAATCGTACACTAATCATACACGCAAATGTGTATGATCAAGATCAGGGACTCACGGGAAGATATCACAACACAACTCTAGACACAAATAAAATAATACAAGCTTAATATTACAAGCCAGGGGCCATGAGGGCTCGAATACAAAAGCTCAAAACACAAGGGTCAGTGGAAGCAACAATATCTGAGTACAGACATAAGTTAAACAAGACTGCCTTAAGAAGGCAAACACCAAAGCAACAATGATCGAAGAGGCAAGGCCTCCTGTCTGGGACCTCCTAACTACTCTTGGTCGTCGGCGGTCTCCACATAGAAGGCACCCTCGGGGTAGTAGCAGACATCGGCGGTGGCATCTGGCTCCTGGGATCCACCATCTGGTTGCAACAACCAGAAAGAAGAAAGAAAGGGGAAAGGGGTAGCAAAGCAACCGTGAGTACTCATCCAAAGTACTTGCAAGCATCAGATCTATATTAAGTATGCATTGGTATCAAATGGAAGGGTTGTATCTATGGACTGAACTGCAGAATGCCAGAATAGAGGGGAAGACCTAGCCTATCAAAGACTAGCATCTTCAAGCATCTTGCAGCATTCAGAAGAGTACAGAATAACATATTAATTAACAAGCATGTTGTAGCATTAACGCCCAGAGATCCTTCCTCGACACCTTGCGAGAAAGCAATCCCAGAGCCAACATATCCATCTCATGTCTCAAGTATCCATTTCTAATTGTAATAGATCAGGATACAACTCCGAGCGTCCGTTACCGAGGACACGGCTATTCGAATAGATAATCTTCCCTGCAGGGGTGCACCACATTACCCAACACGTTTGATTACTCTGGCCAGACACACTTTCCTGGGTCAATGTCCGGCCTCGGAAGATCAACACGTCGCAGCCCTACCTAGGCTCAGCAGAGAGGTCCCCGCCGGTCTACATCCTAAGCACTCCGGGGTCTTGGGCCCATCGCCCGTTGCACTCCGGGTCGTTGCAAGCAGGGTGGATACCAGCACCATCCGTGTAGTAGATGGCATGATCCGACCGTGCCACAATGCTGAACTGGACGTCTGACAAAGCTTCGGCTAATACTACGACGCCGAGTGCCCATAAGTGTTCCCGCGTGGTGGTTAGTGCATATAGGCCAGTGGCGAACTCGGATCAAATACCCAAATCCTTAGTGTGTTAGGAGCTCGTGGAGACGAGCAGAGACTCACAATAATGTGACCCCCTTGCCCCATCTCGGGGAAATACGGCAAGGGCCAGGCCCAACCCTCTCTCTCTAGGGTGGTCTGCCTGCCGGGCCGTGCCTTGTAATTATCACGCAGGTGCTCTTCGGGCCCGCCCGACTTTCACATCAACTCGCGGGTACCCCTCAGGTCCGACCCGACTTCAACAATGGTCTCAAGTAAAGTTCAGGTAACCGTGTGTCCATAACATCAAGGGGAATCCAAGGAATCACCCTCGATGGAATCACCTTGATGTAATCATCAAGGTGAACTTAGGAGGAATCACCCTCGAGGTTCACACTTGAGGTGTTGCACGATAGAGTCGTATTGGGAGTGGTGAAGGAGGAATCACCCTCGATGACCACGACTGAATAGCTACACTACAGAGTTATCATCAGGAGTGTGTTACGATGTATCACCCTCGGCACTCGATAGTAGCTCTACAGAGCCGAGCAACTAAGGGGGGTGATGTGCTATGTCGGGCCCTGGACACCGATCACGTTGATCGAGTCATCGATCATCAAGCTGAGGCAATTGGGACAAGGTGAGGGGTCACTGATGGATCACTAACCAACCTATACTAAGAAGTTTAGGATAAGCAGGTAAGGTACAATGAGTAGGTTACAAAAGCAGGCTATGCATCAGAATAGGAGCAAACAATTACAGTAGCAAAATCTAATGCAAGCATGAGAGAGAATGAAATGGGCGATATCAGAATGATCAAGGGGGATTTGCTTGCCTGGAAGCTCTGCTGAAAGGGAAGAAGGGGTGTTGGTGACATAGTCGATCACAGTGGCATCAGTAGCGGTCTCGGGGTTTACCGGAGAGAAGAGGGGGAAGAAACAGTAAATACAAATCACACAGGTGTAACACAAATGCACGATATGGCGATATATGGTGCTAGGAGTGTTCTAACGTGGTACTACATGTTGCAGACGGAGGGGGAAAACATCACAGAATGTTTTCCCGGCGTTTTGCATTTTCGGGTAGATGAAACGGAGGGGGACGGTTCCATGTTCGCTATGCTAGGGGCACGTTATAGACGAACGGAATGTGTATTCGGAATCGTCATGTTTTTCTGAGCAACTTTCATGTACAAAGTATTTTCATCCGAGTACTATTTATTTTATATTAATTTTTGAAGTTTAAATAATTTTCTAAAATTTCCTGGAATTAATAATAATTTGAGTTGACCAAGTCAATTTGACTGGTCAAATGGGGAGGGTGTGGCCCACATGTCATAGGCAGCAACTAAACTATTCTATTTAATTAGATTAATTAGCATGGGGTCCACTTGTCATAGGTTAGCAACTAACCTAAACAATATTTGACCTAAATAATTGCTGATTAGAGCTAACCTAATTTGGGCTAGCCCCTTATGGTAGTGGCCCAGCCGTGCCACTGTGCGGCTGTGCATCACGCACAAGCACACACATGCACATGGCCATGGCTGTGGCATGGCCAGGATGCGGCAAGCGTGGCGCCAGGGGTGTGGCTAGCAAGTACGGGCCGCGCCAAGCAGTGGCGCTAGCAGGCAACAGCGGCGGCATCGGCAAGGAGCAGCAGTAGCTAGGATCAGCAGGCAATAGCATCGGTAAGCTGTAGCACAACAACATGCAGCGGTAGCAAGCAGCGGCAACAATAGCAGAGGAGCAATAGCCAAAGCAGCACTGTAGTAGGACTAGCGAGCAGAGCAGCGAAGCAGCGAGCAGCCGCAGCGGTTGGCGAGTAGTAGCAAGTCGCGGCGAGGCTACGCGCGGGCGCACATACATAGCAGCAACACCAACAGCGCAGGAGCAGCAGCCGCACGCATGTACGCATACGCAGGGGTTCGGACATGATGGTGATGGCGGCCTACGGCGTCCAAATTGAAGGCAGGAAAGGGGGAATCGGCGGAGGGCCTCACTGTGAGCGCGACGGCGTGGTCGGGGAGGCCAGGGAGGTCGTTGTGGTGTAGATCGACGGTGACGACGGCGAGGCAGTGGCGGCCGAGGTGGGGAAGACAGCCATGGGGATGGCTACGCGGTGCCCTGTCTTGAAGCGGCGCCCGGAATGGACGAAGGCGACCATGGAGGAACTTCTAGACACGCTCCCAAGTGACGGCGCCGACCGTGGCCTCGGTGACAACAGCGAAGAGCTCGATCACCGCGGAGCTTTCGAGCTCGAAATAGAGAGGAAGAGGAGGGGGGCGATGGGGGAGAGAGGGGGAAAGGATGAGGGCGAGCTAGGGTTTCGGGGAGGCATCCTTATAGGCCAAGGGGGCTCGTGGCGGCAATCCATGGCCATGGCATCATGGATGCGTGCCACGCCCTCCCTCTCTCCTGTACAGAGGAGGGGGATGAGGTGGAGGTGCGCTGGGCCATGTGCACTGTAGATTAGCGGCTTGAGTGCACAGTGAGCACTTAGCCCATTTCAATTTTTCTTTTCTGTCCTATTTTTCCAGCACTATTTTTCATTTAGTTGGTCCACCAACGCATTTTGTAATATGTGAAACTTGGCACATAAGTCATGCACAATATTTTGGTGTTGCACAAAAAGTTTCAGAGCATTTGGAATTGTTTGGACATTTTAAGAAATTGAAAAGGTCAAGAATTTTGGGTGTTGGACCACTAAAATAATTGTTGGGGGCAATTTCAAAATCCAAATGGGTTTGATTTCTTCAAGAAAATTACTTGGCAATTATCTGTGATATCACCTACATTTTTGTTTCACTGTTAAAAGAAATAATATTTTGACTTGCAATTTAAATTTGAATTTGAGTTTGTTTTGGAAAAAAGTGAGTATTAGCAAAAATAATTATGATGACATGGCATCATTAGGCAGGAGATCACTATAGCATGATTACCGGGGTGTTACACTCCCCTGCTCGTGATGATATTGGGGAGGTTACTTCACATCTAGACCCTCATGAGCAAAACACAAAGAGTGGTGCCGATGAGCCTGTGGCCGAGGTCCATACCTTAGCCACCGAGGACAAAGGGGAAAGGATTCCCCAGATCCTAGAGGAACATGTGCTTGACTGCCCGGAGTCCTCGGCCCCAGAAGCTCCAACACCGCTAAGTGATGACCCACAAGTATATGGGATCTTCGTAGTCCTTTCGATAAGTAAGAGTGTCGAACCCAACGAGGAGAAGAAGGAAATGACAAGTGGTTTCAGCAAGGTATTCTCTGCAAATACTGAAAATAGTGGTAACATATAGTTTTATAGTGAGGCAATTCATACCAAGTAGCAATAGTAGCAAAGGTGCAGCAAGGTGGCCCAATACTTCTTATAGCAAAGGACAAGCCTAAAAGTTCTCTTATATAAACCAAAGTGCTCTTGAGGACACGTGGGAATTACTTTCTAGTCACGTTCATCATGTTTAGTTGATTCGCGTTCGCTACTTTGACAATTTGATATGTGGGTGGACCGGTGATTAACCCCTCTTGCAAGCATCCGCAACTACAAAAGAAGAATTAAGATATATCTAACCATAGCATGTAACATATGGATCCAAATCAGTCCCTTACGGAATAACGCATAAACTAGGGTTTAAGCTTCTGTCACTCTCACAACCCATCATCTACTTATTACTCCCCAATGCCTTCCCTTTTTCCCAAGTATGGTGCAGTGTCATGTAGTCGACATTCACATGACACAACTAAAGGAAGAACAACATACATATCATCAAAATATCGAACGAATAACAACTTCACATGATTACTTATAACAAGACTTCTCCCATGTCCTCAAGAACAAAAGTAACTATTCACAATTCATATTCATGATCAAGATCATAGGTGTATTGAATATTCTTAAGGATCTGAACATATATCTTCCACCAAATAAACCAACTAGCATCAACTACAGGATGTAATCAACACTACTAGCAACCCATAGGTACCAATCTGAGGTTTGGGGACAATGATTGAATACAAGAGTTGAACTATGGTTTGAGAGGAGATGGTGCTGGTGAAGACGTTGATGAAGATTGGTCCTCCCATGATGAGAGGATCATTGGTGATGTCGATGGCTTCGATTTCCCCTTCCTGGTGGGAAGTACCCCCGGCGAAATTGCTCTGCCGGAGTGCAAAAGTGCTCATGCTCAGGTTCCTCCTCGAGACGATAATGCTTCGTCCTGAAAGTCTTCTCTTATTTTTCTATGGCGTGAGGCCTCATAAAGCAGAAGATGGGCAGCATCAGGGCATGCCCTGGGGGGTAGGCGCGCCGTGTTACCTTGTGAGCAATAGGTGGCCCCCCTCTGGTAGTTCTTCATTCCAGTATTTTTTATATATTCAATAAAAAATCTCCGTGAAGTTTCAGGTCACTTGGAGCTCTGTTGAATAGCAATCTCTAATATAGCTTTTTCAGGTCCAGAATTCCAGCTGCCGGCAATCTCCCCCTCAATGTAGAACTTGCAAATTAAGAGAGAAAAGGCATTAGAACTACATCGTAAGGTAAAATAATGACAAAAAACATTATAAATAGTAGTAGGAAAACATGATGCAAAATGGACGTATCAACTCCCCCAAGCTTAGACCTCGCTTGTCCTCAAGCGAAAGCCAGACTCGATAATCATGACCACTTGTTTAGAGAGAGAGGTGTCGATAAAATAAAATACGAACATAGTAGCATCATGATCAATATAATAGCAGCAATTATTTATCATATAGCTTCTCATAAATAAGTAACAATTCATTCACAATATTGAAGTATGAAGCATAAACTTTCTTGAAAATGAACAAACTATGTTCTCGGTCACCGAAACAATTACAATTCATCATATTTCCAGGAAGAGTCTATGTAAGAGCTTTTGTTTTAGCAAATCCACATACTCAACCATCAAATAGTCTTCTATGATTGCTAACACTCAAAGCATATTTTTAGGAACAAACGTTTCCGTTAGACACATAGGAAGATGGGGGTTTATTGTTTTCACCTTCCAACTTAATTACTCAAGGATAATATCAACAATAATAATTCATGATTACCTACATCCAACTAGATATATGTGCCTCGATCTTTCCCTACCACATGATGCTTGCCAAGTGGAGAATAAATAAGGATGGAATAGGGATGAACACTATTGACTCTCGGATAAAAGTAAATACTAAAAAGTAAAAGATATGCCCTTCGCAGAGGGAAGCAGAGGTTGCCATGCGCTTTTTATTTTTGGATGTGCAAGCTCTTAATGGAAAGGAATGCCACTTTATATTGCCCCCTCTGATAGCAACCTTTATTATGCAGTCTGACGGTTTTATTTCTTTACCATCACAAGATCGTACAAAGCTTATTTTCCCTACAATAAAAGATCATACATATTTAGGAGCAATTTTTATTGCTTTTTGCACCAATGGCAACTTACTTGAAGGATCTTATTCAATCCATAGGTAGATATAGTGGACTCTCATGGAAAGAAATAGGGTTCGAGGGTTTTTGGATGCACAAGCAGTATCTCTACTTAGTGTGAAGTTTTGGCTAGCAAAAGATTATAAGCAAGCACCAAATGATAGAGGATCCATGACAATATAACTTCTATGTGAATGAAAACAAACATAACTCATTACGTTGTCTTCCTTGTCAGACATCAACTATTTGACCAAGTGAAAATATTTTATGGGGGCTCATAATCATAAAAGATGTCCAATGCTATGTTTGCATCAATGACCAATGCTATGTTTGCTAATTTCCAATAAATTTTGTCAACTATACTTTTCTTTATGTGAAGTCATTACTCCCAATGGGATTAGCATATGATCTTTTATTCTTTCCATTGCTATGATTGAAACAAGAAAGTAAAGCAACAAAACTCAAACTACTCTTTATTATATAACTCTCATACACGATTACATAGATAGATAGATCACGAAGCAAACACTCGAAAATAATTCATACTAAACTTTTATTCTTCTAAATCATGAAACAACTAATTATTAAACTAAGATAGGTAATGATGATAAAAGTGAGGGTGACGATACCGGGGCACCTCCCCAAGCTTAGGGCAAGCCATGGGTGGTTCCCATACCCGTGTACTCAAGTTTTTTCTTTGATGATGGTGGTGATGAAGTGGTGGGCGTGTCTTCTGGCTTCCAAGGCATGGGCTCTCCATCAAAGAAGGAAGAAAGAGATAATCAATCTGGTCCTGAAGCTTGAAGATGGCTTATCTAATATCCATGTTGTCCCACTTATGCTCATGGATGAACTCTGTGATCATGGAGTGGTTGGCACTGAGTCCGCACTCCACCATCCCTTGACACTTGAAAATTTCCTGCTCCACCGCCTCAAGCCTGGCCTTCTCGCTCCCCTCCTTATTTGGTCCTTGAACATCCCCGATGTGAAGCACCCCTTTACACATCTCCATGGTTTGAGGGTGTTTCATCACCTCCTACAGGTAGGGTTTGATGTCCTTCTCGAAGAACTTGTCCTTGGACGAACTTGATGGCGACATGGCAATCTGATCTCTTAGAAAAAAAGCCTAAAACAAGAACAAAGGAGAAACTTGCAATACGGTGGTCAAAACATCCGGGAGTATATATAATAAATTTTTATCTTGCGAAACAAGTATTCAGGAAGTAAACAGAGTCAGGAAGGCACACGAGGGGCCTACAAGGCAACCCGGCGCGCCTAGGTGGGTATGGTGCGCCCTGTTGCCTTGTGACCTCCTCGTGGTCCCCTCGGTTGTTTCTTATTTTCCAAATTTTTCTAATATTCCAAAATGGACAGAAATATTTTTTATGGAATTTTTGGAGTCGGTTTACTTATCGAATCACATACCTATTCCTTTTCAGGGTTCTAGAGCGTTCCAGAAGGTCTCTTTTATGTCTTCGTCCGGTGTCATCGTTTGAATAATATTAGTTTCAACATTAATGGGCATACCTGAGATATAATGTTTAATTCTTTGCCCATTGACCATCTTCTGGTTAGTGCCCTCGGCATTATTAAGCTTCATAGCTCACGAACGATAAAACTTCTTCGATGACATACGGTCCTTCCCATTTGGAGAGGAGTTTTCCAGCAAAGAATCTGAAACAAGAGTTGTATAATAGAACTTGTTCACCGACTTTAAATTCTTGCTTTTGAATTCTCTTGTCATGCCATCTTTTAACCTTTTCTTTAAATAGCTTGGCATTTTCATAAGCTTGTGTTCTCCATTCATCTAGAGAGCTAATATCAAATAACCTCTTTTCACGAGCAAGTTTGAAATCATAATTAAGTTCTTTAGTTTCCCAATAAGATTTATGTTCCAACTCAAGAGGTAAATGCCATGCTTTTCCATAGACCATTTTGTATGGGGGCATGCCCATAGGACTTTATAAGTAGTTCTATAGGCCCATAATGCATCATCAAGTTTCTTAGACCAATTCTTCCTAGATCTATTAACAATCTTTTGCAAGATTAATTTTATTCCTCTATTACTCAATTCGACCTGCCCACTAGACTAAGGATGATAAGGCGATGCAATTTTATGGTTGACATATTATTTAGCTAGGAGTTTACGGAATGCACTATGAATAAAATGTGAACCACACCATTAGTCATTAAATATCTAGGGACTCCAAACCTCGGAAAGATAACTTCTTTAACCATTTTAATAGAGGTGTTATGATCAGCACTACTAGTTGGAATAGCTTCTACCCACTTAGTAACATAACCCATAGCAAGTCAAATATGAGTGTATCCATTAGAGGAAGGAAAAGGTCCCATATAATCAAATCCCCAAACATCAAATGGTTCAATAACAAGTGAATAATTCATAGGCATTTATTTACGTCTACCAATATTACTAATTCTTTTACATTCATCACAAGAAAGGATAAACTTACTTGCATCCTTGAAGAGATTAGGCCAATAAAAACCAGACTGTAATACCTTATGTGCGGTTCTGTCTCCAGCATGGTGTCCTCCATATGCCTCGGAATGACACTTCCATAGGATTTGTTCCTGTTCATGCTCAGGTACACAACGTCTAATAATACCATCTACTCCTTCTTTATGCAAGTGTGGGTCATCCCAAAAGTAATGTCTTAAATCAAACAAGAACTTTTTCTTTTGTTGATACGTATAACTAGGTGGTATATTTTTAGAGACAATGAAATTAGCATAGTCAGCATACCAAGGATTATTGTGAAAAGCATTTATAACACATAATTGTTCATCAGGAAAACTATCATCAATAGGAAGTGGGTCATCAAGAACATTTTCCATCCCAGATAAATTATCTGCTACAGGATTCTCAGCTCCTTTCCTATCAATAATATGCAAATCAAACTCATGTAATAAAAGGACCCACCTAATCAGTCTAGGATTAGCATCTTTTTTTTCATAAGATATTTAATAGCAGCATGATTAGTGTGAATAGTAACTTTAGAATCAACAATATAAGGTCTAAATTTATCACATGCAAACACAACTGCTAAAAATCTTTCTTAGTAGTAGCATAATTTCTTTGAGCACTATCTAAGGTCTTACTAGCATAATGAATAACATTTAGTTTCTTATCAACTCCTTGACCTAGAACAACACCAATAGCATAGTCACTAGCATCACACATAATTTCAAAGGGTAGGTTCCAATCAGGTGGTTGGACAATAGGTGCATAAATTAAGGCTTTCTTAAGTATTTCAAAGGCTTCTACATAATCATCATCAAAAATAAATGGAACATCTTTTTGTAAAAGATTAGTGAGATATCTAAAAAATAGAGAAGTATTTAATGAACCTCCTATAAAAACCAGCATGACAAAGAAGACTTCTTTACCTTTTATATATTTAGGGCATGGCATTTTCTCAATTGTATCAACCTTAGCTTTATCTACTTCAATACCTCTTTCAAAAAATTTATGGCCAAGGACTATACCTTCATTTTCCATGAAGTGGCACTTCTCCCAATTCAACACAAGATTGGTCTCTTCAGTTCTCTGCAAAACTCGGTTAAGATTGCTTAAGCAATCATCAAAAGAAGTCCCGTAAACAGAAAAATCATCCATGAATACCTCAACAATATTCACTCAGAAATCAGAGAATATAGCAGCCATACATCTTTGAAAGGCAGCAGGTGCATTATATAAACCAAAAGGCATACGTCTATAAGCATAAGTTCCAAAAGGGCAAGTAAAAGTGGTTTTCTCTTGATCGTCTTGTGATACAGGTATTTGAGAAAAAACAGAATAACCATCTAGAAAGAAAAAATGTGTGTGCTTAGATAACCTTTCTAACATTTGATCAATAAAAGGCAAGGGGTAATGATCCTTTCTAGTTGCTTTGTTTAATTTTCCAAAATCAATTACCATCCTATAAATTGTTACTTCCTCTATAAAGAAATATAAGAGCGTTTAGATCACTAAAGTAGTGATCTAAATGCTCTTTATTTCTTTACGGAGGGAGTACAATTCTTTGCGGGACAAGTTCATTTTTATCATTAGGCACACCGGTGATGTCTCCTTTCTTAGGGACACAATGAACAGGACTTACCCATCTACTATCAGCTATAGGATAGGTTATACCTGCTTCCAGAAGCTTTAATATTTCAGTTCTTACCACATCCTTCATTTTAGGATTCATACGACGTTGATGATCAACCATGGGTTTAGCATCGGGCTCCATATTAATCTTGTGTTGACATAAATTTGGGCTAATGCCCTTGAGATCATCCAAAGTATACCCAATTGCAGCAGGGTGCTTCCTAAGAGTTTTAAGTAATCCCTTTTCTTCATGCTCTGAAAGGTTACCATTGATAATAACAAGATATATCTTCTTTTCATCAAGATAAGCATATTTCAACGTATCAGGGAGTTTCTTTAATTCAAACACATGATCACTCTTAGGTGGGAGAGGATCTCCCAAAGTTTCAACAGGCAAATTATGTTTAAGGATAGGTGCTTCTCTAAAGAATATTTCATATTTTTCATTTTTTCCATTCATATACATATCATTTTCATGGTCTACCAGATATTGTTCTAAAGGATTAGTAGGAGGAAGAGCAATAGAAGCAAGACCAATAATTTCATCTTTATAAGGCAATTCTTTATCATGAGATTGTCTAAGAAACTTGGAGAAATTAAATTCATGCGACACATCACCAAAATTAACACTGACTGTTTCCCTAGTACAATCAACTTTAGCATTAACAGTATTCAAGAAGGGTCTACCAAATATAATGGGACAAAATTCATCTTATGGCGATCCAAGAACTAAAAAATCAGTAGGATATTTAATCTTACCACACAAGACTTCAACATCTCTGACAATCCCAAGTGGTGAAATAGTATCTCGGTTTACAAGCTTAATAGTAACATCAATGTCTTCAATCTCAACAGGTGCAATAGCATGCATAACTTCTTGATATAAAGTAAATGGAATACCACTTACGCTAGCACCCATATCATGTAAACCATGATAACAATGATCTCCAATTTTAACAGAAACAACAGGCATGCC
The DNA here is from genome assembly GCA_011799875.1 of Thinopyrum elongatum. NCBI lineage: Eukaryota > Viridiplantae > Streptophyta > Magnoliopsida > Poales > Poaceae > Thinopyrum > Thinopyrum elongatum. The sequence continues at coordinate 220,408,721 of CM022300.1, read as the reverse complement.
AAAAATAGGTTTGTTTTTATCTAATTTATCTTGCTTAGCAATCCTAGTTGATTCCTCGCAGAAATATATGACATGTCCATCAATTTATCAATGAAAAGATATTTGATCATTGCAACATTAGGTTCCACTCTAATTTGTTCAGAGGGTTTAGGTGATTTGGCATTACTCTTATTAACCACAAGTGTAGCTTTAGCATGTTCCTTAATCCTAACAGGGAAAGGAGGTTTCTCAATATAAGTAGTAGGCACAAATGGATCAACATTATAAATGATTGTTCAGTTTTAGCAATAGTAGGTTTCTTACCAGGTTCTTCAATACGTGGATGAAATTTAAACCACTTCTCCTTAGGGAGATCAACATGAGCAGCAAATGATTCACAGAAGGTAGCTACTATCTCAGAGTCAAGTCCATATTTAGTACTAAACTTATGAAAAGCATATGTTTCCATAAAAGATTTAACACAATCAAACTCGAGATTTATACCTGACTTATTACCTTTGTCGATCTCCCAATCTTTAGAGTTGTGTTTAATTCTTTCCAGAAGATCCCATTTGAATTCAATAGTTTTCTTCATAAAGGAACCAGTAGAAGAAGTATCAAGCATTGATTGATCATTGTGAGAAAGCCGAGCATAAAAGTTTTGTATAATTATTTCTCTTGAGAGCTCATGATTGGGGCATGTGTGCATCATATATTTAAGCTTCCCCCAAGCTTGAGTTATACTTTCTCCTTCACGAGGCCAAAAGTTATATATATAATTCCGATCACGATGAACCAAATGCATAGGATAAAATTTCTGGTGAAACACCAGCTTCAACCGATTCCAGCCCCATGTTTTGGTATCATCCAATAGCCTACACGATGTCAATGCCTTTCCCTCCAAAGATAAAGGGAATACTTTCTTATTAACTCCATCCACGGATAAACCTGCAAGCTTAAATAATTCACAAATTTCATCTATATAGATTAGGTGCATATCAGGATGTATTGTTCCATCTCCTGCATAAGGATTAGCTAGCAGTTTCTCCAACATACCCGAGGGAATTTCATAATAAATATTTCCAGTAGGTTCAGTGGGTTGAGGGGAAACTCTTATTGCTTCTCGTCGACATGAAGATACCCCTAACAAGCCCCTCAAAGGATTATTTTCCATAGTGACAAGTCACAGTAAATTTCAACACGTAATAAAAATGTTTCCTTACCAAATTCCACTCACCAAAGGCGCTTCCCTCCCCGGCAACGGCGCCAGAAAAGAGTCTTCATGACCCACAATTATAGGGGATCAATCGTAGTCCTTTTTATAAGTAAGAGTGTCGAACCCAACGAGGAGCAGAAGGAAATGACAAGTGGTTTCAGCAAGGTATTCTCTGCAGGTACTGAAATAACAGATAGTTTTGTAGTGAGGCAATTCATAACAAGTAACAAGTAGCAATAGTAAAAAAAGTGTAGAAAGGTGGCCCAATCCTTTTTATAGCAAAGGACAAGCCTAAAAGTCCTCTTATATAAAGCAAAGTCCTCTCAAGGACACATGGGCATTATTGTCTAGTCACGTTCATCATGTTTAGTTGATTCGCGTTCGCTACTTTGATAATTTGATATGTGGGTGGACCGGTGCTAGGGTGTTGTTCTTACTTGAACAAACAACCCTCTTATGATTAACCCCTCTCACAAGCATCCACAACTATGAAAGAAGAATTAAAATAAATCTAACCATAGCATGAAACATATGGATACAAATCAGTCCCTTGCGGAATAATGCATAAACTAGGGTTTAAGCTTCTGTCACTCTCGCAACCCATCATCTACTTATTACTCCCCAATGCCTTCCTTTAGGCCCAAGTATGGTGAAGTGTCATGTAGTTGATGTTCACATGACACCACTAAAGGAAGAACAACATACATATCATCAAAATATCGAACAAATACCAACTTCACATGATTACTTATAACAAGACTTCTCCCATGTCCTCAAGAACTAAAGTAACTACTCACAATTCATATTCATGTTCAAGATCGGAGGTGTATTGAATATGCTTAAGGATCTGAACATATAATCTTCCACCAAATAAACCAACTAGCATCAACTACAGGATGTAATCAAAACTACTAGGAACCCACAGGTACCAATCTGAGGTTTTGGGACAAAGATTGAATACAAGAGATGAACTAGGGTTTGAGAGGAGATGGTGTTGGTGAAGATGTTGATGAAGATTGGTCCTCCCATGATGAGATGGTTGGTGATGTTGATGGCTTCGATTTCTCCCTCCTGGAGGGAAGTATCCCCGACGGAATTGCTCCACCGAAGAGCAAAAGTGCTGCTGCACAGGTTCCGCCTCGAGACAGCGGCACTTCGTCCCGAAAGTCTTCTCTTATTTTTTTTTCTAGGTTAAGAGGCCTCATATAGCAGAAGATGGGCACTGGAGGACACCTGTGGTCCCCACAAGGCATTAGGAGGAATAGGTAGTCCCCCTCTGGCAGTTCTTCTTTCCAGTATTTTTTATATATTCAATAAAAATCTCAATGAATTTTCAGGTCATCTGGAGCTCCGTAGAATAGCTATCTCTTGTAGCTTCTTCAGGTCCAAAATCCAGCTGCCGGTAATCTCCCCCTCAATGTAGAACTTGCAAATTAAGAGAGAAAAGGCATTAGAATTGCATCATAAGGTAAAATAATGACCAAAAACATTATAAATAGCAGTAGGAAACACATGATGCAAAATGGACGTATCATTGAGCCACATGGAGATGGTCATCGCCTCTCCAGCGAGGGGTGGGGCCAAAGATACCAGGCCGCCCATCCAGGGGCGGCAAAGGGAAATAGAGGAAGCTCTACAGAGCTCCTCGATCCTTCCCGAGCACCGTGCCATTCTTGGCACGGCATACAATCAGTTTCGGTCCGCAAAGGCCGGAATTGCAGAGGCTTTCATGAGCCTCTTTGATGGTGTCCTAGACTAGGGGTACTAACCTAGTCGGCCCGTGCTCCTTGGGTTGGGCTGATGGGCCCTCATTCTTCTCAAGATGGACTCTGGAAGTTGCACGCTGGAGACATGATCGAGACTGCATCTACCGAAGACTTGTCGTATACTCCAAGACTTCTCCTACCGCCTCCACGCCAAGATACCGACCTTGTAACCCTAGATACCCTACCTGGTGTGTATATAAGCCAAAGGTTTTAGCACGTAGAGGGGACATTAAAGCAATCTCATTCACCTAGCCCTAGAGTTAGAACACATCTGACGATCTCGAGGTAGATCAACTCTGTATTTGATACATCTCCATCAATATAAACCAGAGCAGTACATAGGGTATTACCTCCATCAAGAGGGCCTAAACCCGGGTAAACATCGTCTCCTTGCCCGTATTACCATCTGTCCAATATCCACAGCTCGGGACCCCCTACCCCGAGGTCTACCGGTTTTCACACCGACACTAGTGCTTTCATTGAGAGTTCCGCTGTGAGATCGACAAAAGGATCGATGGCTCATCTGCAGATGAACTACGGAAACAGCAACGAGAACATTTACATCCTCGACCAAATCTTCATGTTCAGTAGCATGATCTTCTGCGCTGACTCGACTGGCCATCTAGCCTCCGTCGAGAACTACACCCCGGGTTAGATCATGACCGTTGGAGGCCTGGAGTACACCACGGATTCCCGCGGTGAACTCATCCTGTCAGGCTGGACGCCCAGCCGGGTTGAGGATCTGCCTGGCTGAAAGCACAAGTGCTCCCTGGGTGATTTTGGTAATTAATGTCAACATATCTCTTGTTGGACTAATATCTTTATCTAGTATATTTCAGAAAGTTCAACAATGGCATGGCGTGGACAAGAGGATGTGGAACCCCTTCAAGATGCTAAAGACAAAGATTGGCAAAATCTCAAGACTCTTCATTTCTATTTTAGTGATCCAAGATCACATTGAGTCCATAGGAAAAGCCAATACTATTAAAAGGGGATGAGGTGTTGCTTAATGGTCTACTTGCTCAAAATGCTTAGTGATATGCTCCGAAGCCCTCAACCACTTTCTCATTTGCAAATATGTCCAAAACCTAAAGTCAAACTCGGCCCCACCGATTTGATCTATCCGGCGCCACCGAGTTTCTTTGACATAGCCACTGCCAGAAACCCTAATCAATTCGGTCACACCGATCGGGATCTCGGTCTCACCGAGATGGCAATGCAAACTCTTTGTTTCCTTCGTAATGTTTCGGTCTTACCGAAATGAGCGATTGGTCCCACCGAGTTCGCAATGCAAACTCTCTGTTGCCTGTTGTAATTATTTTGGTCTCATCGAAATATGCAATCGGTCACACTGAGTTTGCCTGACCAACTCTCTGTTTAACTCATTGCTGAAATTGGTCCCACCGAGTTCATGCAATCGGCCACATCGAGATGAGGTCTTGCCCTAACCCTAGCACATCAGTCCCACCGAGTTGATCATGTCAGTCCCACCGAGAATCCTAACATTCACATTTTGAACTAAATCGGTCTCACTGAGTTCTTATATTCGGTCTGACCAAGTTGGGTCAAATGTGTGTAATGGTTGGATTTTGTGTGGAGGCTATATAACCCCTCCACCCCCTTCTATATTCAAGAGAGAGCCATCAGAACGCACCTACACTTCCACTACTCATTTTCTGAGAGAGAACCACCTACTCATGTGTTGAGATCAAGACATTCCAATCCTACCACAAGAATCTTGATCTCTAGCCTTCCCCAAGTTGCTTTCCACTCAAACCTTCTTTGCACCATAGCCAATCCTGAGAGAGAGAGAGAGTTGAGTGTTGGGGAGACTATCATTTGAAGCACAAGAGCGAGGAGTTCATCATCAACACACCATTTATTACCTTTTGGAGAGTGGTGTCTCCTAGATTGGTTAGGTGTCACTTGGGAGCCTCCGACAAGATTGTGTAGTTGAACCAAGGAGTTTGTAAGGGCAAGGAGATCGCCTACTTCGTGAAGATCTACCCAAGTGAGGCAAGTCCTTCATGGGCGATGGCCATGGTGGGATAGACAAGGTTGCTTCTTCGTGGACCCTTCGTGGGTGGAGCCCTCCGTGGACTCGCGCAGCCGTTACCCTTCGTGGGTTGAAGTCTCCACCAACGTGGATGTACGATAGCACCACCTATCGAAACCACGCCAAAAATCTCTGTGTCTTCATTGCGTTTGCACACTCCAATCCCATCCCTTTAATTTCTTGCAAATAACATGCTTTACTCTTTCTGTTGCTCATACTCTTATCATGCTTGCTTGAAATGTATTGTGAATGCTTAAACTTGTGCTAAAACTCCACCTCAACTTGAAGAACTTAAAAACTGCTACTTTTTCTTGTTGAGGGTCTAATCACCCCCCCTAGACACCTCTTCTCAATCCTTTCAATTGGTATCAGAGCATTGGTCTCCATTGCTTTGGTTTAATCACCATTGGAGGAAGATGGATGAGTCTACGATTGGGAGTATTAGACGTAGAGTACCTATACTTGATGGAGAGGTCTATCATGCTTGGAAAAATGAGATGCTTGTGATTTTAAATGAATTTAATTTGAACAAGTATATTACTTGCCCTTGTTCACCTCCTATTGATCCTTTGCATCCTACCCCCGATGAGTCTCTTGACATGATCCGCAATCTTAGAACTGTTAATCTTATCATTAGAGGATTGCCTAGAAACTTGATTGTGTGCTTGCCTACACTTGAATGTGCTTACACTATATGGAGATACCTCGAGAAATGCTTTCCAAATTATTCCTTGAAAATCTAGATGAGATTCTTCAAAAGTCCATTGCTTTAAATAAGATGAATTCTAGTGATCCTAAGTTTGGTGATTGTCTATTTGAGCTTCGTGACCTCATGGATGCCAAAGGAGATGTTGGAATCATTAGTGACATCATCTCTCAAGTCATTAGAATTCATAAAGATGAACATTGTCATGGTTATAAATCTAATGAGTTACCTTCTCTAGGTAATGATCATTCATATGATGATGATGTTGAACATGGATATAATGACGAGGATGATGATAGTGACTTTGATCTTGATGAGTCTATGAGACACTTTGGTCTTATGGCTAACCTTCGTGGTTACATGGCTGGAGGAAAGGAATGGGTTCTTGATAGTGGATGTACTGATCACATGACCGGAGACAAGGATATGTTTCGTGAGCTTGCTAAAAATGATGTCCCTCGAAAGTATGTCACTTTTGGTGATAACTCAAAGGGTAAGGTGGTTGACCTTGGTAAGGTGGCCATCTCACATGACAGCTCCATCCAAAATGTTATGCTCGTTGAATCTCTTGGCTACAATCTACTTTTCGTATCTAGACTAGCCGATTTTGGTCTCAATGTTCTATTCACTAAAGTAGACTGCCAAGTGTTTCGAAGAGATAATCATAGTATGGTCTTTACCGGTATACGTAGAGGTGATATAAACATTGTTGACTTCACTAAAAGAGCTCAACCTAGAACTTGCTTAATTGCTAAATCTTCCAAAGGTTGGTTGTGGCATAGAAGGTTAGGTCACGTGGGCATGCGAAATCTTGATAAGCTTATTAAAGGTGATCATATCCTTGGTGTTAAAGATGTTATATTTGACAAGGATAGACTTTGCAGTGCTTGTCAAGCAGGAAAACAAGTTGGAGGAAGTCATCCCATGAAGAACATCATGACCATGAGAAGACCGCTTGAGCTACTTCATATGGATCTTTTTGGTCCCAACGCCTACAAGAGTCTCAGTGGTAACTCGTTTGGTTTAGTCATTGTTGATGATTTTTCCAGATTTACGTGGGTGTTCTTTCTTGATGATAAATCGCATGTCCAAAAGATCTTCAAGAACTTCGCTAGGAAGGTCCAAAATCAATTTGAATTAAAAATCAAGAAGGTTCGCAGCGACAATGGAACGGAGTTCAAGAATACCAATGTGGATACCTTTCTTGATGAAGAAGGGATTTCACATGAGTTCTCGGCTACGTACACACCTCAACAAAATGGAGTTGTTGAGAGGAAGAACCGGACACTCATTGAGATGGCAAGAACGATGCTTGATGAATACAAGGCACCAAAACACTTTTGGGCGGAAGCGGTTGAGATAGCTTGTCATGCCACAAATCAATTGTATCTTCACAAACTTCTCGGCAAGACGGCATACGAGCTTCTCACCGGTAACAAACCCCAAGTTGGATACTTTCGAGTATTTGGCTCAAAGTGCTACATTCTTGATAAACATCGTCGTTCAAAATTTGCCCCTAAATCTCATGAAGGTTTCCTACTTGGTTATGGCTCAAACTCTCACACTTACCGTGTCTACAACAATTTCACCCGAAAGGTTGAAGAGGCGGTAGATGTGAAGTTCGATGAATCTAAAGGCTCGCAAGTAGAGCAATTGCCAGTTGATGTAGGAGACAAAGACCCTTCGGAAGCGATTCAAGACTTGTCTATTGGCAAGATTCGCCCAACGGAGGTGAAGGAGAGTACCTCGTCCGTTCAAGTGGAAACCTCAACTTCAAGCCAAGGTGAACCACAAGTTGACTTGGGGGCATCCACAAGTGGAACACGTCAAGATGAAGGAGACGAGGAAGTACAACAAGATGAACCTGACCTCCTTCTCCACCTCCACAAGAGAACATCAACGCCAACAACAATGAAGATAGACAAGAGGAAGAACAAGACAATGAAGAGGATGTTCCACCCCGACCCAAACAAAAGCTCTCACGAGTTAGAGCAAGAGTCTCAAGGGATCATCCCGTCGAACAAATCTTCGATGATATTCAAACCGGGAGAATTACTCGCTCTAAGTCTCGCTTAGCTAACTTTTGTGAACATTACTCATTCATTTCTAACATTGAACCTATGAAGGTTGAAGATGCTCTTGATGATCCGGATTAGATGAACGCTATGCATGAAGAGCTACACAATTTCGAGAGGAATCAAATATGGACGCTTGTTGAAAATCCCGATGAAAAGCACAATGTCATTGGAACCAAATGGGTGTTTTGGAATAAGCAAGATGAAGATGGACAAGTTGTACGCAACAAGGCCCATCTCGTCGCCCAAGGTTACACTCAAGTCGAAGGTATGGACTATGGTGGGACATATGCCCCCGTTGCTAGACTTGAGTCCATACACATCTTACTTGCTTATGCCAATCACCATGATATCACTCTATACCAAATGGACATTAAGAGTGCCTTTCTTAATGGAGAAATTGAGGAGGAAGTCTATGTTAAACAACCTCCCGGCTTTGTTAATCCCAAGAAACCTAATCATGTTTACAAACTTCACAAAGCACTTTACGGTCTCAAACAAGCTCCTAGAGCATGGTATAAATGCTTGACTAAGTTTCTTATTGAAAAAGGCTTCGAGATTGGAAAAATTGATTCTACACTTTTTACTAAAAGGGTTAATGGTGAATTATTTGTGTGCCAAATTTGTGTGGATGATATCATATTTGGTTCGACTAACCCCCATTTTAGTGCGAAGTTTGGAAGGCTAATGTCGAAGAAGTTTGAGATGTCTATGATGAGTGAACTCAAATTCTTTCTTGGTTTGCAAATCAAGCAAACTAAGGAGGGTACCTTTGTTTCCCAAACAAAGTATACCAAGGACTTATTCAAGAAGTTCAATATGCAAGAGAGCAAAGGTATGAAAACACCCATGCCTACTAGTGGACATCTTGACTTGACTAAGGATGGCAAACCGGTTGACCAAAAGGTTTACCGCTCTATGATTGGTTCATTGTTATATCTATGTGCCTCCCGTCCCGATATTATGCTAAGTGTGTGCATGTGTGCACGATATCAAGCGGCCCCTAAAGAGTGTCATCTTAAGGCTGTGAAAAGGATAGTGAGATACTTAATCCATACACCAAACTTTGGCATTTGGTATCCTAAGAGGTCCTCTTTTGATCTTGTTGGCTACTCCGATTTGGACTATGCCGGTGACAAGGTTGATAGAAAGTCCACTTCAGGAACTTGTCAATTTCTTGGTAGATCTCTTGTGTCTTGACCCTCCAAGAAACAAAACTCGGTATCCTTATCCACCGCCGAAGCGGAATACATTGCCGCCGGATCATGTTGTGCTCAATTACTTTGGATGACCCAAACTCTTAAGGATTATGGGATACATGTGAAACTTGTTCCATTGCTATGTGATAATGAAAGTGCTATTAAGATTGCTCACAATCCCGTGCAACATTCTCAAACTAAGCATATTGAAGCTCATCATCATTTCATTCGAGATCATGTTGCTAAAGGAGACATCAATCTTAAGCATGTTTGTACCGATAAGCAATTGGCGGATATATTCACCAAACTGCTTGATGAGAAAGTATTTTGCCATTTGAGAGGTGAATTGAATATTATTGATGCCTCAAACTTGGAGTAGAAACTCCATTCGGATACATGCAAGGCATGAGCTTGTCTTTTGACTAATCCTTGATATTACTCTTATGATGATGATCATATGTCTTGGATCTATATTTGTACCCTTGCATGTCATCTAACCCTTGTAGGTACTTGGATGAGCCCAAATCTACGAGATTGCAAGTCACTCACATCTTGAGCAATCTCTACATCACCAAGTTTCTTCTATATGGTTGTTGATTACAAGGAAGCGTGGATTCACTCAACATATCCTTTGACAATTTCTATATATCAGATTTCATTTGGAATCAAGTTTCATGATTGTCATCTTGGATACACAAGTGCTCTTCCTTGCAAGACTAACCCATGTAGGAAGATGAACTCAAACTATAAGTGGTGCTCTCAACTCTTGATGAACTACATCAACCCCGAGCATCCAACACAAGTTCGACTACATGATCAAGATCAACACCACCACTCAAGGTATGTTATTCCATCTTAGAGAAGCTTTACTCAAAGACATGGGTCAAAGCAACTCACCAAGATGTGAATACATCAAAAAGCTTAAACGAAAAATGGTAACCCCATTTTGAGCTTAAACGATGAGTATGACCTACGATCAAGTGACATCACTTGACTCCTCAGTCAATATACTCTAACATAGGTGACTTTGTCGCCGACCCCCTCTAGATTAAGTTCTCTAGTGTTTCTTTGTTTTTCATATGTTTTTACTTGTCTGTTCCCCTTATTAAAAAAAACTTCATCTAGATCCTTTTCCTTTGTATGTTTCTCTGTATTTTTCTGCATCTAATTCATTGCAAATTCTTTAGTTAATTCCTTGCAAATCCTTGTGAGATTTCGATTGCCAAGTGAGCTGAGTTGACAAGACTTTTCCTCTGTATTGAACTCGGCCTCACCGATTCATGCCCATCGGCTAGACCGAACTACAATATCTTGTAGATAGTTCATCAGTACAACCGACAAGGACTAACCCGGTCTGACCGATATGCATCATCTATGACACCGCCAACCCGGTGCCGCCGATGAAAATAGATCGGCGTTATCGATTTCACTACTAAGAAAACTTTTTGCCATTGCAAATGTCATTTCTTCTCCAGCTCCACTCAATGATTCTTATCCTCTACTCGCATCTTATACTACATGCTGCTTTGTAATGTGTTTCAAGGACCAAACCTATTTGACTCATGCTCCAGAAGGACCCTTCTTGGAAATTGATGTCAAAGGGGGAGAGACATCACATCAAAGCTTATCACATGGGAAAGCACATCTTAGCTTGCTTCTCCAGATGCTTATTACCAATAGAGGAGAGAAGTCACATGTCTTTAAGAGGGGAAAGACATGTTATTAAATGTGAGTTCGTATCTTTTCTTGCTCTGTTTTTTTTTCTTGCTTTGATTTTCTCTTACCCTACCTTCTCCCATTATCCAATATCAAATTCAGGGGGAGAAAGAGTTCCTATCTAAGGGAAGAAAATCTTTGGAATTCATTGCATATCTTTAGTCTTTGGGAACATGTCTATATCCAAATGAAGTACTAAGTACTTACTCTTTACATGTCATCCCAGTCTTGGTAATGTTGTGGTCTCCAGAACTTGCTTCATTTAGAATGTTCTTGTGTTATCTAACCTTGTTTTCTCAAGCTCATCTCTTCCGAAGCCAGCCCAAGACCACAAGGTAAGTATATGCATCACACTCATGTGCATGATGATCTCTTGCTGATGTACATATTATTTGCAAGAAGGACTCATGAACATAAAGGTACACTTTCTGTATACATCATTTGCTCTGATGCATATAGCCAAGATACATGTAACTCATTGCTTCTCTGACATGCTTATGTATTCACATGATCTTACATACTATCTTTACATGATTGCATACATGTAGGGGGAGCCCATGCATGTTACATGTCCTTCCAAAGCTTTACTTGTTACTCTTCATATCCTTATCTAAAGCTTTGATGTATGTTGTCATCAATTACCAAAAAGGGGGAGATTGAAAGCACAAGTGCTCCCTGGGTGATTTTGGTAATTAATGTCAACATATCTCTTGTTGGACTAATATCTTTATCTAGTATATTTCAGAAAGTTCAACAATGGCGTGGCGTGTACAAGAGGATGTGGAACCCCTTCAAGATGCTAAGGACAAAGATTGGCAAAATCTCAAGACTCTTCATTTCTATTTTAGTGATCCAAGATCACATTGAGTCCATAGGAAAAGCCAATACTATTAAAAGGGGATGAGGTGTTGCTTAATGGTCTACTTGCTCAAAATGCTTAGTGATATGCTCCAAAGCCCTCAACCACTTTCTCATTTCCAAATATGTCCAGAACCTAAAGTCAAACTCGGCCCCACCGATTTGATCTGGCGCCACCGAGTTTCTTTGACATAGCCACTGCCAGAAACCCTAATCAATTCGGTCAAATCGATCGGGATCTCGGTCTCACCGAGATGGCAATGCAAACTCTCTGTTTCCTTCGTAACATTTCGGTCTTACCGAAATGAGCGATCAGTCCCACCGAGTTCGCAATGCAAACTCTTTGTTGCCTGTTGTAATTATTTCGGTCTCACCGGAATATGCAATCGGTCACACCGAGTTTGCCTGACCAACTCTCTGTTTAACTCATTGCTGAAATTGGTACCACCGAGTTCATGCAATCGGTCACACCGAGATGAGGTCTTGCCCTAACCCTAGAACATCAGTCCCACCGAGTTGATAATGTCGGTCCCATCAAGAATCCTAACGTTCATATTTTGAACTAAATCAGTCTCACCGAGTTCTTCTATTCGGTCTGACCGAGTTGGGTCAAATATGTGTAATGGTTGGATTTTGTGTGGAGGCTATATATACCCCTCCACCCCCTTCTCTATTCAAGAGAGAGCCATCAGAACGCGCCTACACTTCCACTACTCATTTTCTAAGAGAGAACCACCTACTCATGTGTTGAAATCAAGACATTCCAATCCTACCACAAGAATCTTGATCTCTAGCCTTCCCCAAGTTGCTTTCCACTCAAACCTTCTTTCCACCATAGCCAAATCTGAGAGAGAGAGTTGAGTGTTGGGGAGACTATCATTTGAAGCACAAGAGCAAGGAGTTCATCATCAACACACCATTTATTACCTTTTGGAGAGTGTTGTCTCCTAGATTGGTTAGGTGTCACTTGGGAGCCTCCGACAAGATTGTGGAGTTGAACCAAGGAGTTTGTAAGGGCAAGGAGATCGCCTACTTCGTGAAGATCTACCCGAGTGAGGCAAGTCCTTCGTGGGCGATGGCCATGGTGGGATATACAAGGTTGCTTCTTCATGGACCCTTCGTGGGTGGAGCCCTTCGTGGACTCGCGCAGTCGTTACCCTTCATGGGTTGAAGTCTCCACCAACGTGGACGTACGATAGCACCACCGATCGGAACCACACCAAAAATCTCCGTGTCTTCATTGCGTTTGCACACTCCAATCCCATCCCTTTACTTTCTTGCAAATAGCATGCTTTACTCTTTCCGTTGCTCATACTCTTATCATGCTTGCTTGAAATGTATTGTGAATGCTTAAACTTGTGCTAAAACTCCACCTCAACTTGAAGAACTTAAAAACTGCTACTTTTTCTTGTTGAGGGTCTAATCACCCCCCCCCCTCTAGACACCTCTTCTCGATCCTTTCACCGGCGCCGGAGGCCCGACTCCGGAACCAGTCTCCTTTGAGGGTATCGGTCGAGGATCCTTGGCGTCGTCGGAGAGCCCCGACGTAAGGACTCCGGGCAATCTCCCCGGCCCGGACTTAGGTCCGGTCCCTATCCCTGAAGCTACATCAGATTTAGAGCCCACCCCGGCGCAAGATCTAGAACCGCTGTCGGATCCTCTCCACGCCGAAAACACGCCGAGCCATACACCGGGCACTATTCGAGTCAACCCCGCTTATAGCCAGGACATGAACCCCGAAGAACTATCTCACCTGAACGAGATGCTTGATCTTATCCAGAGCATGTCAATCTCGGACGGCAACACTTCAGTTTACGACAAGATCGGACTTAAAGCTGACGACCGGGAAATTTACATCCCACCCACCACCCACCTAGTCGCCACGATCGATGATCTAACCGACGTGCTAGACTACGATGCGGCCACGGACATGGATGAAGATGCCGATGGCCCCACAGAACATGCCTCATCATTAGTAAATACTGGCAAGGGGATAACAACATCCACCTATGATATCTATATGGTTGACACCCCCAGATCCCCTCCAAGATGTCGGTGCAGATGCAGAAGGGGCACCAACGGGGAACCCAGCGGCAACAACGCCACCACCGATAATGGCAAGGCAATAGCCGGCAATGCCGATAACACTGGAGAGGACTTTCAAGCCTCCCCAGTACAGAATGGCAGTCCCGAAGGAAATCCCGAGCACTTGGATCCCGACAACCTCTTTGAAGGGGTCGATGACAACTACATGACGGAGTCCGAGGAAGACAAGAGCCTCGGCACCGAGGACTACATCATCCCCGAAGACCCCTTCGAACAAGAGCGCTTCCGACGGCGCCTCGTTGCGACCGCTCAAAGTATGAAACGCAAAAAGCAGCAGTTGCAAGCTAAGAGAGATGCGCTGAACAAAAAGTAGATCGAAGTACTCTCGGCCAAACAAGATCTCGAAGACTGAATCCATAGCGCGCCCAAATCATATCCTCGCAGGCATTTGCTGCCGGAGTCCAATGACGAATTAGCCGCTGATGCGCCTGACCGACTGAAAGTGCAACTAATCCCCGGGTGGTTTTGGTAATTCATAACAACATATAGCTCATTGAACTAATATCCATTCAAGTTTTCAGAAAGTTCAATGATTGGCATGGCATGGACTAGAGATGTTGACCCCTCAAAATGCTAAGGACAAAGATTGGCAAAAGCTCAAGACTCTTCATTTCTATTTTAGTGATCCAAGATCACATTGAGTCCCTAGGAAAAGCCAATACTATTAAAAGGGGATGAGGTGTTGCATAATGGTCTACTTGCTCAAAATGCTTAGTGATATGCTCCAAAGCCCTCAACCACTTTCTCATTTCCAAATATGTCCAAAACCTAAAGTCAAACTCGGCCCCACCGATTTGATCTATCCGGCGCCACCGAGTTTCTTTGACATAGCCACTGCCAGAAACCCTAATCAATTCGGTCTCACCGATCGGGATCTCGGTCTCACCGAGTGGCAATGCAAACTCTTTGTTTCCCTTCGTAACGTTTTGGTCTTACCAAAATGAGCGATCGGTCCCACCGAGTTCGCAATGCAAACTCTCTGTTTCCCTTCGTAATGTTTCGATCTTACCGAAATGAGCGATCGATCCCACCGTGTTTGCCTGACCAACTCTATGTTTAACTCATTGCTGAAATCGGTCCCATCGAGTTCATGCAATCGGTCACACCAAGATGAGGTTTTGCCCTAACCCTAGCACATCGGTCCCACCGAGTTGATCATGTCGGTCCCACCGAGATTCCTAACGTTCACATTTTGAACTGAATCGGTCTCACCGAGTTCTTCTATTCAGTCTGACCGAGTTGGGTCAAATGTGTGTAACGGTTGGATTTTGTGCGGAGGATATATATACCCCTCCACCCCCTGCTCTATTCAAGAGAGAGCCATCAAAACGTGCCTACACTTCCACTACTCATTTTCTGAGAGAGAACCACCTACTCATGTGTTGAGATCAAGACATTCCAATCCAACCACAAGAATCTTGATCTCTATCCTTCCCCAAGTTGCTTTCCACTCAAACCATCTTTCCACCATAGCCAAATCTGTGAGAGAGAGTTGAGCGTTGGGGAGACTATCATTTGAACCACAAGAGCAAGGAGTTCATCATCATCACACCATCTATTACCTTTTGGAGAGTTGTGTCTCCTAGATTGGTTAGGTGTCACTTGGGAGCCTCCAACAAGATTGTGGAATTGAACCAAGGAGTTTGTAAGGGCAAGGAGATCGGCTACTTCCTGAAGATCTACCCGAGTGAGGCAAGTCCTTCATGGGCAATGGCCATGGTGGGATAGACAAGGTTGCTTCTTCATGGACCCTTCGTGGACTCGCACAGCCGTTACCCTTCGTGGGTTGAAGTCTCCATCAACGTGGATCTACGATAGCACCACCTATCAGAACCACGCCAAAAATCTCCGTGTCTACATTGCATTTGCCTTCTCCAAACCCTTCCCTTTACCTTCATATGCAATGTTTTACTTTCTGCTGCTACACTCTTAGAATTGCATGTGTAGGTTGATTGCTTGACTTGTGCTAAGTTGCTAAAATCTGCCAAGACATAAAATTGGGAAAAGGCTAGATTTTTATTTGGTCAAGTAGTCTAATCACCCCCCCCCTCTAGACCTACTTTTGATCCTACAAGTGGTATCAGAGCTTTGGTCTCCATTTGCCTTGATTTCCATAGCTTTGGTGATCATAGCCTTGGTTTCACAACCTAGGAGAGTATGGCGTCTAGCGAGGGAAATTACGACCATAGAGGTCCTTACTTTGATGGTACTAATTTTGCTAGTTGGAAGCATAAGATGAAAATGCATATTCTTGGACATAACCCGGCCGTTTGGGCTATTGTGTGTATTGGTTTGCAAGGTGAATTCTTCGAAGATGGAAGAGAACCGAATCATGAAGCAACCGCAGAAGAATTGAAGATGTTGCAATACAATGCTCAAGCTTGCGATATCCTCTTCAATGGATTGTGCCCCGAAGAATTCAACAAAATTAGTCGCCTTGAGAATGCAAAGGAAATTTGGGATACTTTGGTTGATATGCACGAAGGTACCGAGTCCATCAAGGAATCCAAATTGGATGTGCTTCAAAGTCAACTTGACAACTTCAAAATGAAGGATGGTGAAGGAGTCACTGAAATGTATTCTAGGCTTGCTCTCATCACAAATGAGATTGCCGGCTTAGGAAGTGAAGAGATGACCGACAGATTCATCATCAAGAAGATTCTAAGAGCTTTGGATGGAAAATATGATACCGTGTGCACCTTGATCCAAATGATGCCCAATTACAAAGATCTCAAGCCAACGGAAGTCATTGGTAGAATTGTTGCTCATAAGATGTCACTTAAGGATAAGGAAGAGCTTCACAACAAGTCTAGTGGTGCTTACAAAGCATCATGTGATGCCCCTACAACATCAAGTGAGAAACAAGTCTTCAATGAAGAATTGAGCCGAATAGTGAAGAACTTCAACAAGTTCTACAAGAGTAGAAGCAAAGAGAGAAGTTCCAAGTCAAGGTCCTACAATGACAAAAGATCTTCTAGTCGTGATCGAAATTGCTACAATTGTGGAAGACCCGAACACTACTCTAGTGAGTGTACGGCTCCCTACAAAAGAAGAGAAGACTCACCTAAAAGGAGAAGTAAAAGAGATGAATCACCTCCAAGAGAGAGAAGGAGTAGAGATGATCATTATGAACGAAGACCCTCTCGTAGAAGCAAGGATTCGGAAAGGAAGGACAAGTCATCAAAGAGCTAAACAAGACGAAGACATCAAGCTCATGTTGGTGAATGGGTATCCGGTTTCGACTCTGACAACTACTCTGAGAGAAGTTATCACTCCGACTCTGAACATACTCAAGATGAAGGTGTTGCCGGTCTTGCACTTGTGTCATCCAACTCCTACGACATATTCGACTCACCAAATGAAGGGATTGGAAGATGCTTCATGGATAAAGGCCCCAAGGTATCACACCCCGAGTATGTTGATTTCAATAGTGATGAAGATGATTTGCTAGGTGATGATGATTTACTTGTTGACAACACTAGTGATGAAAACTATGATGGAATTGCTATTAATCATGCTAATTAAGATGAAACGAATGACAATGATAAGAAGGATATTGAGCATCTAACTAAAGAACTGAACACTCTTAAGTTAGCTCATGAAACTACCTTAAAGGATTATTGAGAGCTTTTAAAGACTCATGAGAAGCTACGCTTTGAAAAGCTCAATCTAGAGCAAGAGCATGGGTTCTTAAAAGCAATCAATGATGATCTTCGTAAGAAAATTTCTTCTTACATTGCCAAGCATTTACTCTTGTCTACTTACATGCCACAAGTAAAATCTAGCAACAAGAGCAAGAAAGATTCTTCTTCTAGTAGTAACAATAAGCATGTTAAATCCAATATTGTTGCTTCTGGTAGTTCTCTTGATTCCACTAATGATTCTCTTAGCCAAGTTACACTTGAGCAAGAAAATAGCTAATTGAAGGGAATTATAGAGAAAGGTGTTTACAAGAGCCTTGCCGGAAGTAAGCAATTTGAGGAAATTGTAGGCAAGCAAGGAAGGCACCGGAAGAATCAAGGTGTTGGTTTTGAACGCAAGTTCAATGCCAATGGAGTTGAGTGGGAAGAAGATCAATACCCCAAGACGAAGTTTGTTCCTCAACAAGAGAAGTATGATCCCACTTCTTTCGAGGGAACACAAGCTCAAGATGATCTTCCACCACAAGACCACAAGCTAAAAGGCAAGGACAAGCTTCAAGAAGAGATTGATTCATTTGAAGAAGCTCCAAAGGCCTTGGTCAAGTGGGTTCCCAAGACTACATCAAGTTCTACTTCATCAAGTACGACTACAACTCCAAGGATTCCCATCAAGTTGATGTGGGTCCCAAAGAAGAAGAACTAAAGAGTTCTTGAGGGTGACTCCACCAACATACTTCACTCATATTCATTTTGGCAAGGACAAGTGCAATCAACTTTCATATCTTGCACTAGTTCAAGGAGTTACAAACCCTCTTGTTGGTAAGACAAGGGACAAGGTAACCTAATGCTTTCATGGACAACATCATATGTGTATTTCACTCTATGTCTATGGATATCCGTGTATGTTCCTTGTGGGACTAACCCATGTAGGTATTGAAAGTGCAACTCACTCAAATTGATTGCTCCAAATGATCTACATCAACATTGAGCATCTACATCTTCAACACCTACATGAAGTCATCATCGACAAAACCCAAGGTTAGTTCATCCCTCTTAGGGGGGATATCACATCTAGGGGGAGCTTTGCTCTAAGAATTGAGCTAAAGCAACTCTAATGGTGTGAACACATCAATGCTTTATGTAAAAGTGGTAACCCCACTTGTGCTTAAACGATGAGTATGGCCTATGATCAAATGTTCTCATTTGACTCCTAAGTCAATATGCTCATATATAGATGACCTAGTCATCGCCAATTGCTTGATAGATGCTAGAGTGTTTGTGCATGTTTTGCCACATATTTCATTTGCTATCTTATTGTGTGAGCATGTTGGTTGCATATTTTCTCCATTCGAGGACATCCATTTGTTTCTTTGATTGTTTGATTTCTTTTCTTTTTGCCAAATGGATGGACAAGAATGCCTAAGAACACCCTCTTGATATCTATGCTTTTCTCGTCTCAAACTCTATTCATGCTACATCACAAAGTTTGAACAAGTCGAATTCGGACCCTCCGGGTGAGGAGCACTCGGAGCCACCGATCTGTCAAGGGCTAAAACTTCCAAAACCTCTTAATGGCTTTCGGTCTGACCGATTCATTCTTTTTGGTCTCACCGAAATCATTGAGTTGATCTAGGTTTTCACCTCGGTGCAACCGATTAGAACTGTTCGGTCTCACCGAGTTGCAGTAAACGCTTGCGATTCTGCATCTCGGTGCCACCGAGTCGTTCCACTCGGTCACACCGACAGTGACTGGGTATATATACCACGGGTTGAAATTTGGAAATTACTCCAAACCGCTCGACCGCGCCTGCCCAGCTCTGCCGCTCCCTTGGTCTCCGGATCATCGTCGTCGTCACCTGCGTCCTCCTGCTGCTGATCTCTGCCGCCGTCAACGGGAATCTTCACCGCCGTTGTCGCCGTAGCGAGTTCGTCGCCGAGTTAGGGTACGGACTCGATCTCTTTATGCTTTCTTTAACTCCGATTCTTGCACAAAGAACAATGCCAAGTTTCTTGCCATGATTGAGATAAATCTATCCACCAAAAACTTCCTCTAGAATAGATTTGATGCAAAAACTTAGGGTTAGGTTTCGAACCCATCTCGGACCGACCGATCTGAAAATTTTGGTCTCACCGATTTGGCCCATGCCATTGCACATGTACAACTCGGTCTGACCAAAGTGTACGAATCGGTGTGACCGAGTTCACTTTCTCTATGAAACCCTAGCATCTCGGAGTCACCGAACTACATTTAGGTCTGACCAAAACTGTATGTTTAGACTCTGAGTGTGCTTCGATGTCACCGAGTTTGTCATATCGGTAGCTCTGAAATGCTTTCTGCAGAAAACTAAAGTTAAGTTTCTGTCTCAATGATTTTGCAAAAATAGCTGTGCTTTGTGATGCTCATCTACTCTACCTATACCTATCTATTTCACAGGGTCAGTGTCAGAGATGTCAGACAATAGTGATAGTCAAAACAGGTTAGAGGAGCAGGTAAATCTCAGTGAGGGCACTAGTCCCTCCAACAGCAGCTATGATGAAGGCAGCAGAAGTACACCCAGCAATTTGCCTAAGGCTGCTACTAGGCAAAGGAAGAAGAGAACCTCAGATTCAGAAGATGGGGACAGGGACATATCTTCTTGACAAAGAGCATCTTCCCTTGAGGCCAGACTTTGAGGACAACGAGGTTGTCATGGATGCAGCATATCCTACTTCAGTAGAGGCTCAGGAGAAGCAAGAGAAAGCAAAGGCTGCAAAGACTTCAACAATGCCAGATGCTTCAGGTGTCAATCTCAAGGCCAAGCAAGATCAACTCAGTTATATGCTTGAGGCAACCATGAGAATAGAAAAAGGACTGGCCACCCTGACTCGAAATCAAGAGAGCCTTGAGAGGATCTTAGAGACCAAACTTCATGATTTAGATGTGAAGGTCACCGAGATTCAAACCACTATTGAGAAGCTCCAGGAAGAGGTTGAAGACAGGGATGACAGACCTACCACCGACACTTTTCAGCGTGTGCCAAGGGCACAGAGGTCTTCAGCAGTGCCAGTAGTCAGTGACACGAGGACTACACTCTCAGCACCTGCAGCAACTGCCACTGTTGTACCTCCAATCTTAACTCCTCCAGCTCCTCAGACATCAGCAGAAGCTTTTACAGACGGACTCCTCTACACACCATCTACGCACACTGGAGCAACCAGCCAGAAGACCACTTCAGGAGCTCCCGGAGATCGTGCCTAGAGTGCCGCATAGCACTATGCATTTTCGAACTTTTTGGTAACTTGTTGCCAAAGGGGGAGAAAGTGTATAGATCATTAGGCTTCGAGAGAGAGAGAGTGTTTTACCTTTTGTTGCCTCTCTTGCTACTTGCTACTTGATTGTTTGCTTGCTACTATTTGTGCTTATGTGTGAGATACTCTTATGATCATGTGTTTGAACATATTATGCTTTATTGTGTGCTTGAATGATGATATCTGAATACTTGTGTATGATCAATCATGTTTCCCTTGGTGATGAGTGCATGTTGTTTAATTCTATCATTTTGAGCGCTCCACCAAGATGTATATGACATGGAAGAGTGTCCCATGATCATAATCGATTGTGCATTTGCGTTCAAAAGCAAATTTTAAATAATGCACAAATTTAGGGGGAGCTCTTACTTATCACATACTTCTCAAAGCGACAATGTTTTCCTTCATATTATCATTTGTCGAAGCTTTGATCTATATGTTGTCATCAATTACCAAAAAGGGGAGATTGAAAGTGCAACTAATCCCCAGGTGGTTTTGGTAATTCATAACAACATATAGCTCATTGAACTAATATCCATTCAAGTTAAATATTTCAGGAAGTTCAATGATTGGCATGGCATGGACTAGAGATGTGGACTCCTCAAAATGCTAAGGACAAAGATTGGCAAAAGCTCAAGACTCTTCATTTCTATTTTAGTGATCCAAGATCACATTGAGTCCCTAGGAAAAGCCAATACTATTAAAAGGGGATGAGGTGTTGCATAATGGTCTACTTGCTCAAAATGCGTAGTGATATGCTCCAAAGCCCTCAACCACTTTCTCATTTCCAAATATGTCCAAAACCTAAAGTCAAACTCGGCCCCACCGATTTGATCTATCCGGCGCCACCGAGTTTCTTTGACATAGCCACTGCCAGAAACCCTAATCAATTCGGTCTCACCGATCGGGATCTCGATCTCACCGAGATGGCAATGCAAACTCTCCATTTCCCTTTGTAATGTTCCGGTCTTACCGAAATGAGTGATCGGTCCCACCGAGTTCGCAATGCAAACTCCCTGTTTCCCTTCGTAACGTTTCGGTCTTACCGAAATGAGTGATCGGTCCCACCGAGTTTGCCTGACCAACTCTCTGTTTAACTCATTGCTGAAATCGGTCCCACCGAGTTCATGCAATCGGTCACACCGAGATGAGGTTTTGCCCTAACCCTAGCACATCGGTCCCACCGAGTTGATCATGTCGGTCCCACTGAGATTCCTAACGTTCACATTTTGAACTGAATCGGTCTCACCGAGTTCTTCTATTCGGTCTGACCGAGTTGGGTCAAATGTGTGTAACGGTTGGATTTTGTGTGGAGGCTATATATACCCCTCCACCCCTTATCTATTCAAGAGAGAGCCATCAGAACGTGCCTACACTTCCACTACTCATTTTCTGAGAGAGAACCACCTACTCATGTGTTGAGATCAAGACATTCCAATCCAACCACAAGAATCTTGATCTCTAGCCTGCCCCAAGTTGCTTTCCACTCAAACCATCTTTCCACCATAGCCAAATCTGTGAGAGAGAGTTGAGTGTTGGGGAGACTACCATTTGAAGCACAAGAGCAAGGAGTTCATCATCATCACACCATCTATTACCTTTTGGAGAGTGGTGTCTCCTAGATTGGTTAGGTGTCACTTGGGAGCCTCCGACAAGATTGTGGAGTTGAACAAAGGAGTTTGTAAGGGCAAGGAGATCGCCTACTTCGTGAAGATCTACCCGAGTGAGGCAAGTCCTTCGTGGGAAATGGCCATGGTGGGATAGACAAGGTTGCTTCTTCATGGACCCTTCGTGGGTGGAGCCCTCCGTGGACTCGCGCAGCTGTTACCCTTCGTGGGTTGAAGTCTCCATCAACATGGATGTACGATAGCACCACCTATCGCTACCACGCCAAAAATCTCCGTGTCTACATTGTGTTTGCCTTCTCCAAACCCTTCCCTTTACCTTCATATGCAATGCTTTACTTTCCGCTACTACACTTTTAGAATTGAATGTGTAGGTTGATTGCTTGACTTGTGCTAAGTTGCTAAAATCTGCCAAGACATAAAATTGGGAAAAGGCTAGATTTTTATTTGGTCAAGTAGTCTAATCACCCCCCCCCCCCTCTAGACCTACTTTCGATCCTACACCGACCCCTAGAGGTCGGGACAGACCAATGCGCAAACACCTCAATGCCCGACCAGCTCCAAGCCGTTATGGCAAGGACCCCGTAGATTACCTAGACCCTCACGATGTTTGATGTCACATTGAGGCAAACCGAGCACCTCCTGGGTCCATCTACGGGTCAAGAGGATGCGCGCCCACCGGGCCTAATGGCTACGACGCCTGGTTAGACAGGAACGGTCGTGCCCGAGATCAAGCCTACACACAGCTCTTCCCCGACCTCCGACGGGATACTACTCGGTTCCGAGGTCTAGCCCACCCGATCTGTTTTACAGATAGGATAATGGAACATCAATTTCCAGAAGGGTTTAAGCCCGTCAATATAGATTCATATGATGGCACTACAGACCCAACACTATGGATCGAAGATTTCCTTCTCCACATACACATGGCTAACAGAGATGAGCTCCACGCCATTAAGTACCTGCCGCTCAAGTTAAAGGGGCTGGCTAGGCATTGGCTTAACAGCCTGCCTCCTCTTTCTATTCGTAGCTGGGAAGCCCTTGACGATGCATTTCGGACAAATTTCCAAGGCACTTACGTCCGACCTCCAGATGCTAATGACCTCAGCCGTGTCACCCAACAGCCAAGCAAATCAGCACTGAAGTTCTGGAACAGGTTCCTTACTAAAAAGAACCAGATCATAGACTGCTCCGACTCCGAAGCCATCTCCGCATTCAAGAACAATATTCAAGATGAATGGCTTGCCCGACAACTCGGCCAGGATAAGCCGAGGACCATGGCAGCCCTTACTTCGCTGATGACCCATTTTTGTGCAGGAGAGGATAGCTGGCTTGCCCATAGTACCCATAATGGTGAGATAGGCACCTCGGAGACACGTGACACCAATGGAAAGCTAATGTCGCTTGAACTACGTCAGTATTTCCCCAAAGAGGAAGGGATGATGCAGCACAGCTACGGTAGGTATTTCCCTCAGTTATGAAACCAAGGTATCAATCCAGTAGGAGAACCAAGCAACACTATGTAAACGGTACCTGCACACAAAGAACAAATACTTGTAACCCGCGCGTATAAGGGGTTGTCAATCCCTTCTTCGGGTAATGGCGCCAGAAATTTTCAAGTTGACAGGATAAAATTGTGATAGATTGGATAAATAGATCTCGATAAAATGAGAAATAAAAGATGCAAGGTATTTTTGGGTTTTTGGAATAATAGATCTGAAAATAAAAGCAAATAAAAATAGATCTCAAAGCAAATATGATGAAGAATAGACCCGGGGGCCGTAGATTTCACTAGTGGTTTCTCTCAAGAAATAGCACACGGTGGGTAAACAAATTACTATTGGGCAATTGATAGAACCTAAAATAATTATGACGATATCCAGGCAATGATCATTATATAGGCATCACGTCCAAGATTAGTAGACTGACTCCTGCCTGCATCTACTACTATTACTCTACACATCGATCGCTATCCAGCATGCATCTAGTGTATTAAGTTCATGGAGAAACGGAGTAATGCAATAAGAATGATGAAATGATGTAGACGAGATCTATTCATGTAGGAATAGCCCCCATCTTGTTATCCTTAATAGGAACGATACATGCGTGTCTTGCTGCCCCTTCTGTCACTTGGAAAGAACACCGCACGATCGAACCCATCACAAAGCACCTCTTCCCATGGCAAGAAAAATCGATCTAGTCGGCCTAACTAAACCAAAGATTCGAAGAAGAAATATGAGGCTATAAGTAATCATGCATAAAAGAGATCAAAGAACTCAAATAACTTTCATGGATATAGATCTGATCCTAAACTCAAAGTTCATCGGATCCCAACAAACACACAGCAAAAAGAGTTACATCAAATAGATCTCCAAGAGACCATTGTATTGAGAATCAAAAAGAGAGAAGAAGCCATCTAGCTACTGCCTATGGACCCATAGGTCTACAATGAACTACTCACGCATCATCGGAGAGGCACCAATGAGGATGATGAACCCCTCCGTGATGGTGTCTAGATTGGATCTCGTGGTTCTGGAACTTGCGGTGGCTAGAATTGTGTTTTGACGTCTCCCCTAGGGTTTCTGGAATATTGGGATATTTATAGGGTGAAGAGGCAGTGTGGGAGGCCACCGAGGTGGGCACAACCCACCAGGGCGCGTCTGGGCCCCCAAGCGCGCCCAGGTGGGTTATGCCCCCCTCAGGGCACCCCTCTGGTACTTCTTTGGCCCAAGTTGTTCCTTCGGGTTCATAAAGTTCTCCAAAAAGTTTCACTGTGTTTGGACTCCATTTGGTACTGATATTCTGCGAAGTAAAAAACAAGCAAAAAACATCAACTGGCACTGGGCACTATGTCAATAGGTTAGTCCTAAAAAATGATATAAAGTTGCACTGGTACATCGAGGTGCTATACAAACGGTTTTTAACCCCTTTCCGCGACGGCGTTCTGAACCGTCGCCTAGTGAGTGACTGCGATAGGGGGGTCCTTCCCACATGACCCAGAAACCGTCGGGGATAGGCCCTCCTGGCACACACGCTCGGCAAAATGAGGTCGTATGCGACGGGCGAGCGATCAAATAGGATTATACAGGCCCAATCGGTTCCGGTCGTAAGTACATCACACACAGTCAGTCCCAAACAAACGTTTCCGTTTGTTATGTACATTCCACACAGTCAATCCAAGGAATACGTTTTCGTTCTTATATACATCCCACACAGTCAATCCAGGGAAAACGTTTCCGTTCGTATGTACATCCCACACAGTCAATCCAGGGAAAACGTTTACGTTCGTATATACATCCCACACAGTTTTATGTATAGGCTCGTGTGTGATAGGTGTAACTATCACACACGCTCTGCCTCGGTTAACCGTTTGCTTTTATTCAACTAAATCACACACGATTTGATGAAGAAAACTGTATGGCATTGGGCTATCCATCACAAGCACTTTTACTTCTAGAATCGTTTGCAAAGTTCCATGACCCATTTAGCAGGTTTATTAGTTTATAGTTAATAATTCCAGTATTACGCAAATTCATATTTCATATCGAACAGCTGTTTGCCAATTTCATATCAGGCACATAAATATATTTTAACATCATAGTACGATAGCTACCTGAAAACAGCACAATACAGCATATAGCTAGTTCAGCTTCATAAGAACAATATTAGAACAATATATTCATTTCCCTAATCGAGATCATCCAGGCTCATCTTATCCACCTCTGCTTTTACTTCAGTAAGAACCTGTTTTGCACTAGCCAATTGGGAAAGTGCCTCCTCCTTCGCCAACACCATCTTAGCAAAGTCTGATTTAAAAAATCTGAGCTCATTCTCCACCTTCCTCTTTTTATCCCGCATCGTCAAATATTCTTCAGCGTTGACAACACTTTCTCTAAGCCTACCTCTATTCTCTTCCTCATACATGCTCCAGAGCTTTGCTAGGCACATCTTCAAAGACTGTGGCCACTCTTGATCAACCCACTCCAGGTAAGAACACTTCCGTTCATCCTATAATATTTAAAACTAGATCAGTAACAATTGTAGGGGAAATGGGTTTATAGCAACATAGAAAATCACCAATACTTATTTTGAAAAACTGAAGAAACAGGTTAATTATGACATATCTTCTCAAAAAGATCAATGTGCAAATGAATTAATTGCTACTGAGACAACAACCAAATTCTGAAACATCAGAAGCTATAATTAACTACAACAACGCTGCAAGTTTTTACTCATGTACTATAAATAACAAATTGAACATTTTATGACGAAGCTAATTATAACTGCAAGAGCATAGCGATAGTGTTTGGATGACAGCAAATTGATACTAACAGGTGTGTACATGCACAAATTTAGTAACATAGAACTAATAGCACTAAGGCCGTCTACTATGTATGCCAAAACCGGTGTAAAGACAACTGTTGCTACATTTCGCACCGGTGCCCAACATTGGCGAGCTGATGCAGCAGAAAAAAATCAGGGACCCGGACTCCAGAGCACCTAGTTGCTCCGATGCCCAGTTCCTTCGTGCCATAAAGATTTAGTATTTTACTGCTTAGCTGATCGGATGTGTGGACCAAAGTTGGCTGCACAAACTGCTGAAGCAGTGCCAAATAATTTTCTAATGGCACTGCTGATGAGATGGCAACATTTTTAGATACTAGGTACAAACTGTGACACTGTCTTAACATCCAGAATAACATAGCACAGTGACAGTGTCTGAATCACATCTAACAAATGATTTGTAACAACGAAAGTGGGGCTAACCTTCTCTGCACATGCCAGAAACTTCCTCCCACTGTCCACAGATTCAAACGCAACTAGCTTCACGCATGGAGATTGATGGTGACAACGAGCAGACAGATCTTCAGCCACCCCGCTCCATTCGTTGCAACTGATGGTCCTAGGGAGCTAGAAAAGGAAGAAATGACTCAAATCGACCGACGGGTTAAAATCCTTCATTCCAAGTCATTGCCTGAGAAAGAGAAGAGAGGTATGCCCGGGTGGTGAAGGAGTCGGAGGAGGAGGAGGAACCGCTGGAGAGGTCATTGAAGAAGACCATGGCGACCCCGGCGGTAGGATGCGAGACGGCGAGAGCGAGGAAGCAAGCGAGGAAGCGGCTATAGCTTAGGAAGGAAGGAATGAGGAAATAGGGGAAATGTGACTTGTGGTCGGGGAGAAAAGGGGGTGGGGAAGGGGGCGGGGGTAGATATTTCGGCGGTAGGCCAAAAATTTTGAAATGTGGAGGGAAACTTTGCGCGCGGTGCCGCCGGACACCATTCACTTTGAACGATTGTGTGCATCGGAAATGATTCTTCTGCTTTACGCGCATGGGATGAGTTTGATAATTCAAATTTTGGTGGAAATTTCCCTGGGTACTGTCCTCATCCATGTCATTGCATAATTTAACATCGCCTGCTAATTTGGGCACACAAAAGAGCGTACAGCACACAGACCACACTTACCGAATCGAGCAATTTTAGTAGTTAAATAGAGCCAGTTGACCTAAACATTGCTCTAACAAAAGACCAGCATTAAAAATAAAGCCTAAGTACGCATAATTTTAACAAAGCCGCTGCCGTGCCGGCCTATGCATCGTCGGTGTGAGATGAGACATCGATGACTTGTCCTGGCGACATGCCGCCGTTGGTGGACTCCACGTCCCCCCTGCTGAAGTCGACCACGTCCTCGTCCTTGTCCTCATCCTTGGCGCCGCCCTAAAGGTTGTAGTACTCGTAGTAGTGGCTGTGCCAGAGCTCGCGTTGGTACTCCATCGCCAATTCCTCGACGGACAGACTCTTCTCTACCTCGACCTCGACCACGCGCAACTCCTCCTCCCGGCGCTCCTCGATCTCAGCCACCTCCTGCTTCTCCAGCTCCCGCTTGGTGATCTCATGAGGAAGCAGGTGCTCCATGTCCACCGCCGCCTTTTCGGACGTGGGTTGCATGCTGGATTCTAAGGTGGCCTAGAATATCTTGGCGTGTGCGTCCTCGATCTTGGCATGGATGGCCTCGACCCGGGCCAGGGCGACATCAGCGGCACGGATGGCAGCTCGAGCGCTCTCGGCGTTTGCAGCCGTCGTCGTAGCAGCAGCTGCAGCCGTCTCGGCTGCTGCAGCTGCCCTGTCGGCTACCGCAGACGCCCTCTCGGCAGATGCGACCGCGCTCAATGCGGATGTGGCGGCACTCCCGGCATAGGCAGCCGCGCTCTCGGCGCAGGCGACGGCGCTCGATGAGGACGCGGCCACCTTACGGGCCTTCACGAAGCGTTTCCATGGTGTCATCTTTGCAAGAAGGGGTTGCGGGAATGGGGATCGGGATTCGTGGATTAGGGGGTTGTCGGCACTAGAGCAGACGAGCCAGCGAAGCTTAAGGTGGAAGACCTTAATAGACCCATGAATTTTCATCGCAAACGGTTCCTACAAAAAACTGTGTGTGATGTTGTTGATATTTTTTATTAGCTGTGAAAGACGAATTTGGAGTAAAGTGGCAATAGATGGTGTTTTAAATGTACGAGAAAATTTGTAGTACTAATACAACTGTCATGTCAAATTTTGGAAAATTTCAGGGGTCATTTGACCTTTTAAGACACTTAAGTGATTTTCTAGCCATTTAATGACCGTAATTCGAATTTGAACTACATGTACATGCAACAGCTAACCATAACGGTTTGAAAAGTCATATTTGTGTACTTGTGTGCTAGTTAATTCCATGTGCAGTAAATTGGAAGGAATTTTCAAACATATTAGTCTCACGGCTATGACACAATTAAGCATGGAGTGCCATGGCATTTAAATTCCAAAAAAATAAAAAAAGATCAGAAACACATGAAACCTTGCTTGATGTAATTTCATGCCACCAAGATGACGTGGTAAAAAATTTGGCACGTTTGACGAAAGTTTGGACACACACCCCTCACAAACCGAAGAAACTCACTAGAAGGCTCGTGGTTCCGAGAGGGAACAATGCGTGTTTGATGAGGAACGGGCGATAGCTTCCTCTTACGGGTTTCAAAAAAATTCTACAGTTAACGTGCACTAATACAACTATCGTGTCAAAATTTGGAAAATTTCAGGGGTCATTTGACCTTTTTAAGACATTTAAGTGATTTTCTAGCCATTTAATGACCGTAATCCAAATTTGAACTACATCTACATGCAACGGCTAACCATAACGGTTTGAAAAATCATATGTGTGTACTTGTGTGCGAGTTAATTCCATGTGCAGTAAATTGGAAGGAATTTTCAAACATATTGGTCTCACGCCCTGGACACATGCATGGAGTGCCATGGCATTTAAATTCCAAAAAAACTAAAAAAAGATCAGAAACACATGAAACCTTGCTTGATGTAATGTCATGCCACCAAGATGATGTGGTAAAAAAATTGGCATGTTTGACGAAAGTTTCGACACACACCCCTCACAAACCGGAGCAACTCACTAGAAGGCTCGTGGTTCCGAGAGGGAACAATGCATGTTTGATGACGAACGGGAGATAGCTTCCTCTTACGGCCTTCAAATTTTTTCTACATTTAACATGCACTAATACAACTTTCATGTAAAAATTTGGAAAATTATAGGGGTCATTTGACCTTTTAAAGACATTTAAGTTATTTTCTAGCCATTTAATGACCGTAATTCAAATTTGAGCGACATCTACATGCAACAGCTAACCATAACGGTTTGAAAATTCATATTTGTGTACTTGTGTGCGAGTTAATTCCATGTGCAGTAAATTAGAAGGAATTTTCAAACATATTGGTGTCACGACATGGACACATGCATCGAGTGCCATGGCATTTAAATTCCAAAAAAAAATGATAAGAAAAACATGAAACCTTGCTTGATGTAATTTCATGCCACCAAGATGATGTGGTAAAAAAATTGGCCTGTTTGACGAAAGTTTGGACACACACCCCTCACAAACCGGAGCAACTCACTAGAAGGCTCGTGGTTCCGAGAGGGAACAATGCATGTTTGATGACGAACATGAGATAACTTCCTCTTATGGCCTTCAAATTTTTTCTACATTTAACGTGCACTAATACAACTGTCATGTGAAAATTTGGAAAATTCTAGAGGTCATTTGACCTTTTAAAGACATTTAAGTGATTTTCTAGCCATTTAATGACCGTAATTCAAATTTGAACTACGTCTACATGCAACGGCTAACCATAACGGTTTGAAAAATCATATTTTTCTATACTTGTGTGCGAGTTAATTCCATGTGCAGTAAATTGGAAGGAATTTTCAAACATATTGGTCTCACGCCCTGGACACATGCATGGAGCGCCATGCCATTCAAATTCCAAAAAATTAAAAAAAGACCAGAAACACATGAAACCTTGCATGACGTAATGTCATGCCACCAAGATGATGTGGTAAAAAATTGGCCTGTTTGACGAAAGTTTGGACACACACCCCCCACAAACCGGAGCAACTCACTAGAAGGCTCGTGGTTCCGAGAGGGAACAATGCATGTTTGATGACGAACATGAGATAACTTCCTCTTATGGCCTTCAAATTTTTTCTACATTTAACGTGCACTAATACAACTATCATGTGAAAATTTGGAAAATTCTAGAGGTTATTTGACCTTTTAAAGACATTTAAGTGATTTTCTAGCCATTTAATGACCGTAATTCAAATTTGAACTACGTCTACATGCAACGGCTAACCATAACGGTTTGAAAAATCATATTTTTTTTGTACTTGTGTGCGAGTTAATTCCATGTGCAGTAAATTGGAAGGAATTTTTGAACATATTGGTCTCACGCCCTGGACACATGCATGGAGCGCCATGCCATTCAAATTCCAAAAAATTAAAAAAAGACCAGAAACACATGAAACCTTGCATGACGTAATGTCATGCCACCAAGATGATGTGGTAAAAAATTGGCCTGTTTGACGAAAGTTTGGACACACACCCCCCACAAACCGGAGCAACTCACTAGAAGGCTCGTGGTTCCGAGGGAACAATGCATGTTTGATTGCGAATGGGAGATAGCTTCCTCTTACGGCCTTCAAATTTTTTCTATAGTTAACATGCACTAATACAACTATCATGTGAAAATTTGGAAAATTATAGGGGTCATTTGACGTTTTAAAGATATTTAAGTGACTTTCTAGCCATTTAATGACCGTAATCCAAATTTGAACTACATCTACATGCAACAGCTAACCATAACGGTTTGAAAAATCATATTTGTGTACTTGTGTGCGAGTTAATTCCATGTGCAGTAAATTAGAAGGAATTTTCAAACATATTGGTGTCATGACATGGACACATGCATGGAGTGCCATGGCATTTAAATTCCAAAAAAATAAAAAATGATCAGAAAAACATGAAACCTTGCTTGATGTAATGTCATGCCACCAAGATGATGTGGTAAAAAAATTGGCATGTTTGACGAAAGTTTGGACACACACCCCTCACAAACCGGAGCAACTCACTAGAAGGCTCGTGGTTCCGAGAGGGAACAATGCATGTTTGATGACGAACATGAGATAGCTTCCTCTTATGGCCTTCAAATTTTTTCTACATTTAACATGCACTAATAGAATTGTCTTGTGAAAATTTGGAAAATTCTAGGGGTCATTTGACCTTTTAAAGACTTTTAAGTGATTTTCTAGCCATTTATTGACCGTAATTCAAATTTGAACTACATCTACATGCAACGGCTAACCATAACGGTTTGAAAAATCATATTTTTGTGTACTTGTGTGCGAGTTAATTCCATGTGCAGTATATTGGAAGGAATTTTCAAACATATTGGTCTCACGCCCTGGACACACATGCATGGAGCGCCATGTCATTGAAATTCCAAAAAATTAAAAAAATGATCAAAAACACATGAAACCTTGCTTGACGTAATGTCATGCCACCAAGATGATGTGGTAAAAAAATTGGCCTGTTTGACGAAAGTTTGGACACACACCCCTCACAAACCGGAGCAACTCACTAGAAGGCTCATGCTTTCGAGAGGGAACAATGCATGTTTGATGACGAACGGGCGATATCTTCCTCTTATGGGCTTCAAAAAATTTCTACAGTTAACGTGCACTAATACAACTGTCATGTCAAAAATTGGAAAAAATCAGGGGTCATTTGACCTTTTTAAGACATTTAAGTGATTTTCTAGCCATTTAATGACCGTAATCCAAATTTGAACTACATATACATGCAGCGGCTAACCATAACGGTTTGAAAAAAAATATGTGTGTACTTGTGTGCAAGTTAATTTCATGTGCAGTAAATTGGAACAAATTTTCAAACATATTGGTGTCACGGCTTGGACACATGCATGGAGTGCCATGGCATTTAAATTCCAGAAAATTAAAAAATCATCAGATGATGTCAATATCTGGTGTTCAAAAAAGAAAATGTAAAGATCTGGCAAGACAACCGGCCCCCACACGATTGGCACTCTATTTCGCGCCTCGAGGTTTCGTGCCTCGAGGTTTGGAAGGTGAGTGGCGTGGGTTATTAATCAGACACGGTTCTGTATTGGAAATCGTCAGCTATTAAGTTCACACACGGATTTTGCTGCGGGAAATCGTGTGTAATTCAAACTACAGTACTCGTAAATTCCGGCGACCAGCGTGTGTACTGTTCCCGTCGATCTAGATTTTGGCCG
The DNA here is from genome assembly GCA_011799875.1 of Thinopyrum elongatum. Classification (NCBI taxonomy): domain Eukaryota; kingdom Viridiplantae; phylum Streptophyta; class Magnoliopsida; order Poales; family Poaceae; genus Thinopyrum; species Thinopyrum elongatum. The sequence goes on along the minus strand of CM022300.1, from coordinate 220,375,853 downwards.
CCAATAAATACCACCTTGCTCATGTCGTCCCGCCTGCATTCTCATCTACATCCTTCCCTCGGTCGCCCTCTCTCTCCCTCTCTCAAATCTCGGCCATGGCGCCGCCGATCTGCCCACGCGTCGACGAGGAGGCGCCATCCCCCGAGAACGCTCAGTCAAAGAGTAGCGACGAGGAGGACCCCTACGCGCCGCCGGACGAGGTTGCACTGGACCCCCCAACTTTGGAGTGGTTTTGGGGCCAGTACAATCATTGTCTGTGGAAGTCGCTACTGCCGGCTGAGAAAGCCAGGCAAGTGGCGTTCAAGAAGGAGATTGCGGAGGAGGAAGCCAGGTACCAGGCAGCCTGTGAAGCCCGTGATGCCGCCTGGAAAAAGGAGGCGGTGGAGCTTTGGGGACGGGCGCATCGTCATGCGGAGGAGGTGTACGAAGACGGGTACTTCGCGAGGAAGGTCAAAGGCGCTAGGCGCCTCATCGCTGTGTGGAGGTGGGCCGATAAGCTCCAGTGTGCCACCGACGAGGAGCTCCGGTGGGCACCCAACGAAATGGAAAGATAGTTCGCGCTCGTCCGCCAGCAAGAGGCAGATCGGTACATCAAGCGCTGCGAGGCGGAGGAGGCAGAGTACTGCCTCCGCGCTGGGAAGACGCCGCACACCAGGGATGTGCTGGCGAGGGGCTGCCGGAATACTGCCCCCAGGAGGGATTATTAGTTTTAGTATTGTTCGTTTTCAATTTTATGCATTATACCTAGTAGTTAAGTATCATCACGTATATGTGATGATATTATATATTCTGTGTTGAACTAATGAACAATTAATATATATTATGAATTCCATTTTCTATCTGTTTTTGTATACTAATTTGTATCTAGCTGTTATCATCCACATATACAGAATGGAAAGCATATATACACACATTGAAACAGAACATATAAGAACGGAAAACAGAGTACACACATTGAAACAGAGCAATATTATGATTGTTGTGAATACATAGCGATCCACGTCGAAATGACTTAACAAAATAAAACGCGTCCATGAGACCATGACCAGCAGGCCTTGCCTACGGTAGCTCTTGGCTCTGCCTGAACTCGTGCAGGCGTTCGTCCAAGCGGTCGACACGCTCGCGGTACATCTGGAGCACGATCTCGAGCTCCAAGTTGGCTATTTCATCGGAGATCACTAGCTCGACGATGCGACGGCCATGTTCCTCTACTACGCCCAGGTGGACACCTGGGCCAAGGAGGCTGTCGAGCCTAGCGACTAGTGCGTTGGCATCGAGTGGGCCGCGGACAAGGCGAATGGCGTGAGCCATGCGAACAGCACGGCGGGCGTCCGATGCAAGTAGGGCGCGGCCGGCCTCTGGTGCAAGTACGGCGCAGAGGGCCTCTGCGCACTCTTGGCGAGGAATGGGGGTACTGACGGGACGTGTACCCAGCTGCGACACCCTGTCGACAACAGGCAAGTGCCGATGGATCCGCTCTTGCTGTGCGGCGCGCCGCGCCTCTCGCTCTGTGGTGCTCCAATGGTCTCGCCGTGCGGCGAGCCGTAGCCTATCGGCACGGACACGCCTAGCTTGCTCTACGGCGCGCCATCGATCATGTTGTGCGGCGAGCTGCAGCCTCTCGGCGCTGACATGCCTATCTTGATCTGCGGCGCTGAAGTGCCATGCGCCAAGGGTCTGCTTAACCCTGGTGATGACGCGCATCATGACGTCGTCCATCGCGTTGCCGGGGAGCGCCTCAGCCTCAACAGGCCATGGCGCCTTCTCGTTTTCCTCGTCGATGAGGTTGATGGCAGACGCGGCGCTTTGGTGGGTTGGCATGCTTGGAAAAGGTGGATGTGCTACAGGCTGCGCTTGTTGCCTCCGTGCGTCACGCGCCGCCTAGGTTTATGCGCAATATCGCTGGGTGGCAGGAAACCGGTGAGGAAATGGCGGGAAACGGTGGCGTGTTCATAAAATGCCATCAATTAATGGAAACTTAGCATAGAAGGAACATCGAGCTAGCACAAGAAGTAGATGATGATCAGATGATCGTTTATCCTAGTTAATTATGCATGTAATAGTTTACTTTGGTGTGTGGAAATATCATGTGTGTACTAGCCACCTATGTAATTGGATTTTTGCCGCGTATTACACACATCTTGTTTATGTGAAACGTTTCTGTTCTCTTGGCTCAACACAAACAGTTTATCAGAATGAACTGTATGCCCTCCATTGCACACACCTTGATCTGGCTAAACCATTTTTGTTGCATTGCCTAATCGAAAACACTTCATCCGAGTGAACCGTATGCCGTATATCGCACACACCTTGATCTGGCTGACCATTTTTTTGTGTTGCCTAATCACAAACAGTTCATCCAAGTGAACTGTATACCGTATATCACACACACCCCTTCATCTGGTTGCCTGTTTCTGTTGTTCCGCCTCATCACAAACAGTTTATCCGAGTGAACTGTATGCCGCATATCGCACACGCCTTCATCTGGCTGCCCGTTTCTTTTATTGTGCCTCATCGCAAACAGTTAATTCAACTAAACCGTATGCCCCGCATCGCACACACAATTCAAATCTGAACCATGTTTGATGTATCCTTCATCGTAAATGTTTTGCATCTTTTTTGACAGTGTTTTTACATCACCGTTTGCGATTAATGCATCACACACAGTTTTGTCAAGGGTCTCTGATCGTAGTGTCGTGTTAGCAGCATCCTGCAATAGTGTTGCTATAAAATGATTGTAAAACATCCAAGAATGATAATATAACAACATGGAACAAGCAAAAATTATAGATACGTTGGAGACTTATCAGTATCCCCAAGCTTAATTCCTACTCGTCCTCGAGTAGGTAAATGATAAAAACAAAAAAATTGATGTGGAATGCTGCCTAACATGTTCATCACATATTCTTTCCTTTTGTAGCATGGACATATGGACTTTCATATGATTCAAAGTAATAGTCTAGTTTTGACATGAAGATTTCAATACTCAACCATATCAACAAGAAACCATGTCTTTCAAAATATCAACACTAAAGAAAGTTATCCCTAGCCCATCATGCTCAATCATTGATCCATTCATGAAACACACTCGCATATTAGCTACATCCAATGCTCAAGTACGATCATAGTGCCCCTTAGTTGGTGCTTTATAAGAGAAGATGGAGACTCAAATAAAAGTAAAAATTGCATAAAGTAAATAGATAGGCCCTTCGCAGAGGGAAGTAGGGATTTGTAGAGGTGCCAGAGCTCAACGCTTAAATTGAGAGATAAAATTTTTTGAGAGGCATACTTTTCCCATCAACGAAAACGACCGAGTAATTCCCAACACTTTCCATGCTAGATATATCATAGGCGGTTCCCAAATAGAAAATAAAGTTTATTCCTTTTTCCACCATTCTTTCACAATCCATGGCTAGCCGTATCCATGGGTGCCCTCCATACCAACACTTTCGAAGGAATTTATTATTTGAAAACATAAAGTAAATTTCTTTTTCATTTCGGGACTGGGCATCCCTATTACCGCCGCACTCTCGTGCAATGACAAGTGAATAAACACTCATCTTGAGAATAACACATCTAGCATGGAAAATATTGGCCACCCCCTGCCGCTTCATGAGAGGTACGAGCACACAAAAGGGAAATTTATTTTGAAAATTAGAGATGGCACATACAAATTTGCTTATAACGGCATTGAAATACCGCATATAGGTAGGTATGGTGAACTCATGTGGCAAAACTGGTTTAAAGGATTTTGGATGCACAAGTAGTATTTCTACTTAGTACAAGTGGAGGCTAGCAAAAAGATTGAGAAGCAACCAACCAAGAAACTAAAAATCACATAAGCGAGCATTAAGCATAACTAACACCGAATAATGCACCATAAGTAGGATGTAATTTCATTCCATAACTATTGACTTTCGTGCTTGCATAGGGAATCCAAAACCTTAACACCAATATTCTTACTAAAGCATAATTACTCACCAACATGACTCATATATCACTATCATCATATCTCAAAACTATTACAAAGAATCAAGTTTATTTTGTCCAATGATCTTCATGTAAGTTTTTATTATATCCCTCTTGAGTATCCATCACTTTGGGACTAGTTTCATATATTGCCATTGCTTTTGAGAAGCTCAAACAAATCTAAGTGAAGAACATGAGCATAAATTTTTCGTCTCTCAAAATAATATAAGTGAAGCATGAGAGAATTTCTTCAAAAATTTACTAACTCTCAAATAAATCTAAGTGAAGAATGAGAGCATTTCTTCAAAAATATTAAAGCACACCATGCTCAAAAAAATATAAGTGAAGCACTAGAGCAATTCCATAGCTCAAAAATTTTAAGTGAAGCAATAGAGCAATTCTAACAAATTATAGCATAATTTTGACTCTCTCAAATAAGTGTGTTCAGCAAGGATACTTGACATAAAACAAAAATCAAAACAAGCAAAGACTCATATAATACAAGATGCTCCAAGCAAAACTCATGATATGTGACGAATAAAAATATTGCTCCAAGTAAAACACCGATGGTCGTTAGAAGAAAGAGGGGATGCCACTCGGGGCATCCCCAAGCTTAGTTGCTTGTTTCTCCTTGAATATTATCTTGGGGTGCCATGGGGAATCCCCAAGCTTAGGCTTTTCGTACTCCTTATTCCTTCATCCATCGTGACCTCACCCAAAACTTGAGAACTTCAATCACACAAAACTTAACAAAACATTCGTGAGATCCATTAGTATAAGAAAACCAATCTTTACTTTAAGTACTGTATAAAACCCATTCCAATTTTTTTATTGCATTATATCTACTGTATTCTAACTTTACCATGGCTTATACCCCCCGATACAACCCATAGATTCATCAAAATAAGCACACAATGCAAAGAAAACAGAATCTGTCAAAAACAGAACAGTCTGTAAATATGCGAATTTCTATCATAATTATGTAACTCCAAAAATTCTAAAAAATTAGGAAAACATAGGCAATTTGCATATCAATCTTTTGTAAAAAAAAATTCATAAATTTTCGTCGCTTCTGCGAATTTAGACAATTCTTTTACTAGATGCAAAAGTTTCTGTTTTTCAACAGGATCAAATCAACTATCACCAAAGCTATCCCAAAGGCTTTACTTGGCACAAACACTAAAAGTAAAAACACAATCATAATAGAGGCATAATTTTGCAAACACTCAAGAACAGAAAGGAAAAAGCAAAAATAAATTTTATTCATTGGGTTGCCTCCCAACAAGCGCTATTATTTTATGCCCCTAGCTGGGCATAATGCATAGATCTAAGTATTGTCATCTTTAGTTCTAGATCCATAGGATGCCCTCATGATTGATTCATATGGTGGCTTAATTCTTGTTCTAGGGAAGTGTTCCATTCCCTTTCTTAGTGGAAGTTGAAATTTAATATTGCCTTCTTTCATATCAATCACGGCACATATAGTGCGTAAAAACGGTCTACAAACTATAATTGGACAAGACGGATTGCAATCAATATCAAGAACAATAAAATTTATGGGCACATAATTCCTATTTGCAAGAATAATAACATTATTAATTCTTCCTATAGGCTTTTTAATAGTAGAATCCGCCAAGTGCAAATTAAGAGAACATTCTTTAATATCGGTAAGACCAAGCACATCACATAAAGATTTCAGAATTGTGGAAACACTAGCACCCAAATCACATAAAGCAAAACACTCATAATTTTTAATCTTGACTTTAATGGTAGGTTCCCATTCATCATGTAATTTTCTAGGGATTGAGATCTCTAATTCCAACTTTTCTTCCAAAGCTTTCATCATGGCATCTAGGATATGTTTAGTAAAAGCTTTATTTTGTTCATAAGCATGGGGTGAATTTATCATGGATTGCAACAAACAAATACAATCAATAAAAGAGAAATTATCATAATTAAAGTCTTTGTAATCCAAAAGAGTGGGAACATCACTAGTTAAAGTTTTGACCACTCCAAACCCACTTTTATCAATTTTTTCATCAAGATTTTCACCCTCCAAATTATCGGGACACCTTCGAGCTAAAGTTGACTCTTCTTAAGTCCCTTTATCATCAATTTTAATCTTACTAAACAAAGAATCAATAGAAGAAACACCAATTACTTTAAGATCTTCATCATTTTTATGAAAGCAATCACCAGAAAACTCTCTTTCTAAAAATTCTCTTTTAGCTCTAAGCATAGTGGTTCTTTTCTTACTTTCATCCATAGAAACATATAAAGCTTTAATTGATTCTTCAACCTTGGGTACAAAAAATTTCAACTTGAGATTTTCTACATCATGAGAAATTCTATCAACGCTTCTAGACATATCATCAATCTTATTCAACTTTTCTTCTACCGTATTGTTGAAAACTTTTTGAGCATTGATAAATTATTTAATATTATTCTCAAGATCAGAGGGGTTCCTATTATTATTGTAAGAAGAATGACCATAGGAATTACCATAATTATTAGAGGAATTTCCCCGAAAAGGCCTAGGATTAAAATTACCTCTATAAGCATTGTTATTAAAATTGTTTCGCGAGACAAAATTAACATCAACTGGATCACTATTTTGCTCAATCAAAGTAGACAAATGCACATCATTAAGATTAATAGGAGCACTTTTATTAGCAACCAATTTCATAAGAGCATCAACTTTTTCACTCAAAGTACTAATTTCTTCAACCGAATGAACCTTTTTACGAGTAGGTGCTCTTTCGGTATGCCATTGTGAATAATTTGCCATAATATTATCAAGCAATTTAGTAGCTTCACCCAAAGTAATTTCCATAAAAGTACCACCCGCGGCGGAATCCAAAAGATTTCTAGAAACAAAATTCAATCCCGCATAAAAAATTGTATGATCATCCAAAGATTTAAACCATGAGTAGGATAATTTCTTAGCATCAACTTCATCCTTTCCCAAGATTGCACAACATGTTCATGCTCAAGTTGCTTAAAATTCATGATTTGAGTTCTAAGGGAAATAATTTTTGCGGGCAGAAAATACTTAGTAATAAAAGCATCTTTGCACTTATCCCAAGAATTGATACTATTGAGAGGCAAAGAGGAAAACCAAATTTTTGCACGATCTCGCAAAGAAAACAAAAATAATTTCAACTTCACAGTATCATTGTCCACATCTTTTTTCTTTTGCATATCACATAATTCTACGAATGTGTTAATATGGGATGTGGCATCCTCATTAGGAGTACCGAAAAATTGATCTTTCATAACAAGATTCAACAAAGCGGCATTAATATCACAAGATTCTGCACTAGTGGCGGCAGGAGCAATCGGAGTGCTAATAAAATCATTATTATTGGTATTGTAAAAATCACACAACTTGGTGTTTTCTTGAGTCATCCTGACTACGCAAACAAGATTGCACACAAAAACAGATCTGATGAGAAAAAGATGAACGAAAAAGAGGGCGAATAAAACGGCAAATTTGTGTGAAGTGGGGGAGATGAAAACGAGAGGCAAATGGCAAATAATGTAAATTGCAAGGAGATGAGATTTGTTATTAGGAACCTGATAGATGTTGATGATGTCTCCCTGGCAACGGCACCAGAAATTCCTTTTCATGTCGCTTGAACTACGTCGGTATTTCCCCAAAGAGGAAGGGATGATGCAGCACAGCTACGGTAGGTATTTCCCTCAGTTATGAAACCAAGGTATCAATCCAGTTGGAGAACCAAGCAACACTATGTAAACGGTACCTGCACACAAAGAACAAATACTTGCAACCCGATGCGTATAAGGGGTTGTCAATCCCTTCTTCGGGTAACGGTGCCAGAAATTGTCAAGTTGACGGGATAAAATTGTGATAGATTGGATAAATAGATCTTGATAAAACGCAAAATAAAAGATGCAAATAAAAAGTGTAGCAAGGTATTTTTGTGTTTTTGGAATAATAGATCTGAAAATAAAAGCAAATAAAAATAGATCTCAAAGCAAATATGATGAAGAATAGACCCGGGGGCCGTAGATTTCACTAGTGGCTTCTCTCAAGAAATAGCACACGGTGGGTAAATAAATTACTGTTGGGCAATTGATAGAACCTCAAATAATTATGAAGATATCCAGGCAATGATCATTATATAGGCATCACATCCAAGATTAGTAGACCGACTCCTGCCTGCATCTACTACTATTACTCCACGCATCGACCGCTATCCAGCATGCATCTAGTGTTTTAAGTTCAGGGAGAAACGGAGTAATGCAATAAGAACGATGACATGATGTAGACGAGATCTATTCATGTAGGAAGAGCCTCCATCTTGTTATCCTTAATAGCAATGACACATGCGTGTCTTGCTGCCCCTTCTGTCACTGGGAAAGAACACCGCACGATCGAACCCATCACAAAGCACCACTTCGCATGGCAAGAAAAATCGATCTAGTCGGCCTAACTAAACCAAAGATTTGAAGAAGAAATAAGAGGCTATAAGTAATCATGCATAAAAGAGATCAAAGAACTCAAATAACTTTCATGGATATAGATCTGATCATAAACTCAAAGTTCATCGGATCCCAACAAACACACCGCAAAAAGAGTTACATCAAATAGATCTCCCAGAGACCATTGTATTGAGAATCAAAAAGAGAGAAGAAGCCATCTAGCTACTGCCTACGGACCCGTAGGTCTACAATGAACTACTCACGCATCATCGAAGAGGCACCAATGAGGATGATGAACGCTGATTTGCTCACGAGGAAAAAATTCACTATTACTATATTCTTAAGTTGTTTCCTTTCTCATTAAAGGGTGATGCTAAGATATGGTTTAATTCTCTTGCTCCTAGTTGTGTGTGTAGTCCCCAGGATATGATATATTACTTCTCTGAAAAATATTTTCCTGCTCATAAGAAACAAGCTGCTTTACAGGAAATATTTAACTTTGTGCAAATTGAAGAAGAGAGTCTCCCACAAGCTTGGGGGAGGCTTCTCCAATTACCTAATTCTTTGCCTGATCATCCTATCAAGAAAAATGAAATACATGATATGTTTTATAATGGACTAACCGATGCTTCTAGGGACCACCTAGATAGTTGTGCTAGTTGTGTTTTCAGGGAACGAACTGTTGAACAAGCTGAAGGACTATTGAATAATATATTGAGCAATGATAATGATTGGACTCTTCCCGAACCACCACTTAAGCCAACTCCAAAGAAGAAAGGTATTCTATTTCTAAGTCATGAAAATATGAAAGAGGCAAAGAAATCTATGAAAGAAAAAGGTATTAAAGCTGAAGATGTTAAGAATTTACCACCTATCGAAGAAATACATGGTCTTAATACTGCAACACAGGTAGTAGAGGTAAATTCCCTCTATAGATTTGATGAAGGTGATATTCCTTATGCTAAATCTACTAGTCAATGCTTGGATGAATTTGATAACTTTATTGTTAAACAAGAAAACTTCAATGCATATGTTAGTAGACAATTGAAACATAATGCTTATATGACTGAATGCTTGGGTGACTATATGTTTAGAACTGTTAATGATCTCAAGGTTGTTAGTAAACATGCTTCCATGATAAAAACTCAAGTAGAACAAGTTCTTAAGGCACAAAATGATTTGCTTAATGAGATGAACAATAAAAAGAATGATCATGCTGTTAGAGTTATGACTAGAGGTGGTAAAATGACTCAGGAACTTTTGTATCCTGAAGGCCATCCTAAAAGAATTGAACAAGACTCTCAGAGAATTAATACTGATGCACCTAGTCCTTCTAGTAATAAAAGGAAAAAGAATGATGATAGGACTTTGCATGCTTCTAGTGAACCTATTATAGACACACCTGAGAATCCAAATGATATTTCTATTTCTGATGCTAAAACACAATCTGGTGATGAACATGAACCTAGTAATAAAGATAATGATGATGTTCATGTAGATGCTCAACCTAGTAATAATAATGATGTGGAGATTGAACGTGCTGTTGATCTTGATAACCCACAAACCTAAGAATAAAAGATATGATAAGAGAGACTTCATTGCTAGGAAACATGGTAAAGAAAGAGAGCCATGGGTTCAGAAATCCCTGCCCTTTCCTCCTAAAGCTTCAAAGAATAAGGATAATGAAGAATTTGAGTGCTTTGTTGAAATGCTTAGACCTGTCTTTTTCCGCTTGTGTTTGACTGATATTGTGAAAATGACTCCTTATGCTAAGTATATGAAAGATATTGTCACAAATAAAAGAAAGATACCAGAAGCTGAAATTTCCACCATGCATGCTAATTAAAAATTTAAAGGTGGAATACCAAATAAATTAGGAGACCCAGGAATACCAACTATGCCATGCTCCATTAAAAGAAACTATGTTAAAACTGCTTTATGTGATCTAGGAGCCGGTGTTAGTGTTATGCCTTTCTCTTTATATCGTAGACTTGATTTGAATAAGTTGAAACCAACTGAAATCTCTTTGCAAATGGCTGATAAATCAACTGCTATACCCATCGATATTTGTGAGGATGTGCCTATCGTAGTTGCAAATGTTACTATCTTAACGGACTTTGTTATTCTTGATATACCCGAGGATGACAGTATGTCGATCATCCTTGGTAGACCCTTTTTGAACACTGCAGGGGCTGTTATTGATTGCAATAAAGGCAATGTCACTTTTCATGTTAATGGTAATGAGCATACGGTACACTTTCCAAAGAAACAACCTCAAGTGAATAGTATCAATTATATTGGAAAAATTTCAACAGTTACTATTGGAGGTTTTGAATTCCCTATTCCTACTGTCAAAAAGGAATATGATATTCTTATTATTGGGGACATGCATATCCTCGTTGAGGTAACCTAGTGATATACGAAGATTCTCCGGCTTCATGTCATTCGGAAGAAGTTTGTTAATAAGACTTAAACAACCTTATTAATGGATTCCTTTTGACGGCCATGAGATGGATGAATTTAGTAAACACAACATTCTGTACCTATCCTTTACTTTCTGTTATTTAGAATTGATAAAGTAGAAATGCTATTATTTTACTATTTTCTGAATTTTCCATCCAATAAATAAAATGATGGCCAGAAAACAAAAGCTCTCCAAATGCCTTGAAAATTTAGTATGATTTTTCTACAATATTTAATAATTTTTGGCACTGAACACACCCCGGAGGGGTGCACCTGTGAGCCACAAGCTCACAGGGCGCGCCCACCCCCCCTAGGCGTGCCAAGCAGGCTTATGGGGCCCACGTAGGCCCCCTCACTTATGCCAATCACCCATCCACTTCTTCTTCCTCCGGACAAAATCACAAACTTGCTCAAACCCGTGCTCTTGCTCATCTTGCTGCCATTTTCAATCTCTTTGCTCGGAGCTCTGTTTCCGAAACTGTTTTAGGGGATTGTTCATCGGTATGTGACTCCTCCGTTGGTGCAATTAGTTTTGCTATAGTGCTTTATTTATTGCAAAATTTTGCTACTGTGGTGACCATGTTCTTGAGCTTGCATGTCAAATTTATATGGTCCAAAGTAGTTTTGTTGCATGATATAGCCTCTAGACACTTGTAGGAGTAGTTGTTATTAGTTTTGTTGAGTTTGGTTCACTTTTATTTTGAGTGACTAAAAATTTCAGAATTTTTCAGAGAAAAAGAGAACCTCCTCGGCTAAGGGGCTCATCTAGTCGAGATTTGGAGGAAACTCCGAAGAAAAGGCCCAAATACAATCTTCCATGTGCGGCGGAAGTTCGGTCGTGCGAGTGGCCAAGTGACATATTCTTGAAGGAGGCGGGAATTTATGAGGATTTCTATTATTTGGTGAACAAGGCCGGCATCATTCCCTTCCTCCAAGATAAGTGTGACCAATACCTCCTACTCACCAATACCTTCGTGCAAAATTTTCACTTTTATCCTAAGAAGGAACCACCCATGGTAGATTTTCACTTGTATGATGTGCCTAAGGAAATGACACTATATGATTTTTGCAATGTTTCAAAATACCCTATGAGGTCAGCATTACTGAGCCACATCCTAGGGACATGGAGGATTTCATTTTTGAAACTACTGTGGGGGAAGAGAGAGGAGTGTCAGAAGCTAGAGTTGCTAGTTAACATTTTCCCGTTTTATGTTATTATGCATTATTTGCCAGGAAATGTCTGATAGGTCATGGGGAGAGTGGAGGCCTTAGTGCACCTGACCTTGCTATTTTGCGCCATGCTTTATTTGCTGATAGAACTTTTAATTTGGGTGCCATGGTTGCTCGGCGGTTACACACAAACCGCTCGAAGGGTCGTATTTTTGAAGGTGTCTATGACTCCCGCCTCGTAGCACATTTTGAGATTCCTATTAGGAATGATGAGAAGGAGGAGATGCCGCTACCCTCTAAATATTTAGACTATGCTAGTATGGTAGCGTACAATTTTATTGACAAAGATAAGCAAAAGCGACTCCTCTACAACTTAGTATTCAGCCAGGGCACTCATGAGGTTATTACTTTGCCTGCATCGTCTTTATTCGATATTTATTCATTCAGGTACATTATTATGCCCGAGGACATTTATGCACACTGGGGTCTGGCACAACCCCGAGCACCTGAGCCAGTACCAGCACCTGAGCCATATCATGAGCCTGTTTATCAGTGGGAGCCACAGGAGCTCGCCAACTAGTGGAACCCTCAGGACCCTTCGCAGTATCCAGGAGAGGGTTATTTCCAGCCATGGCCATAGACCAACTTAGGCCAAAAGCCTAAGCTTGGGGGAGTACGTATCTCTCACCGACATTACATTCATGCATCACACATTCATTCCAGTTGTCGGTGTTCATCCTTTTTCATTGTATAATCCATGTTAGTTTATTTTTCTTGCTTTCTTCTTGTGTGTTTGAAAAACTTTGATAAAATCCAAAAATATTTCTCGCTTCTTTTTAGTTTTTCTTTCTAGTTTAATTAGATGTAGTATTAAAAGAAAACCCAAAAAGATTTCTTACTCTTCTTTTACTTGTTGGGAGCTTTCCCATGTAAATAGTTTTTCTCGTTTTCGTTTTACTTGCTTCAGAAAAATAAAAACTCCAAAAATATTTCAGTGTGTTTCTCTAAAATTCTTTTCTTTTTCTTTGGGTCGTAAGGAGAAGACCACGATGAACATGCTGAGTGGCTCTCATATGCATTATTGTTGATCTAACGGAGAGCCCATATTACCTTGTCTTCTCCTTTGAATAAATGTTTGCAGATTCCAGCTTAGTCCAATGCACGTGCACTCTTATTATTATTCACATCGTTCGGTCATGCAAGTGAAAGGAAATAATGACGATATATGATGAAATGATTGAGATGAAAAAAAGCTAGTATGAAGTCGACCTATTTTGTTTTTGTAAATATGATTAGCTCATTGTTCCTGATTCAGCCTATTATGAATGAAACATGTTTGCAATGGCAATTAGATATTATAGTTACTCATGCCATGCTTAATTAGCTAGGAGTGGATAATGGTTTATCTTGTGCGCCAACATGCATTTAAAATGGTTATGATGTAGTATCATAGGATAGTATCCTCCTTTGAGTGATTCAAGTGGCTTGACTTGGCACATGTTCACGCATGTAGTTGAATTAAAAACAACATAGCCTCCACAATATGTATGTTCATGGTGATTTATATCCTACTCATGCTTGTACCCAATGTTGATTAATCTCAATGCATGTTTATGATCATTGTCGCTCTCTAGTTGGTCGCTCCTCAATCCTTTTGCTAGCCTACACTTGTACTAAGCGGGAATACTGCTTGTGAATCCACTTCCTTGAACCCAAAGTTGTTCCATATGAGTCCACCATACCTACCTATATGCGGTATTTAACTGCCGTTCTAAGTAAATTTGCATGTGCCAAACTCTAAACCTTCAAATAATAATCTGTTTTGTATGCCCGAATCACTCATGTAGCGACTGGGGGCTGTCAGTATCTTCCATGCTAGGTGGGTTATTGTCACGATGAGTGTTTATTCAGTTGTCATTCACGAGAAAGTGGCTGGTAATTGGGATGCCCAGTTCCATGATCAAAATCAAAATCAAAATATAATAATGAAACAAAAATCTCCCGGATTTTTGTTTGTATGGACGGTACCCGTGGATTCGGCTAGCTGTGGATTGTGTTTGTTGGTGGAGGGGGAGTAAAAAAATTACCATTCTGTTTGGGAACCGCCTATAATGTGTCTCGCATGGAAGATAGTGAGATCTCTTGGTTGCTACATTGACAATGAAAGCATACCTCTCAAAATTATATTCATCTCTATTTTAAAAGCTTCGAGCTCTGGCACCTCTGCAAATCCCTGCTTCCCTCTGCGAAGGGCCCATCTATTTACTTTTATTGTTGAGTCATCATCCTCTTACTAAAGCACCAGCTGGAGAGCACTATTGTCATTTATATGCTTTGTTTTTATTCGATATTGTGTATGACTGTGACTAGATCTCTTTTGCCATAAATTACAATGTCCAGTCAGTCCTTGATCTTTAGGGGTGCTCTGCATTTATGTTTTGCGGTCTCAGAAAGGGCTAGCGAGATACCATTTTGTCATATTATATCATGATTGTTTTGAAAAAAGTGTTGTCATCCGAGATATCTTATTATTACTCGCTAGTTTGTTATGCTATTGATATGAGTAAATTTGAGACCTAACTGTTATTGTGAATATGGTTAGTTCATAATCTTTGCTGAAAACCTGAACATTGGTTAGACATATTTGCAACAGCAAGATCAAACAGAGTTTGTAAAAGTTTTTCTTTGTCACTTTCAGTTTGTCAACTAAATTGCTTGAGGACAAGCAATGGGTTAAGCTTGGGGGAGTTGATACGTCTCAATCGTATCTAATTTTCCAAACTCTTTTTCCCTTGTTTTGGACTCTAATTTGCATGATTTGAATGGAACTAACCCGGACTGACGCTGTTTTCAGCAGAATTGCCATGGTGTTATTTTTGTGCAGAAATAAAAGTTCTCGGATTGACCTAAAAATTTTATGGAGAATATTTCTGGATTATATAAAAAAATATTGGCGGAAAAAGATACCAGAGGGGGCCATCCAGGAGCCACAAGCCCTGGGGGCGCGCATACCCCCCCCCCCCCCAGGGTGCGCCCTGCAGGCTTGTGGGCCCCCTGGACCATCTACAACCCTAACTCCAACTCCATATATACCTATTCACAAAGAAAAAAATCAGGGAGAAGGATTCATCGCATTTTACTATACGGAGCCGCCGCCACCTCCTCTTCTTCATCGGGAGGGCTGATCTGGAGTCCGTTCGGGGCTCCGGAGGGTGGAATCCGTCGCCATCGTCATCATCAACCTTCCTCCATCACCAATTTCATGATGCTCACCGACGGGAGTGAGTAATTCCATCGTAGGCTTGCTGGACGGTGATGGGTTGGATGAGATTTATCATGTAATCGAGTTAGTTTTGTTTTGATCCCTAGTATCCACTATGTTCTAAGATTGATGTTGCTATGACTTTGTTATGCTTAATGCTTGTCACTAGGGCCCGAGTGCCATGATTTCAGATCTGAACCTATTATGTTTTCATGAATATATTTGTGTTCTTGATCCTATCTTGCAAGTTGTAGACACCTATTACGAGTTATGATCCGCATACCCCAAGGTGACAATAATTGGGATTCTTTCCGGTGATTACCATAATTTGAGGAGTTCATGTATTCACTAAGTGCTAATGCTTTGTTCCGGTTGTCTATTAAAAGGAGGCCTTAATATCCCTTAGTTTCCTTATGGATCCTGCTGCCACGGGAGGGTAGGACAAAAGATGTCATGCAAGTTCTTTTCCATAAGCACGTATGACTATATACGGAATACATGCCTACATTATATTGATGAATTGGAGCTAGTTCTTTTTTGCCCTAGGTTATGACTGCTACATGATGAATATTATCCAACACAATTATCCATCACTGATCCAATGCCTACGAGTTTTTCACATATTGATCTTTGCTAAGTTACTTTCGTTGTTACTATTGTTACAATCACTACAAAACTGCTACTGTTACTTTTGCCACCGTTACCGTTACTATCATACCACTTTGCTACTAAATACTTTGCTGCAGATATTAAGTCTTTCAGGTGTGGTTGAATTGACAACTCAACTACTAATACTCATGAATATTCTTTGGCTCCCCTTGTGTCGAATCAATAAATTTGGGTTGAATACTCTACCCTCAAAAACTGTTGCGATCCCCTATACTTGTGGGTTATCAATAGCCACTTCCAAAACCCTAACAATTCGGTCACACCGATATGGATCTCGGTCTCACCGAGATGGCCTTACCAACTCTCTGTTGCTTGTTGCAATTATTTTGGTCCCACCGAAATGTTGCAATCGTCTCACCGAGATGGCTTGACTGATTCTCTGTTGCATTATTGCTTCACTTCCGTCCCACTGAGATGATGCAATCGGTGCCACCGAGATGAGGTTTTCCCTAAGGCCTAGCACATCGGTCCCACCGAGTTGTTCCCGTCGATCCCACCGAGATTCCCAACATTCATATTTTTGTACAGATCGGTGCCACCGAGTTTTCCGATTAGTGCCACCGAGATGAGTCAAAAGTGTGTAACGGTTGGATTTTGTGTGGAGGCTATATATACCCCTCCACCCCTTCTTCCTTAGTAAGGAGAGCCATCAGAATGTGCCTACACTTCCACCATTCATTTTCTGAGAGAGAACCACCTACTCATGTGTTGAGATCAAGAGATTCCATTCCTACCATTTGAACCTTGATTTCTAGCCTTCCCCAAGTTGCTTTCCACTCAACTCCTTCTTCCACCATAGCCAAATCTATGAGAGGGAGAGTTGAGTGTTGGGGAGACTATCATTTGAAGCACAAGAGTAAGGAGTTCATCATCAACACACCGTCTATTACCTTTTGGAGAGTGGAGTCTCCTAGATTGGTTAGGTGTCGCTTGGGAGCCTCCGACATGATGTGGAGTTGAACCAAGAAGTTTGTAAGGGCAAGGAGATCGCCTACTTTGTGAAGATCTACCCGAGTGAGGCAAGTCCTTCGTGGGCGATGGCCATGGTGGGATAGACAAGGTTGATTGTTCGTGGACCCTTCGTGGGTGGAGCCCTCCGTGGACTCGCGCAACCGTTACCCTTCGTAGGTTGAAATCTACATCAACGTGGAAGTACGATATCACCACTATCAGAACCACGCAAAAATTCTCCGCGTCTCCATTGCGTTTGCACACTCCAATCCCATCCCTTTACATTCTTGCACTTCCATGTTTTACTCTTTCCACTGCTCATACTCTTGCTACGCTAGTGTAAAATGTATTGTGTATCCATTAACTTGTGCTAAACTCAACCTCAACTTCAAGAAACTAAAAACTGCCACTTTTACTTGTTAAGGGTCTAATCACCCCCCCCCCTCTAGACCCCTCTTATCGATCCTTTCAATTGGTATCAGAGCATTGGTCTCCATTGCTTTGGTTTAATCTCCATTGGAGGAAGATGGGCGAGTCTACGTTCAGGAGCATTAGACGTAGAGTGCCTATTCTTGATGAGGAATTTTATGGTTCATGGAAAAATGAGAAGCTTGAGATTTTCAATGAATATAATTTGAACAAGTAGATTCTTAGCCCTTATGTGACTCCCATTAATCCTTTGCATCCTACCCCCAATGAGTATCTTGACATGGTTCGCAGTCTTAGCATTATCGATCTTATCATTAGAGGATTGCCTAGAAATGTGCTTGTTTGCTTGCCGACCTTTGAATGGGCATACACTATATGGAATTATCTTGAGGAACATTTTCCAAATTACTCTTTGAAAAATCTCAATGAAATTCTTCAAAAGTCCATTGCTTTCCATAAGATCAAGCCTAGTGATCCCAAGTTTGATGAATGTCTATTTGAGCTCCGTGATCTTATGCGTGCTAAGGGTGACATTGGAACCATTAGTAGCATCATCACAGAAACCATTAGAATTCATAAACTTGAACATTGTCATGGTCATAAGTCTAATGAATCACTTGATCTAGGTGATGATCACACACATGACGATGATGATGACATTGAGCATGGTTATTATGATGAGGACAAAGAATTTGATATCAAATGTGAGAAGACAATGAGGAATCTTAGTCTCATGGCTAATCTTCGAAATTACATATCCGGAGGAAAAGAGTGGACTCTTTATAGTGGATGTACCGATCACATGACCGGAGATAAAGACATGTTCCGTGGGCTTGCCAAATGATGGTCCATGCAAGTATGTCACTTTTGGAGACAACTCCAAGGGTAAGGTACTTTGCCTTGTTAAGGTGGCCATATCAAATGACAGCATGCTCATTGAATCTCTTGGTTACAATCTTCTTTATGTATCTAGACTAGCCGACTTTGGTTTCAATGTTCTATTTACCGAAGTAGATTGCCAAGTGTCTCTTCGAGATAATCATAATATGGTCTTTATCGTTACTCGTAGAGGTGATCTATACATTGTTGATTTCACTAAGAGAGCCCAACCTCATACTTGTTTAATTGCTAAGTCTTCTAAAGGATGGTTATGGCATAGAAGATTAGGCCATGTTGGCATGCGAAATCTTGATAAACTTATTAAAGGTGATCATATCCTTGATGTTAAAGATGTTATATTTGACAAGGATAGATTTCGTAGTGCTTGTCAAGCAGGGAAACAAGTTGGAGAAAGTCATCCCATGAAGAACATCATGACCACGAGAATACCACTTGAGCTACTTCACATAGATCTCTTCGGTCCCAATGCTTACAGGAGTCTTGGTGGTAACTCTTTCGGTTTGGTCATTGTTGATGATTTTTCAAGATTTACGTGGGTGTTCTTTCTTGATGACAAATCGCAGGTCCAAAAGATCTTCAAGAACTTTGCTAAGAAGGCCCAAAATCAATTTGAAGTGAAGATCAAGAAGGTTTGAAGTGATAATGGAACGGAGTTCAAGAATGCCAATGTGGATACCTTTCTTGACGAAGAAGGGATTTCACATGAGTTCTCGGCTACGTACACACCTCAATAGAATGGAGTTGTTGAGAGGAAGAACCAGACTCTAGATGGCGAGAACGATGCTTGATGAATACAAGTCGCCAAGACACTTTTGGGCGGAAGCGGTTGAGACAGCTTGTCATGCTACAAATCGACTATATCTTCACAAGCTTCTTGGTAAAACAGCATACGAGCTACTCACCGGTAACAAACCCCAAGTTGGATACTTTCAAGTATTTGGCTCAAGGTGCTACATTCTTGATAAGCATCGTTGTTTGAAATTTGCTCCTAAGTCTCATGAAGGTTTTCTACTCGGTTACGGCTCAAACTCTCACACTTACCGTGTCTACAACAATTTCACCTGAAAGGTTGAAGAGACGGTAGATGTGAAGTTTGATGAATCTAACGGCTCGCAAGTAGAGCAACTGCCAATTGATGTAGGAGACAAAGACCCCTCGGAAGCAATTCAAGATTTATCTATAGGGAAGATCCATCCAACGGAGGTGAAGGAGAGTACTTCGTCCGTTCAAGTGGAAGCCTCTACTTACACCAAGGTGAACCACAAGTTGACATGGAGGCATCCACAAGTGGAACACGACAAGACGAAGGAAATGAAGAAGTACAACAATATGAACCACCTAAACCTCCTTCTCCACCTCCACAAGCGAACGACAACGCCACCAGCAATGAAGAAGAAGATGATGATGAGGATGTTCCACCACAACCCAAGCAAAATCCCTCACGAGTTAGAGTAAGAGTCTCAAAGGATCATCCCATTGAACAAATCTTCGACGACATCAAAACTGGGAGAATCACTCGCTCTAAAACTTGTTTGGCTAACTTTTGTGAACACTACTCATTCATTTCTAGTATTGAACCTATGAAGGTAGAAGAATCCCTTGAGGATCCGGATTGGATAAATGCTATGCATGAAGAGCTACACAACTTCGAGAGGAATCAAGTATGGACATTGGTTGAGAAGCCCAACGATGATCGAAATGTCATTGGAACCAAGTGGGTGTTCCGGAACAAGCAAGATGAGGATGGACAAGTTGTGTGCAACAAGGCCCGTCTCGTTGCTCAAGGTTGCACTCAAGTCGAAGGTATGGACTATGGTGAGACATATGCCCTTGTTGCTAGAGTTGAATCCATTCGCATCTTACTTGCTTATGCCAATCACCATGATATCACTCTATACCAAATGAATATTAAAAGTGCTTTTCTAAATGGTGAAATTGAGGAGGAAGTGTATGTTAAACAACCTCCCGGCTTTGTTAATCCCAAGAAACCTAATCATGTCTACTAACTTCACAAAGCTCTTTATGGTCTTAAACAAGCTCCTAGAGCTTGGTATAAATGCTTGACCAAGTTTCTCATTGAAAAAGGCTTTGAAATTGGGAAAATTGATTCTACTCTTTTTACTAAAAGAGTTAATGGAGAATTATTTGTATGCCAAATCTATGTTGACGATATCATATTTGGTTCTACTAACCCTCATTTTAATGAAAAGTTTGGAAGGTTAATGTCGAAAAAGTTCGAGATGTCTATGATGAGTGAACTCAAATTTTTCCTTGGTTTGCAAATCAAGCAAACTAAGGAAGGTACCTTTGTCTCACAAACAAAGTATATGAAAGATCTTTTCAAGAAGTTCAACATGCAAGAAAGCAAAGGTATGAAAACACCAATGCCTACTAGTGGACATC
Organism: Thinopyrum elongatum; assembly: GCA_011799875.1. Classification (NCBI taxonomy): domain Eukaryota; kingdom Viridiplantae; phylum Streptophyta; class Magnoliopsida; order Poales; family Poaceae; genus Thinopyrum; species Thinopyrum elongatum. The sequence continues at coordinate 220,355,191 of CM022300.1, read as the reverse complement.
TTGACTTGATGAAGGATGGCAACCCGGTTGACCAAAAGGTTTGCCGATCTATGATTGGTTCATTATTATATCTTTGTGCCTCTCGTCCCGATATTATGCTAAGTGTGTGCATGTGTGCACGATATCAAGCTACTCCAAAAGAATGTCATCTTAAGGCCGTGAAAAGGATAGTGAGATATTTGATTCATACACCAAACTTTGGCATTTGGTACTGTAAGAGGTCATCTTTTGACCTTGTTGGCTATTCCGACTCGAACTATGCCAGTGACAAGGTTGATAGAAAGTCCACTTCGGGTACATGTCAATTTCTTGGTAGGTCCCTTGTGTCAGTGTCTAAACAGGCGGATCTCGGGTAGGGGGTCCCGAACTGTGGATCTTGGATCGATGGGGAACAAGGGACGTGGGACACGATATTTACCCAGGTTCGGGCCCTCTCTAAGAGGTAATACCCTACGTCCTGCTTGATTATATTGCTTGCGTATATGGGGATTACAGAATTGATCTACCATGAGATCAGATGAACTAAACCCTAAGCTAGTAGGATGGTGATTGTTCTCTTTCTTAACCTCTATGGACTAAACCCCCCGGTTTATATAGACACCGGGGGTACTAGGGTTATACATACTCGATTACATCAAGGAAGCAGGAACGCCGAATCTTCCATCTTGACTTGGGGTGTACATCAAGGCACAAAAAAGGTCTTTGGTCCGGATATAGTGCAGGCCAACTGTCCAGTCCATGAGAGATAGGTCGACAGCCCGAGGACCCCCTAGTCCAGGACTCCTTCAGTAGCCCCCAAACTAGCCTTCAACGCCGGCTTCTCGTAATTCCCACATCTGCAGTCTCCGGCTTGTAGGTGAGTTCCTCCTGTGTATTCAAAATAGTCCTTTCCAGCCGAACTTTTAGAGAGTATTCGGCCCATAGGCATAGTCATGTCGTATCCGGCATCCGAACTATCAATTTTTCTTAACCCTGAAGGCCAACTGTTCAAATGTACTTAGTACCCGCAACTGAGATTTTTCGGTGAAGGGTCGTGGCCGATTATAAACATTGAACCGTCATGAAAACGCGATGTGCGGCCCGAGGCCGCCCCTCTGTTGGCACGTCCCATCAAGGTGGAGATCGTGTCCCGCTTTTTAAGGGATTTAATAAATGATTCCCTGTATCCCACTCGCGCATAACGCCACGAGTACATCGGGAAGTGGCGAGGCCAGCGGCGCATTTAAAGGACTCTTTGTATCACGACCGCTTATAAAAAGAGACCAGCCGTAGTTATTACTTCACGCCTTCCTCTCCCTTTCACCATAGCCTTAGCAAAGCACCAGTGCCCCAGCTCAATTTTGTGACACCCTGATTTTGGCAACTTTTTCTTTTCAAACTTTTCTTGGCTTTATTTGAAATTGGAATGGTTTTTGAATCTTTCTAGTTGGTCTTGGAAACTTTTGAATCTTTTCAAGTAATCCAAAGCCCTCATCATTTTGCCAAAACCTTGCCAAATATCTCTAGGACCCAAATCCCTATTTAAATCTTTTCCAATAGCCCTTTTCTTTTATTTGGGAATTAGGTCATCACTATGGGTTTGTGAAGCAACCTATAGCCCTGGTGATCAGAAAATTCTCAAATAATTCCCTAAAATACCATGGACCATATCTTGCCCCAATATCCAAAAATATTCCATGGCCTAATTCAAATATTTTGCAAAACAATTCAGTTTTGTTCCTGGACAGTCTGAACCCTTGTGAAGGAAGTGCATGCTAGGATTATCCAAATGCTCTGAAATTTTTGTGGCATGAGGACAACTACAAATGACTTCCCTCCACCAAGTTTCAGCCTCAGGATATCATCCAAGTGAGTGGTACCTCAACATTCAGATTTTGGACCAGATTTGTAGGTTACACATGAACTACCCTCAAATCTCATCCAAACCTCCTCAAATTTGGTCAGCTCGTAGTCCTTCCAACCTAGATCACTCTAGACAATCTCTTTGGTCTAACTCTCCACCTCTCCAGATCCCTCTCTAGATTGCTGTCAAAAACTGTTGTTGATCATACCCTTCATCTCAGACCAAACCAAGCCAAACCAGGGGTGTAGGTGAGACGAGTGATCACGACAGCTACGACCTCATGAGGAGAACTATCCCACACAAGACTTGGAGCTAACTGTTGTGGTTCATGCCCTGAAGATTTGGAGGCATTATCTTAATGGACAACGATGTGAAATATACACAGACCATAAGAGTCTCAAGTATATTTTCACTCAACCCGACCTGAACCTCAGGCAGCGAAGATGGCTTGAGCTAGTCAAGGACTATGATGTTGGAATAAACTATCATCCAGGGAAAGCGAATGTGGTCGCTGACGCCCTGAGCAGGAAACAAGCTGCTGTGAATGCACTAGTTGAGGGTATGCATCCGAGCTTACAAGAAGAGTTTGTCAAGCTCAATATGGTGCTATGCGGCCCAATGACCCCGGACACGTTGGAAATTACTCCAACCCTCATGGAGGAAATCAAGGAAGCACAGAAGTCAGATGAAGAAATTTGGGAGATCAAGGAGTTAATTCAGCAAGGGAAGGCCAAGTCCTTTCGTGTAGATGAACAGGGTACCGTGTGGTTCGAGAAACGAATTTGTGTGCTGAATCAGAACAACTTGAGGCAAAAAGTACTCAAGGAAGCACATGAGTCCGCATATTTGATCCACCCGGGAGGTACCAAGATGTATCAGGACTTGAGAGAAACTTTTTGGTGGTCTGGAATGCGGAAAGATATAGCATACTATGTCGCCTGCTGTGACATTTGCAACAAGGTCAAAGCAGAGCATCAGAAACCCGCTGGCTACTGCAACCTTTACCGGTGCCCCAGTGGAAGTGGGACGACATATGTATGGATTTTATTGTGGGACTGCCCAAGTCCACGAGAGGCAATGATGCTATTTGGGTCATTGTAGACATACTCACGAAGGTGGCTCACTTTATCCCAGTAAAGACCACTTTCAACGCAAATCAGCTGGCACAACTCTACATGTCCTGGATAGTCAGTCTGCACGGAGTACCCAAGTCTATCACTTCAGATAGGGGTTCCCTATTTACCTCAGCATTCTGGCTACGGCTACATCAAGCTTTGGGAACCATGCTGAAACACAGCACAGCGTACCATCCGCAACGGATGGACAGACCGAGCGAGTGAACCAAATATTAGAGGATATGCTTTGGTCATGTGCTCTCTCCCATGGACCCAAATGGGAGGATAGTTTGCCGTATGCTGAATTCTCCTACAACAACAGCTATCAGGCAAGTCTCAAGATGTCGCCTTTTGAGGCATTGTACGGACGGAAGTGCCGAACACCGCTGAACTGGTCCCAAACAGGAGATAGTCGCATCTTTGGCACGGACTTGATGCTCGAGGCCGAGAGGCAAGTTAAGGATATTCAGGAACGTCTTCGAGCAGCCAAGTCCTGACAGAAGAGTTATTATGACCCAAAGCACCGAGAAATAACTTTCGAGCCCGGAGAGTATGCTTACCTACGGGTAAATCCTATGAAGGGAGTGAAGAGGTTTCATACTCGGGGAAAGTTGGCCCCAAGATACATCGGTCCCTTTCCAGTGATTGCTAGGAAGGGCAGAGTCGCATATCAGTTGGAATTGCCACCAGCATTGTCAGAAGTTCATGATGTCTTTCACATCTCACAGTTAAGGAAATGCATTGCACCCCCAGCCAAGCAAGCGGATATGAGTGAGCTAGAGCTGGCTAAGGATTTGACTTATGAGGAAAAACCTGTCAGGATCTTGGATGAGATGGAAAGAACCACGAGGAGTAAGGTGATAAGATTTTACAAGGTGCTGTGGGAGCACCACACTAAGGAAGAGGCTACTTGGGAAAGAGAAGATTTTCTCAAATCCGCATATCCATACTTGTTCCCTGAGCAACCAAATCTTGAGGACGAGATTCATCCTAAGGGGGGTAGGTTTGTGACACCCTAATTTTGGCAACTTTTCTTTTCAAACTTTTCTTGGCTTTATTTGAAATTGGAATGGTTTTTGAATCTTTCTAGTTGGTCTTGGAAACTTTTGAATCTTTTCAAGTAATCCAAAGCCCTCATCATTTTGCCAAAAACTTGCCAAATATCTCTAGGACCCAAATCCCTATTTAAATCTTTTCCAATAGCCCTTTTCTTTTATTTGGGAATTAGGTCATCACTATGGGTTTGTGAAGCAACCTATAGCCCTGGTGATCAGAAAATTCTCAAATAATTCCCTAAAATACCTTGGACCATATCTTGCCCCAATATCCATAAAATATTCCATGGCCTAGTTCAAATATTTTGCAAAACAATTCAATTTTGTTCCTGGACAGTCTGAACCCTTGTGAAGGAAGTGCATGCTAGGATTATCCAAATGCTCTGAAATTTTTGTGGCATGAGGAAAACTACAAATGACTTCCCTCCACCAAGTTTCAGCCTCAGGAGATCATCCAAGTGAGTGGTACCTCAACATTCAGATTTTGGACCAGATTTGTAGGTTACACATGAACTACCCTCAAACCTCATCCAAACCTCCTCAAATTTGGTCAGCTCGTAGTCCTTCCAACCTAGATCACTCTAGACAATCTCTTTGGTCTAACTCTCCACCTCTCCAGATCCCTCTCTAGATTGCTGTCAGAAACTGTTATTGATCATACCCTTCATCTCAGACCAAACCAAGCCAAACCAGGGGTGTAGGTGAGACGAGTGATCGAGGGTCGACATGTTGGACAAGATTTGCCAGGCATACATGGCCTCTTGGTGGCAAACACCGTGGTGAGCATGGCTGCGACATGTCTGTCGCCGCGCTTTGGACGCCGCCAGGCTCAGGTCGCGTCGGAGCGAGACGCCCGCGTCGCCGTACCCCGTCTACTTGTGTCGACAAGCTCCCCGCATGCCACCTAGCCCCTCTAGACTCTTCCCCCTCACTGGAGAAGCTCTCGACGGCCGCCATGCCCACGGGCACTGTGCCGCCCGTGCGGCCACAGTTGCGGCGCCGCTCGTCTTCTTCCTCGTGAGCAGTCTCTTCGCGCATTTAATGCCTATGCCTTCTCCCGTCTCTTCGCCCCGCGCCACAACGGCCAGCTCACCGTCCTTGCTCCAGTGGCATAGCCACATCGCCGCCGAGCCAGAGAGCTCGCCGAGCCTCGCCCCCGCCTATAAATAGCCCCACCCGGCCTCGCTCACTCCTCACCCCTCTCCCTCCATCCTCAATTGCCTTCCTAAGCAATAGCCAAGGACGAGAGGCCCTCTGGCCTCGAACTTCACCGGAGCTCCTCCGCCGCCCTCGCTCTATCGACAGCCACCTCCATTCCACCTCAGCCCCACCTGAGACCACCATCGTGCTCAGCTCATTCCACTAGTCCTTCCAGAGCCGCCGCCCGATCGAACTGCTGCCGGATTCGCCATCCCCGACGACCACCGTAGCCACCACCTGCCGGAGAAGAAGGGCGCGACGCCGTTCGACCACCTCTGGAGAATCTACGAGTACGGGTGTGCTCGTCGTCGACCGGCCGATCCATCCCCGCAATCCCCGAGCCCAACCGCTGGCGATCAGCGCCGGTGAGCCGCCCCTCTCTCTGCCCTCTCTCTCTGCTATGTTTTAAACGAACGGGCCCCACCTGTCATCCACTTGCCGAAGCGGTAAGTGGAGGCGCCTCGGGCGTTTACGCCTTCGACGTGGCCCATTCCAGGTTTTTTTAATTTTTTGATTTCATTTATTTAAACAGTTTTGACCAGCAGATTTGACCACTAATAACTTTTTATTAAAAGGTCCAAATCACCTGATTCTTTTTGCATTGTGTTGGTATTAAACTCCTTTATTTTCTGACCAAGTTTGGTATTTTTCCAATACTCACAGAATTGTTGGTTAACAAAACGGTTTTATGTGACATTTTCTTTTGCTATTTAAAAATGTTTTCAGAAGGAGATTCTTGTGGATTTGAAGACCAGGAGTATTTGAACAACCCAACCGAGCAAGGCAAGCCAGGACATCCATCTTATGAAGCATTTCATAGCATTGCATATTTCACATTAATCACTTGCATTTAATTACCATAGATAATTCAAAGTAAGTTATTCAAATGCCTAATGTTGACAACTCAAGTTGATGTGATGAACCACTATGTTTGCTAAATGAAACTTAGTCAGTTGATCAAGAGTCGCCTGTCCGGGCTTACCCATGCAACCACATTTGCCAGTATGGGACGGCCTTGATTTGGTCTGGCTCCGTGCTCTTTCACCGGTACCTCCAGACAGGGAGGGTTATGCGTGCGTGCTGCCCTGATCAGGCAGACTGCGATAACCCTATGAGCCCAGTTGAGTTTTGTGCCGGCGTCCCCATTTGGGATAGTTTAGTTAGGCCACGATGGTGGCAGGTGTCACGAGGTGACACGGGGCCACCCAAGGCTTGACTCCGAGGGAGTGTGATTGCCGGTGGTACGATGGGAGAGTCACGAGTTAGGCGGGTTTCATTGGAGCAACGCCGGTCCACCCGAATGGGATCACAAGGTTAGGTGCTCCATGGTGTGGGTAAAGGGCGCAACCTCTGCAAAGTGTAAAATCTATTCGAATAGCCGCGTCCACGGTATTGGACAGCCCGTCCAGACCTCTCTAGGTGATCAACCGTAATAACCATAGTAATGATGGAAGTACTTGCCTTATGAGCGGAAGTACTCGTTGGCATCGAGTATTCCGAGGTTTGTGAGACAACCCGAATATGAGTAAGTTAATAACAGTAAGTGAATCATTTAAGACTTAACATGTTGATTGCCATGCTATTATTTGCTGCATACTTGGTTGTCATGTGCTTGCGAGTACATTCAAAGTACTCACCTGGCGTATCATGCCAGATGCAGGAGAAGACTAAGACGGAGGTCTCGAAGGTCCGTGTTGTGATGACTAGGATGTGTCCTCAGTAGTGTCCCTGTGGATGGAGTTACTATCATGTTCTGCTACGTAGTAGTCTTTCGCTGTAGTTTCCCGCAGTAATACCGAGGCCCTGGTATGTTAGATAAATAATGTAGATACTGTCATAGCACTAGATGTGCTTTTGGCCTCGATGATCATGTAATATATAAGCTTGTACTCGACTATTATCAATAAAAGTTCAGCTATGTTTTGTTCCAAGTGGTTGCGTGTTTCCAGAAGACATGATCTCTGGGTTGGAAACATTGGTAAACCGGTTCTCTGAGCCGGGGTGCCACAAATTTCCCTCAAAAGATCTCCCTCCCCCGCACTCGGCCATGGCCGGATCCAGAGCGAAGGGTAAGTGGGAGGCTTCAAGCATTTCAAACAACGACATTGAGGACCTAAAGCGAGGGGGCTACCTCTCCCCCAACATTTCTCATCGGGCCCCTGAGGAGGGCCAGGTCGTGCCAACGCCCCGCGCCGGCGAGCGGGTGGTGTTCATTCCCACTTTATTTGGGGATTGGGCTTCCCACTCCACCCGTTCGTTCGAGGGTTAATGTTCTATTTCGGGCTCGACTTCCACGACCTGGCTCCGAATTCCTTCCTCCACATCTCAGCCTTCATCACCGTCTGCGAAGCTTTTCTTCGGATCCTGCCACACTTCGGCTTATGGCTGAAGGTTTTCAACGTCAAGCCGTAGATCATTGATGGTCAGCACACAGATTGCGGGGGTGCTATGGTGAGCAGGCTCACCCGGCTTGGATGGCCAGAGGGTGTGTTCATAGACACGGTCAAGATCTGGCAAAAAGAATGGTTCTACATCATCGAGCCCCGTGGCGCGGCTTGGGCGGCTGCTCCGGAGTTCAGATCTAGACCCCCTGCGAGGTTAACCTCGTGGACCAAGACAAAAAAATGATAAAGGCGGGAGCCACGCTGACCAATGTGGTCCAGATCATGCTCCACTGTCGTCTCCTTCCTTGCCAACTTCGGGCTGCTCCAATGTGGTCCTAGAAGCCCGAAGACCTGCACACCATGCAGCACTTCTATGGCACCACCCACGAGAAGCTGTGGAAGGTGTTGTTCAAGCCGCAGAAGACGTGGCCAGCCGAAGGGGAGGACATTGGGCTCGACGCCGAGAATCGTCCTAAGGAGGTAATGTAGTTTTATTCACTTTATGTTTGGATATTTGCATCCCTGCTATGAGGGCTGGCTTAAGAGGGCCGTGCGGATTAATAGTCTGGCCCCACTACCCGAAGACCCCAGGTCGGCTCAGCTGGAAGAGATGCTGATCGTGGCGCCTTACAAGGCACTAGAGAAAAAGGAGAAGAAGAAAAAAAAAAGCACGACCCGGGCCTCCGCTCACGAGTTCCTCCGGACACCAAGTCTGGGGACACCCACGCCCCCTCTACACACAAGGGGGAGCAGGATGAAGATGAGGAGGAGGAGGAGGAGGAGAGCGACTCCTCCCACACCAGAAAAAGAGCGGCGTCGGCCGAAGCTGAAGGAGAGCACCCTTCCCCGGCTCCGAAGAAGAGCAGCAGGAGCAAATTGGTCATCCTCGATGATAGTTTGGACTCCGATGAGGAGTCCGCAGCCTCTGAGAAGGTCTTGGATAGGGTTCCTAGAATCAAGCCCCGCACTGAAAGGTGAGAATCCGAAGACTGTCCGGGTGCCGGTTTTTACTAACCCATTACTAAAAGAATGTACGCTCCCGTGTTGTAGCCCGCCGCGCGACCTCCCTACCGACCAGATGTCAGAGGGCACTTCTCCGCCAGCCGATCTGGCGGAAAGCAGAGGTGCTCCCATTCTATGCCTCCTCCGGTCATCGGGAAGACCGGGGAGGTGCTGTCCCAAAGGACCCCACCCGTATAGAGCACGGGGGCGATGGCGACATCGACATGGCCGAGGCTGATGCTTCGGCCGCCGAAGACCGGGAGAAGGAGCTCGAACAAGCCGAGCCATTCCAGAAGATGGTTCTGGGGCCTTCCGAAGCGTCACGGCCACCTCCTTCCGAAGGGGGAGCCGAGGCCCCATCGCCGGTGCCGAACACCGGGGACCGGGTCATGGCAGAGTAGCAGGATGTGATGGAGGAGGCGGTGAACAGATCCTCCATAGTCGTGGAACACCGCGCCCTGATGGATGCAGTTTTGCAAAGCGTTCGGTCCATTAACAGTGGACTGAAAGAAGCTTTTGGTGGCCTCTTAATAGGTTTTGAGGTAAACAAAGTAATGTTTTCTTTATAAAGAATGTTCTTTGTAATCAAAAGTTAGTCATTATATGTAGCAGCCCCCGAGACTCTGGCAAGTTTTGAAAAAAAAAAGAACCTGGCAGAGGATCGAAAATCGTGAGGACAGTGGCCTAAGTGCCATGTTGGTTTTATTTTACACGCTTCAGCGTTGGCGGCTGCTGCGAATGCCGCGGAGCTGGTTGAGATAAATCGAAAGCTGAAGAGTTCTGATGAGGAGCTCGATCTCGTCAACAAGCGGTTTGTTAAAGCACAAGGTTAGTTTGTTCGAAACACAGTTTTCTTGATTTTCTTTGTCAAGCAGAGTATGCGGGGTTATCCCTAAGCAAGATGTGATTTACAGCTACCGCCGCGGAGGTCGAGGGCCTTAAGGCCGAGCTGCTGAAGGCCAAGAAGGAAGCGGCCAAACAGAAGGCGGCGGCCCTACTGCGCATCTACGCCTTATCTTCTGTTGGGAAGGACAGCTCCATGGGAAGGGTGGTTGTCCGATGATGGGTCCTTGACAAGGATCTTCGAGAGGTCGCCGTGCTGGTGGGGCTTGATGCCGGATAGGTCCTTGATGGTACCTATCCGTCGTTCGAAGAGGCGTTATTCCATGATACGGTCGAGACGAACTATTGGTGCTTAAGCCCCGTAGCCGCCCATGGTATTTTGAGCATGAAGTTGTGATTGCGAGGCACATAATATGCCGCTGAGGTGGGCATGTTATGGGGGGCTCATCCCTATGCATGTCGAACGCTGGGAGACCCCTTGGCTAGAGATAAGGCCAGCGCTTGCTTGCCTCTCGCGCCTTGATAGCGAGCTGGCCCTTCAGCCCTTTGTATTTGGCCGCCAAGTCCGCAGTGTGTTCCTCGGTCCGGAGAGAGCACTCCGTGTTGCCATTAACTGTGATGACACCTCTTGGTCCGGGCATCTTCAGTTTGACGTAGGCATAATGGGGGACGGCATTGAAGCGAGCGAACACTGTTCGGCCTAGGAGGGCATGATAGCCGCTGTGAAAGGGGCGATGTTGAAGATCAAGTCTTCACTCCGGAAGTTATCCGAAGAGCCGAATACTACTTCCAAAGTGAGGGTGCCCGAACAGCGGGCTTCAATGCCGAGGATGACCCCCTTGAAGGTGGTGCTGCTGGTTTGATCCTTGACGGGTCAATTCCCATTTTCCTTATTGTATCTTCATATATCAGGTTGAGGCTGCTACCACTGTCCATGAGGACTCTAGTAAGGTGGTATCCGTTGATAATGGGATCTAGGACCAAAGCCGCCGATCCTCCATGACGAATACTGGTCGGGTGGTCCTTGCGGTCGAAGGTGATCGGACATGCCGACCATGGATTAAATTTCGGGGCTACAGACTCTATGGCGTAGATGTCTCGAAGTGTGCGCTTCCTCTCCTTCTTGTGTATATGAGTGGCGTAGATCATATTCACTATTTTGACCTCAGGAGGGAATTGTTTTTGGCCTCCATTGGTCGTCCTGCGAGGTTCCTCGTCGTCCTTGCTGCAAGGGCTTGTGCCCGCATCTTCGGTTGTGAGTTTGTCGGCCTGCTTGATTACCCAACAATTACGGTTGGTGTGGTTAGCAGGCTTGTCCGAGGTGCCATGGATTTGGCAAGGCCTGTCTAGGATGACGTCCAACTTGGTGGATCCATCTTGGTTTCCTTTAGAGGGCTTTTTTCGAGGCCCTGACTTGGAATTGCGGAATCCGGCATTTACTGCTGTGTCATCAGCTTCGGCGCCATTGTGTCGACTCTTATTTTTATTGCACCGTGGCTTTCCGTTGCCATCCCGGACTTCCGAAGTGCCAGGATCTTTTGGGTTGGTGCTTCTACGAGCCAACCAGCTATCTTCACCCACGCAAAAGCGAGTCCTAAGGGAGGTAAGAGCCGCCATTGTCTTCGACTTTTCCTAGCCGAGCTTGCATGCGAGCCATTCGTCCCGGATACTGTGTCTGAACGTGGCTATGGCTTCGGCGTTCGGGCAATCGACTATCTGATTCTTTTTGGTTAAAAACTGATTCCACAATTGTCGGGCCAACTCCCTAGGTTGTTGGACCACGTGGCTCAGGTCATCGGCATCCAGAGGCCGGACGTAGGTGCCTTGAAAGTTGGCTCGAAAAGCATCCTCGAGCTCTTCCCAGCTCCCTAAGGAGTCTTCAAGGAGGATGTTCAACCAATGGCGGGATGATCCTTTGAGCTTTAATGGCAGATATTTGATGGCATGGAGATCATCTCCTCGTGCCATATGAATGTGGAGAAGAAAATCCTCAATCCACACGGCCGGGTCTGAGGTTCCATCGTATGGCTCGATGTTTATGAGTTTAAACCCTTCAGGTAATTGGTGCTGCATCACGTCATCGGTGAAGCACTTTGGGTGAGCGGCGCCCCTTACTCGGGCCACATCGCGCCATCCTGGCACGTTGTTGATCCCGAACTCTATCATTTCGGTCGAGCCATGCGTGGTATCCGTCTCCTCTATTGGGAGGTAACCTCTTGATCCATAGATGGACCTTGACTGACCTGCTCTAGCGGCCAGGTCGTGTCGCAGATCGTATTGATATTCTGGCTGCGGTTTTTCCTTGCCTTCAATGCGAAGGGGACGGGTGGGAGTTCGGCTTCTCTAGCTGGCCTATCCTGGCCTCGAGAGGGTGGTCTGGTTGATTGCCTTGGGTCCATTTTGGTGGTATAGGCTCGATGGCCTCGTCGTCAAACTGTGGCAACAGCTTCAACTTTGGGTAGCTTTTGTTTTATTGCTCATAGCTGTACCCTTCTTCGCCTGCCATGACTTTTGTCCATCTGTTGTTGAGGGTGTCCTATTTGGCCTTGAGCTACTGTTGCTTCTTCTTTATACTATGTGCAGTGGCAATAAGCTGCCTCTTGAACCGCTCCTGATCGAGTGGATCTTCCGGGACTATAAAGTCTCGGCTCCGAGGCTGACCTCTTCCTCGGATAGAGGGCGGTACTTACTGTCCTCGGAGTCATTGAGGTCCTCGGGATTAAATTCGTCCTCATGCTCCTCCGAGCCATCAGGCTGCTGATCGGAGGTTGGGTCGCCGAGGTCCTCGACGTTGTCTGGGGTGTGCTCCTCCTCGGTGTCCGTATTGTTTTCCCTGCTCCTTCGTCCCTTGGATCGTCGGCGCTTAGGCAGCTCCTCGCCTGGCTTGTTGCTGTCTCTCCTGGGGGTGCCATCGTCATTGTTGGTGCCATCGCCATTGTCCTTGGGGGTATCCACCATGTACACATCATAGGTGGAGGTGGTCTTCCATCGGCCAGTGGCAGGGGGGTTGGTGTCGATGTGGACTGTCGATTCAATGTCATCGTCCATGTCCTCGGCCTCCTCGTAGGCGTAGTCCAGCATATCGGTTAAGTCTTCGATAGTGGCTACCAAGTGGGTGGTGGGTGGGACGCAAAATTCCCCGTGGCCTATCTCAAGGTTCTGCTGGACGTGAACCGAGGGCAGGTTGTCTGAGATGCTCATTCCTTGGATCTGATCCAGTGCCTTGTTGATCAGGGCGAGGCTGGTTGTGTGCGGGATCCCATCGGGGTAGTCCTCCAGCGTGCTAGTAAGGATAGGAGTGAATCCGGCCAAGGTTGACTCTTGGTTTGCGGATGCTGAACTGGCGCAAGGGCTTGAAGCTAGCCCAGTGTCGAGGGGGAGAGTTCGGCCGAGACCGTCTCCTGGTCCTCGGATGCCGAGTAGGCGTCAAGGTTCGAAGCCTGACCCGAGGCGAGGAGGGCGTGTCCGGCCAGAATTGCCTCTAGATCTTCGGAGGTGGTCGCTTCCGGGATCTAATCCTGGTGCGCGTCGATGGCCGATCCGATGATCGGACCAAGGGGGGATTCCGGAGCCAAGGCCCCGGGGTTATCAGGAATCTCGGACAAGGCCGAGAAGCCGGTAAAGATCAGATCTCCTCGAGCATCGGTGATGTATTCCAAGTTGCCGAACCTGATATGATGCTCAGGGGCGAAGTTGTCGACCTGGTTGAGATGACCGGTCGAATTAGCATGCAGAACAATGCTGCCGAACGCGAAAAGTTGACCGGGGGCGAAGACGTCTCCGGTGTTGATGTCGTCTCCGATGATCAGGCGGGCCATCGATCCTTCGGCGATCTAACAGCAAAACTCTCAATGAAAGCACCAATGTCGGTGTCAAAACCGGCGGATCTTGGGTAGGGGGTCCCGAACTGTGGATCTTGGATCGATAGGGAACAAGGGACATGGGACACGATATTTACCTAGGTTCGGGACCTCTCTAAGAGGTAATACCCTACGTCCTGCTTGATTATATTGCTTGTGTATATGGCGATTACAGAGTTGATCTACCACGAGATCAGATGAACTAAACCCTAAGCTAGTAGGATGGTAATTGTTCTCTTTCTTAGCCTATACGGACTAAACCCCCCGGTTTATATAGACATCGGGGCTACTAGGGTTACACATAGTCGGTTACATCAAGGAAGTAGGAACGCCGAATCTTCCATCTTGACTTGGGGTGTACGCCAAGGCACAAAAAAGGTCTTCGGTCCGGAAATAGTGCAGCCCAACTATCCGGCCCAGGAGAGATAGGTCGGCAGCCCGAGGACCCCTTAGTGCAGGACTCCCTCACTTTGTCTCTTGGTCTTCCAAGAAACAAAATTTGGTATCCTTATCCACTGCCGAAGCGGAATACATTGCCACGGGATCATGTTGTGCACAATTACTTTGGATGACCCAAACTCCTAAAGATTATGGGATACATGTGAGACATGTTCCATTGCTTTGCGACAATCTGATATGTCCATTTTGCATCATGTTTTCTTACTGTTATTTATAATGTTTTTATGCATAATAATGCTTTCTGGACCTGAAAAAGCTACGTCAAAGACACCTATTTTGCACATCTCCAAATAAGCTGAAACCTCACGAAGAATTATTTTGGAATATTTAATAATTATTGGAGCAAAGAACTATCGGAGGGGGGCCACCTGGTGACCACAAGACACCAGGGCGCGAGGCCCCCCCAGGCACGCCCTGGTGGGTTGTGGCCAGCCCAGCCCACCTCCGGTGCCCATCTTCTGGTACTTAAGGTCTTTTGACCTAGAAAAATAAGGGGAGGACTTTCAGGACGAAGCGCCGCCGTCTCAAGGCGGAACTTGGGTAGGAGCACTTTTGCCCTCCGGCGGAGCGATTCCGCCGGGGGAACTTCCCTCTCGGAGGGGGAAAGCGAAGCCATCATCATCACCAACAACCCTCTCATCTTTGGGAGGCCAATCTCGACCAACATCTTCAACAGCACCATCTCCTCTCAAACCCTAGTTCATCTCTTGTGTTCAATCTTTGTACCGGAACCTCAGATTGGTACCTGTGGGTGACTAGTAGTGTTGATTACATCTTGTAGTTGATTACTATATGGTTCATTTGGTGGAAGATTATATGTTCAGATCCATTATGCTATTTAATACCCCTCTGATCTTGAGCATGAATATCATTTGTGAGTAGTTATTTTTGTTCTTGAGGCCATGGGAGAAATCACGTTGCAAGTAATCATGTGAATTTGATATGTGTTTGATATTTTGATGATATGTATGTTGTGATTCCCTTAGTGGTGTCATGTGAACATCGACTACATGACACTTCACCATCTTTGGTCCTAAGGGAATGCATTGTGGAGTAGTTATTAGATGATGGGTTGCTAGAGTGATAGAAGCTTAAACCCTAGTTTATGCGCTACTTCGTAAGGGACCGATTTGGATCCATATGTTTAATGCTATGGTTAGATTTTATCTTAATACTTTTCTCGTAGTTGCGGATGCTTGTGAGGGGGTTAATCATAAGTGGGAGGCTTGTTCAAGTAAGAACAGCACCCAAGCACCGGTCCACCCACATATCAAATTATCAAAGTAGCGAACGCGAATCAAACCAACACGATGAAAGTGACTAGATGAAATTCCCGTGTGCCCTCAAGAATGCTTTGCTTATTATAAGAGACCGTTTTGGCCTGTCCTTTGCCACAAAAGGATCAGGCTACCTTGCTGCACTTTATTTACCGTTACCGTTACAAATTATCTTGCTATCAAACTACTTGTTACCGACAATTTCAGTGCTTGCAGAAATTACCTTGCTGAAAACCACTTGTCATTTCCTTCTGCTCCTTGTTGGGTTCGACACTCTTACTTATCGAAAGGACTACAATTGATCCCCTATACTTGTGGGTCATCAAGACTCTTTTCTGGTGCCGTTGCCGGGGAGCGAAGCCCTCTTGGTAAGTGGAAATCGGTAAGGAAAAATTTATACTATGTGCTGAAATTTATTGTCACTTGTTACTATGGAAAGTCATCCTTTGAGGGGCTTGTTCATGGTATCTTCACCTTGACTGGAGACACAAAGAGTTGCCCCTCAACCTACTGCACCTACTGAAAATATTGGTTATGAAATTCCTTCGGGTATGATAGAAAAACTGCTAGCTAATCCTTATGTAGGAGACGGAACTGAGTATCCTGACATGCATCTTATACATGTGGATGAAATTTGTGGATTGTTTAAGCTTGCAGGTTTACCCGGAGATGAAGTCAAGAAGAAGGTTTTCCCTTTATCTTTGAAGCAAAAAGCACTGACATGTTATAGGCTATGCGATGATATTGGATCTTGGAACTGGAATCGATTCTAATTGGAATTTCACCAAAAAATTTATCATATGCATCTAGTTCATCGTGATCAGAATTATATATATAATTATTGGCCTCGTGAAGGAGAAAGTATCTCTCTAGCTTGGGGGAGGCTTAAGTCAATGTTATATTCATGCCCCAATCATGAGCTCTCGAGAGAAATTATCATTCTGAATTTTTATGCTCGGCTTTCTCATAATGATCAATCCATGCTCGATACTTCTTGTACTGGTTCTTTTATGATGAAGACTATTGAATTCAAGTGGGATCTCTTAGAAAGAATTAAATGCAACTCTAAAGATTGGGAACTTGATGAAGGTAAAGAGTCAGGTATTAAGCTTGAGTTTGATTGTGTTAAATCTTTTATGAATACTGATGCTTTTCACAAGTTTAGCACTAAATATGGACTTGACTCTGAGATAGTAGCCTCTTTTTGTGAATCATTTGCTACTCATGTTGATCTCCCTAAGGAGAAGTGGTTTAAATATCATCCCCCTATTAAAGAAGAAATCAAAGAACCGGTAATAGATAAAGATGAAACTATCATTTACAATGTTGATCCAGTTGTGCCTACTGCTTATATTGAAAAACTACCTTTCCCTGTTAGGATAAAGGAACATGCTAAGGTATCAAGTGTGGTCCGCAAAAGTAATATTAAAGCACCTCAACCCTTTGAACAAATCAAAGTAGAACCTAGTGTTGCTACAGTTAAAGATCTCTTGGTAGAAAATATTGATGGGCATGTTATTTGCTTCTATGATGAAGCTGCTAGAATTGCCAAACCCGATGAAAAAGATAAACATAGACCTGTAGTTGGCATGCCTGTTGTCTCAGTTAAAATAGGAGATCATTGCTATCATGGTTTATGTGATGTAGGTGCTAGTGTGAGTGCTATTCCTTTTACCTTATACCAAGAAATTATGAATGATATAGCACCCGCTGAAATAGAAGACAAAGATGTTACTATTAAACTTGCTAATAGAGACACCATCACACCACTTGGGATTGTTAGAGATTTTGAAGTCTTGTGTGGGAAAGTAAAATACCCTACTGATTTTCTAGTCCTTGGTTCTCCACAAGATGACTTTTGTCCCATTATCTTTGGTAGACCTTTCTTGAACACTGTCAATGCTAAGATAGGTTGTGAAAAAGAAACTGTCAGTGTTAGCTTTGGTGATGTGTCTCAGGAGTTTAATTTCTCTAAGTTTCGTAGACAACCTCATAATAAAGAATTGCCTAGTAAGGATGAAATAATTGGTCTTGCTTCTATTGTCGTTCCTCCTACTGATCCACTAGAACAATATTTGCTAGACCATGAAAATGATATGCACTTGCGTGAAAGAAATGAGATAGATAAAATATTCTTTGAACAACAACCTCTCCTTAAACACAATTTGCCTATTGAAACTCTAGGAGGTCCTCCTCCACCTAATGGTGATCCTGTGTTTGAATTAAAACAATTGTCTGACACTTTGAAATATGCTTATCTTGATGAGAAGAAGATATATCATGTTATTATTAGTGCTAACCTTTCAGAACATGAAGAAGAAAGATTATTAAAAATCTGAAGAAGCACCGCCCTGCTATTGGATATACTCTTGATGATCTTAAGGGCATTGGTCCCACTCTATGTCAGCACAAGATTAATATGGAACCTGATGCTAAACCCGTTGTTGATCACCAACGATGTTTAAATCCTATAGATGAAAGAAGTGGTAAGAACTAAATTAGTAAAACTTCTGGAAGCAGGTATAATCTATCCCATAGCTAATAGTAGATGGGTAAGTCCCGTTCATTGTGTCCCTAAGAAAGGAGGTATTACTATTGTTCCTAATGATAAAAATGAACTTATTTCACAAAGAATTGTTACTAGCTATAGAATGGTAATTGATTTTAGAAAATTAAATAAAGCTACTAGAAAAGATCATTACCCTCTGCCTTTTATTGATCAAATTCTAGAAAGATTATCTAAGCACACACACTTTTGTTTTCTTGATGGATATTCTGGTTTCTCTCAAATACCTGTTTCACAACCTGATCAAGATAAAACCACTTTCACTTGCTGTTGGGGATATAACCCCGCAATATAACCCGCCCTAATAGGGCCGGGTCAGATCATTGGTGACTTAGGACATCTGCCGTGACAAAACCACGACAGTTGGCGCCCACCATGGGGCCAGCGCACGGTGGTTTCGAGTTCTTGAAGGGCTCTTTCCCAGGGATCGAGGGATACGCCGTTGGCAGGATAACCAAGAGTTGCCGCGGCAAGCTCTACATCGACGATGTTGGCTAGGGCCCCGAGGCCGACTCAATTGAGTATGGGTACCGGGTCCCCTTTGGTGGAATCCACGTCTTCATCAGCAAGATCGGCGGGTCAAAGCCTGAGCCAGACTTCGACCCTGACATCATCGAGTTGGCTCGGCGCACACAACCCGCCCGGGTCCAAGCCGGGCGGAGGCATGCTTTCGTGGGCTTCATGCAAGGGATGAAACTTGCGGAAAATTCTGCGTCTGGGGGAGAGACTCTCATCTACTCAGGTGATGAGTCCTCAACTGGAGAGACGGAGTCAATCTATTAGCTTCAAGACGGCGGGCTTGGGGGCTATTCCGATGGCCATAGTATTCCGGACCCATGTGAGCTGCCGTGCAGGGCTGCTATATTCATGGTTGGCACAGGGCCGGCCCTCAATTCTTCAATAGCGGCTGCAATGACCTCTGACCCGGCGGCCACAAGGATTGGTGGATCTAGTTCAGCCAGGCCGCCGGCTCAGCTGTTGTTGGATCTCATGGGCACCTTGACTACTTTGTTGGCAATGGAAGTCACTGCGGTGAATCAGGCAGAGTGCAACGCGGAAATTGCAAAGATTCATGAGGAGATAACCAAGGCCCAAGAGGATATCGTAGCTGAGAACATCCAAACAGCTGCACTGAAGGCTCAAATTGACGCAGAGGTAGAGCGTCTGAAGGCAGAGGCTTGGCGCTTAAATCTGGACCAGAACGCATCCAATGCGGTGTTCCAAATAAGATACCAGAGTCGCCTAACATCGACATATGACCCGAGGCGTTTGTTTGACACTCCTAGAGCAGGACCAAGTATTCCAGACGCCCGAGTGAACCCCCAGTTAAACCCAGATATGCCAGGAAGTTGGGTGGTGGCTCAACCTCGTCAGCCTGAGCCGGTACGGAGGGAAGAGCCGGCACCCAACCCGCCCCCCAATCAGACGCCGCCACAGCATTTCCTGACACCGCCATGGCACTTCTCTAACCCGGTGGATAACATGCTAGCAGCAGCGACCCGCTGACGGTGATTCCTATTGCTGGCGAGTCACCAGCTGTGGTGGGAACCCGGAACACAGTCGAGCTCCTGCAAACAGCCATTGCACAACAGGCCGCCTATTCGTACAGTCGTGATCATGTGCACTCAACTCCTCTCCCAAGCCGTAGTTACAGCCGGCGCATTGAGTCGCCCGTAGTCTCCAGCAGTGAACGGCGTTGAAACCCGCCCAATCCTCGGGGTGCAGCTCAAGCACTCGTGGACAGTGCAAGGGCCCGTCGAGAGGCAGAAGCAGCGAACTAGGGGGCTTATGAGTCGCCTCCTATGATTCCTTCAACTTCAACAGAAGCCGGGTTAAGCACTAGGAGTCTCGGAGTGCCGTGTCTAGTGCCGGCCCTACTTAATGAGCGTATGCCTAAGGATTTCAAGGGTCCCCGTAATATACCTAATTATACAGCTAATCTGGAGCCTGCGGGTTGGATCGAGAGTTATGAGTTAGCCATGGATATGTTGGAGGTTAGTGATGCAGTGTGTGCCAAATATTTCACCATGATGTTGGTAGGGCCTGCACGCACGTGGTTGAAAGGCCTGCCTCCTAATTCTGTTTGCACATGGGCCGAGTTAAAGGCGCGTTTTATCAAAAACATTCAAGGAACATGTAAGCAGCCGCTGACGATTGTTGATTTGGATCATTGTGTACAGCGTGAGGATGAGTCGGCCCATCATTGGGTCCGGTGGGTTTCAGCTATCATCCATTCGTCAGACAACATCGTGGCGGCTCAAGTTGTTCTAATTCTAGAGAAGAACTAACATTTCTTGCCTCTTAAGCAGAAGCTCGGGCGGCTCAAGCGTAAGTGCCAGGATATGGGTGACCTCATGAGTGCTCTCACCAAGTATGCGGACTCTGATAGTACGAAGGACCCGAGCTGAGATGATGATAAATCCAATAAAAGTAAGAAAAACGTTGGTGGCAAGGGCCAGCAGCAGAATGTGGCAGGGCACAATGGCAATAACCATAGTAACGGCAGTAAGCGAAAATACCCTGACGGCGGGTCAAATCTGGTTGCTAATACCAACGCTAGGTATAAGAATCAGCGTCGTGATGGCAATGGCAAGCCGCCTTTCAATCCAGGAAGGTCACAGAGTATTGAGGACATGCTTAATGGCCCTTGTCCCAAGCATAGTTATCAAAATAAGCCATCCAAACAGGCTTGGACGGATTGTTACATTATGAAGGAGTTTATGAATCAAGAGTTTTCACGGCATCACGGTAACGGTAATGGGCCGCCCGGCGGGTCAGGCCTCGGGTCGCAAGGAGCCGGCTTTGGTGGTGGTGGCTCAAGCTCCAATTATCAGAGCCAGGGAAATCAACAGTTTGGTCATGGGAATCATCAACAGGATAATCAGTCTGGATATCAGAGTAACCCTAAGCAGCTCAATGGTGGTCAATACCACGTCTTCACTACAAGTCTTTGAAAACGGGACTAGAAGGTTCATAAGTGGGCGATTCATGAAGTAGAGCCGGCTGTTCCACAGTATTTGAGATGGTCTGGGCACACGATAACATGGAGCAGGGCGGATCACCCGCCTCGGGTTGATAACCCGGGTCACTTAGCCCTTGTGGTGGCCCCCCAGGTGGGTGGTTATAAATTCACCAAAGTGCTTATGGATGGTGGTAGCAGCATCAACATATTGTACTATGATACTTTTCACCGGATGAATCTAGCTGACAAGGATCTCAAGCCGTCCTCCACAGTATTCCATGGTGTGGTGCCTGGCAAGTCAGCTTACCCTGTTGGAAAGATATCACTAGAGGTGGCTTTTGGGGATGAGTGCAATTATAGAGCAGAGACGTTGTGGTTTGAGGTGGTCAAAATCAAAAGTCCATATCATGCCCTGTTTGGACGGCTGGCTTATGCTCGGTTTATGGCCCGCCCTTGTTATATCTATTTGCAGCTTAAGAAACCAGGGCCAAAGGGGACAATTACGATTCATGGTGATCGGAAGGTCGCGTTAGAGTGCGAGGAAGGAGACTCGGCTTATGCAGAGTCAGCTTGTGCAACGGAGGAGCTCAAATATTATAAGGATAATGTCGACCCGGCTGATATGACCCCTCTGAAGAAACCCACCAGAGAGTCTGACCCGCCACTTAAGTTTAAGTCGGCGAAGGATACACAGCAAGTCGATTTTGTCCCTGGTGATTCTTCTCAACAGTTCACCATTGGGACAGGGATGGATCCTAAATAGAAAAGTGGTCTCATCGAATTCATCCGTGAGAATCGGGGCATCTTTGCGTGGAAGCCTTCTGACATGCCAGGTGTACCGAGAGAGTTCGCTGAGCACCGACTTAATATTGATCCTAAGATGAAACCTGTTCACCAATTCCTTCGTCGTTTCAATGAAGAGAGGCGTAAGGCTATTGAAGAAGAAGTGGCCCGGCTCCTAGTTGTCGGGTTCATAGTTGAGGTGTTTCACCCAGAATGGTTGGCTAACCCAGTGCTGGTGCTTAAGAAGAACGGCACTTGGCGTATGTGTGTTGATTACACATATCTTAATAAAGCATGTCCAGCTAATCCATTTGCTCTCCCTCGCATTGACCAAATCATTGATGCCACGGCAGGTTGTGAGAGTTTGTGCTTCCTGGACGTGTATTCTGGTTATCATCAGATCAAGATGGCAGTGGAGGATCAGGAAAAGACAGCTTTTATCACCCCCTTTGGAGCCTTCTGTTATGTGTCTATGCCTTTTGGGCTCAAGAGAGCCCAGGCAACTTACCAGCGTTGTGTTCAAAATTGTTTTCACAAGCAGATTGGTCAAAATGTTCATGCCTATGTGGAAGATATTGTGGTTAAGTCAAGGAAGAAAGTGTAACACATGGGGGGAAAGTGGTGTTCTATTTCACACTCAATCTCAGATACAAGGTACCCGGCGTCACGCCAAGGTCCAGTTCAGTTCTTGAGGAAGAAGAAGAAGAAGGGAACAGAGAAGGGGGATAAGTACAGCACTGGCTGATTACCACTCGATGCCTATCCACCCCCGCAGCCTCCAGTTATGCAGCGACTTGTCGGGCCTTACTTGCTTCAGGTGCGGGCTCGACCCTACTGGGCCGGTCTTGGTCACTGGCGGCCCAACGAGCACGCACCAGTCTGGCTTCAGCCTTCTGAGCTCTCTTCTTTTCCCTTTTGATTCTCCTCGCCTCTTCCCACGCAAGGAATGTCGTGACAATCCCCCCTCCTTGGGATGCTGCGCGCCCCCACGCAGGCGCACGGGGGTGAAGACGATGCAAGGCATGTAGCTCCTCCCAGGTGGTGTATTCAGCCAGCAAGCCCTGCCAAGAGACTTGGACTTGTCCCAGCATCTTACTGCCTCGCCGAACAAGCCGTTCACGGAGCACCTGTAGGGGCTGCACTTCTGCAATAGCATCGACAGAGAGTGAGGGTAAATCAGGGCTGACCTGCTCATTATGCCCCAATGCCTTCTTCAGCTGCGACACGTGAACTACAGGATGAATTTGACTCTTGGCTGGCAATTTCAGTTTGTACGCCACTTCACCCACACGCTGTAGCACTTGATACAGCCCAAAGAACTTGAAAGACAGCTTCCAGGAAGAACGTTGTGCCACAGTGGTTTGCACATATGGCTGTAGTTTGAGAAAGACCCAATCCCCTATCTCAAACTTCCTTTCAACTTGTTTCTTGTCTGCTTGCCGTTTCATGCATTGTTATGCATGTAGCAGGTGTTGCCGGATGAGGTCCTGCATAGTAGCACACTCCTTGAGCCACTGTTGCAAATCCGGCACCGTCTCTTGAGGTGCCTGTTGAATGCCGAAGTGCCGAGGCTTGTACCCATATAACGTCTCGAACGGAGATCGCCCCAAGGCCGAGTGGAATGATGTGTTGTACCAAAATTCTGCTTGTGACAACCACTGAACCCACCGTTTCGGATTGGCATGGACAAAGCAACGAAGAAAGTTCTCTAGGCATTGATTCACTCGTTCAGTCTGACCGTCCGTTTGTGGGTGGTAGGCCGAACTGAGATTCAGGGTTGTATCGGCCAACTTGAACATTTGTTGCCACAACTTGCTTGTGAAAACCCGATCTCTATCTGAAATTATTGTTTGTGGCAACCCATGCAGCTTATACACATTATTGATGAATACCTGCGCCACTGACAGCGCTGTGAAAGGGTGTTTGAGTGGAAGGAAGTGTGCATACTTGGAGTATTTATCCACAATCACCATAATGGTATCATACCCTTGTGATACAGGCAACTGCTCTATGAAATCCATGCTAACAGTATGCCAAGCTTCTGGAGGAATGGGAAGTGGTTGAAGGAGCCCAGGTGTCTTCCCATGCTCCCCTTTTGCTTGCTGACAAATTTGACAATGCTGAACAAATTTGTAAACATCTTGTTTCATCATCGGCCACACAAACAAGTCTTTCACCTTGTTGTATGTCACTAGTGCCCCCGAGTGGCCCCCAATGGCACTATTGTGCAGCGCCAACAAGACAGCATTATGTGCTTCAACATGAGCTCCCAACCAAATTTTGCCATGAAGTCTGATAATGCCATTGACCAGAGCATATCCTTGGCTGTTTGGGCTTGCCAAGGCCAATTCGGCCAACAACTGTTTAGCCTGTTCATTCTTTTGATAGCCTTCCTCAATTATTTCCAGCCAGCGGGGTTGCACAGACGACACAGATAAAAGCTCCGGTGCAGTGTGCTCACGTCGAGACAGGGCGTCTGCAGCTGCGTTTTCCAGGCCTTTTTTATACACTATTTTATACTGAAAGCCGAGGAGCCGATAAAAGGCTTTCTGCTGCATAGGTGTATTGGCCTTATGGTCCACCAAGTGAATCAGACTCCGCTGTCTGTGTGTATGAGGAACTCTCCTGCCTGCAAGTATGACTTCCACTTGTCGATGGC
The DNA here is from genome assembly GCA_011799875.1 of Thinopyrum elongatum. Classification (NCBI taxonomy): domain Eukaryota; kingdom Viridiplantae; phylum Streptophyta; class Magnoliopsida; order Poales; family Poaceae; genus Thinopyrum; species Thinopyrum elongatum. Next base: position 220,331,183 of record CM022300.1, on the reverse strand, counting down.
CAGCAAAATCGCTAAGCATTCCTTATCATACGTGGACAATGCTCTATTCTTGGCATCAACTTCTAACACAAACTGATGAGCAAAGTCCGGCAGTGCTAGAACTGGGGCAGATATGAGGGCCTGTTTGAGAGCCTGAAAGGCCTCCTCTTCATTCGCCGTCCACACATATTGCACATGCTTCTTCAAAAGTTGTGTGAGAGGCTTACTAATGATCCCAAAGCCCCTAATAAACTTCCTGTAATACCCCGCGAGGCCGAGGAACCCTCTCAGCTGTTTGGTGCATTTGGGAACCGGCCAATTTTTTACAGCTGTAATTTTAGTTGGATCTATGGCTACCCCATCCTTACTGATGATGTGGCCCAGGTATTCGAGAGACGGCTGGGCAAAAGCACACTTGCTTTGTTTGACAAAGAGCTGATGTTGTTTGAGCAATTCAAAAACTTGCTGGAGATGCACACGATGCTCTTCAAGTGTTTTGCTGTAGATAAGTATATCATCCACAAAAACAAGGACACAGCGGCGCAACAGAGGTGATAACACCACATGCATTGCCCCCTGGAAGGTGGCTGGAGCGGTCGCGAGTCCAAATGAGACAACCTTGAATTCGAAGTGACCATGGTGAGTGCGAAACACTGTTTTTGGTTCATCCCCAGCTGCAATTCGGATCTGATGATACCCCAACCGCAGGTCCAGTTTGGTAAACACTGCTGCCCCGGCCAGTTCATCCAGCAGTTCCTCGACCACCAGCATGGGAAAACTGTCTTTCACCGTGACAGCATTCAATTGCATGTAATCCACACAGAAGCGCCAGCTCCCATCCTTCTTGCGAACCAAGAGTACTGGCGACGCAAAAGGACTGTGGCTGCATTGGATTATTCCTTTTTCTAGCATAGCCTTCACTTGTTTCTCAATTTCATCTTTTTGCTGTGGTGTATACCGATAAGGCTTCACTGAGACAGCTTGCACCCCTGGCAGCAATTTGATATGGTGATCATACTCTCTTCGCGGAGGTAGTTCTTGCGGCATGTTGAAACATGCAGCATTTTGGTCAAGGACTTGCTGTATACTAGCAGGAAGTGGGGTCTTTGGTGTAGCCTCATTCGAAACAGTGCATAACTGAACGAGATGCAACACTTCCCGCCTCTGAATAATGCTTTGCAACTGAGCAGCAGTAATTTCTGGACAAGATCTAACCTTGTCCTTAATGCACCGCAGGGTAATGCGGTGACCTTCATGCTTGAAGCGCATTGTTTTCTTGATCCAATCCACCCACATTGCTCCTATTCCTTCCAACCAGTCCATGCCCAAAATGATGTCATAGCAGCCCAAATCTAACACCCTCAAATCAGTTGTGAATGTGTGCCCTTGACAATGCCACGCTGCCTTTGGCACAGCTGCTATGCTTTGCATCTTGCCTCCATTAGCAACAGTCACTGTCGCCTTAGGCACCGGCTGCGTGGGCAACTGCAGCATTTCAATAGCGGTTGCACTGATGAAATTGTTGGAGCTCCCTGAATCTATTAGGATTAACATTTGGTGTCCCAAGAGGGTGCCTTGCAAACAGATGGTGTTGCGATGGGCAGTACCAGCAGCCGCACATGGGGAGATATGCATCACTCCTTCTTCATTGTTTGACGAGGTCTCGTGCTGTGAGGTAGCCTCCTGATCTGACATAGGAGCTTTGCCATATTCTAACAGATGAAGAAGATCTTCCACCAACTGCAATTGCTCTGATTGCACACATTTGTGTCCCAGGTGATACTTCTCACCGCACTTGAAACAAAGGCCCTTGGATCGGCGCATGGCCTTGAGCTCAGCTAATTTTTGTTCAGTACTGTTCTTAATGTCAGGCCCTGTTTTGTCCACTGTAGGATAACTACCCAGGATTCCTTTTGATGCAAAACTAGGACGAGGTGTTTGCTTGTAATCTGTCTTGAACCGGCCGCTGGAAGAGTGACGCGCCTCTTCTAGCAAGTCCTCCTGCGTCTGTGCAAGTGATAGAGCCAAGTCAACTGTTCTTGGCTTATGCAGCCTAATGGCTGACTGAATTTCATGTTTAAGCCCTTTTACAAATTTGGTGACAAAAAAAAGCTTCATCGTAATGCTGATTATGAACTAGAACTTTATGCATCAACTCTTCAAATTTGTGGTGATATGCATCAACTGTATCAGTTTGTCTGATGCGCTCTAACGCCTCTAAGTACCGATGATACTTGTCCCTACCAAACTTAGCATGCACAGCAACAACCAATTCTTCCCAAGAGTCCACCTCATGCATAGCTTCGAAGGTCTGCAACCACAGTGCTGCATTACCCCTAAAGTGCAGAGGAGCAAAGCTAGCCCACGACTCACGCGGTACGCTGTACATGTGAAAATACTTCTCAGCTACTGTCTTCCACCAACTAGGATTATCTCCATCAAATTTGGGAAAATCTGACTTAGGCATACGAGACTGAGATGATGATTGACGAGGAACAAACCCCTAGAAATGATCAGCTGGCTGAGATGATGATTGATGAGGAACAAACCCCTGGAAATGATCAGCTGGACTAAATGGTGTCTCACCCAAGTCAAATGTAACTGGAGTTTGTGGAAACACACGCTTACTCCTGCCCAAAGCATGCACAGGAGCTGTGGAGGCACCTGCAACAGCACCCGATTGTGGCGTAGCATTACGGTGCTCGTCAGGCCGAAGCATGGGTTCAGCGACAGAAGGTCATTGCTCTGCCTCAAGTACTGCCACTCTTGCACTGACACCATCAAGGGAGGTCTGGATCGCCGCCAAATTCGTGTCCACCGTCAGTGCCCACTTGTTCACAAAGGAGAGCAGCCAAGGTCATGTCCACCGAAGCGATTTTGGTCTTGATCTCCGCCACGTCAGACTGGACCGCCTCCATGGCTGCCTTGGAAGAAGCTCCTCCACACGCCACCGTGGAAGAATCCGCCGATTTGAAGCATGGATCGAGACTGGGAGCCGGGATTTTACGCACTGCGATAGATTTTCGCAGTCAACCGCTCACAGGCACCGATCTGCTCTCGAATAATCTACCGCTGCCGTACGCCGCCAGAGGTGCCACCGCCGTGGCAGACAAGGGAGGGAGGGTGGGATCTCACGGCCCAGCCAACCACCTCCTCTTCTGTCTCTGGATCGCCCCCCAACTCGCTTGCTCGAGGTCAAAATTTCTGGCTAGAAAAAATTGACGCTCGCCTGGCTCTGAATACCGAGTGTAACACTTGGGGGAAAAGTGGTGTTCTATTTCACACTCAATCTCAGATACAAGGTACCCGGCGTCACGCCAAGGTCCAGTTCAGTTCTTGAGGAAGAAGAAGAAGAAGGGAACAGAGAAGGGGATAAGTACAGCACTGGCTGATTACCACTCGATGCCTATCCACCCCCGCAGCCTCCAGTTATGCAGCGACTTGTCTGGCCTTACTTGCTTCAGGTGCGGGCTCGACCCTGCTGGGCCGGTCTTGGTCACTGGCGGCCCAACGAGCACGCACCAGTCTGGCTTCAGCCTTCTGAGCTCTCTTCTTTTCCTTTTTGATTCTCCTCGCCTCTTCCCACGCAAGGAATGTCGTGACAGAAAGAAACCCTACTTGATGACCTGAAGGAGACCTTTGACAATCTCAGGGTGTACAAGATGATGCTTAACCCGGCCAAGTGTGTTTTTGGTGTGCCAGCTGGAAAACTTCTAGGCTTCTTAGTCTCAGAAAGGGGCATTGACGCTAACCCAGAGAAGATTGAGGCAATAACCTCTCTTTCTAAACCGGCGTGTATCAATGACGTTCAGCGCTTGGTGGGTCGTATCATGGCCCTAAGCCGGTTCATAAGCCGCCTTGGAGAAAAGACAATTCCTTTATATCAGATGATGAAGAAAACTGATCATTTCGTCTGGAGTGAGGCAGCTAATGAGGCGTTTAAGGCACTCAAAAAGCAGTTGGCTGAGCCACCCATCTTGGCTGGTCCCATAGACAAAGAGCCTTTGCTCTTGTATGTGGCGGCTAATAATAAGGCCGTTAGTGTTGAAGTTGTCGTGGAGCGCAAGGAGGCGGGTAAAGAGTATCCGGTTCAGTGGTCGGCTTATTATGTCAATGAAGTCCTTACAGAGTCAAAGCAAAGATATCCACATTGGCAGAAGCTGGTGTTTGGGGTGTTCATGGCTAGCCATAAACTCAAGCATTATTTCCTTGGACATCCAATCACAGTGGTCAGTTCTGCTCCACTTGGCGACATAATTCAAAATAGAGAGGCTACTGGCCGGGTTGCTAAGTGGGCAATTGAGCTTGGACCTCATCATCTGAAGTATGTGCCTAGAACAGCCATCAAGTCTCAAGCTCTGGTGGATTTTATAAATGATTTGACGGAGCTGCAAACCCCTGAGGAGAAGCCTGACAATACATATTGGACTATACACTTTGATGGGTCCAGACAGTTAGAAGGCTTAGGAGCTGGAGTCATCCTGGAGTCTCCACGAGGTGACAAATTTTGTTATGTTTTAAGGCTCATGTTCCCTTGTACTAACAATGCAGCTGAGTATGAAGCTTTGCTCCATGGACTCAGAATGGCCAAAGAGATGAACCTGAGCTGGGTTAGATATTTTGGCGACTCAGATTTGGTGGCTCGGCAGGTCTCGGGAAAGTGGGATTCTAAAGACCCGCTTATGGCAGCTTATCGTCAGGCAGTTGACAACATCGTTGGTCACTTTAAGGGGTACCAAGTGGATCACATAGACTGGCATAAGAACGAGGCAACTGATGCATTATCTCGGCTTGGGTCACAGTGTAAGCCGGTTCCCCTAATGTATTCCTTGATGTGTTACATAATCCTTCTATCAAATTGCCTTCAGAGCAAGATCTTGCTATTCCTGACCCGAAGGGACAGTTGGTGGTGGCTCTCCATGCCATCCCTGATTGGACGATGCCTTATCTGGCTTACCTGACTCGGGGCGAGTTACCTGAAGATGAAAATCTGGCTCAACAGATCACAAGGCGGTCTAAGTCCATGACTATTGTTAATGGCGAGTTACACAGATGCAGTGTTACTGGTGTGTTCCAACATTGTGTGTCTCCTGAAGAAGGCCATGAAATCTTACAAGAAATCCATGAAGGTGACTGTGGGCATCATGCCGGGTCACGATCCTTGGTAGCTAAGGCTTTTCGTCATGGGTTCTTTTGGTTGACGGCTCATGCTGATGCAGAGGACATTGTTAGTAAGTGTGATGGATGTCAGAAATTTGCAAGACAAGCTCATGTGCTGGCTCAGGAGTTACGGATTATCCCTATCACTTGGCCATTTGCAGTCTGGGGGCTTGATATGGTTGGGTCGTTCAAAAGGTCTAAAGACAAGAAGACCCACTTGTTAGTGGCAGTTGACAAGTTCACAAAGTGGATTGAGGTAGAGCCAGTTAGCAACTGTGAAGCAGCAACTGCAGTTCAGTTTGTTAAAAAAGCTTATCTTCCGCTTTGGTTATCCTCATAGTATCATCACTGATAACAGCACAAATCTGTCTAAGGGTGCTATGAAGGAGTTCTGTCAGAGAGAGCACATCCGCCTTGATGTATCTTCGGTTTCTCATCCACAGTCTAATGGTCAGGCAGAACATGCTAACCAGGAGATATTACGAGGGATCAAGCCCCAGCTCCTGGTTCCTTTGACGTGAATGCCGGGTTGTTGGGTTGATGAGCTTCCTTCAGTCGTTTGGAGTATCAGGACCACCCCCAACAGATCAATAGGCTACACGCCCTTCTTCATGGTTTACAGCGCAGAGGCAGTTCTCCCAAGCGATATTCGTCATGACTCGCCCAGGGTGGCGGCTTACGTTGAAACAGATAATGAGAAGGCGCATCAAGACGCCCTGGATGCCTTGGAGGAAGAACGTGACCTTGCGGCAGCTCGCTCGGCGATTTATCAACAAGACCTGCGTCGCTATCACAGCCGCAGAATCAGAAGCCAGACATTCCAGGAGGGCGACTTAGTGCTCCGTTTGATTCAAGATTAGACAGGCATGCATAAGCTTTCCCCTCCTTGGGAAGGAACTTTTGTGGTTAGCAAGAACCTTAACAACGGGTCATATTATCTCTTCGACATACGTGAGCACAATAAATCACGTACCTCTGAAGAGGAGACCAATAGGCCTTGGAACATTGCTCATCTTCGGCCTTACTATACTTGAGCCACTGGCTCTCATTTATTGTGTCAATGTATATAACTTTTTATGATCAAAATAATAAAGCCGGCATCCCCAAATTGGGGCCTCTGTCGTTTCATCTCATATTTTTTGGGCATGAGTCTTGATTAATTGATCATAAGGGCACTAGGGGGCTTCCAACACAATGAGTTTAGCTTCCAAAACCCTTTTGACCCGGCGAAATGCCAAATTATTGGTTATACCTGCATGTATGCTTGATGCTACTCCGAACAAGATGACCCACCGTACTCTTACAGTCAATCCTTTGTGACCCTGAACTAGTCAAGGTTAAAACGGCGGTTTAAAGTCATGTGAGGGCCAGCTTACCGATAGCGAGGATAAACCAAGGCTTTTAAGCCATGCTTCATGAAAGCAAGAATTTGAGCCTTAAAAAGCCAGATTTTTTCGGTCGAGCTTTAACAGCCGGCTTATAAGTATTGAGATATACATGTATATATTCTCTATTTCTTGTTTTTACAGGAATTTTATGTTCTTCATCATCTGAAGGCTATAAGTCCTTGGATCAAAGAAGGTCCGGGTTAGTATTGCTCAAAATTGAGTCTATAGCAGCCATGACTCGCCAAGTGGTCTGTTCAAAAAATTTATGACTATGAGTCATTGGGTTATTAATCCGCCCTGGCTTTTTGACTATAAGTCGCCAGTATAGGAGTTAATGGATCTTTTTCAGATTATATGTCAAGTTCTTAGGTAAATTCAGAGACATTGCAAAACAAGATATGCATATATGACTAGATCAAGCATACAAAGAAGTTCAGCTGCTGGATCAAAACTTGAGATAACATGCATGAAGGCATGACAAGGCAGATAACTATTTTAAGCTAAACCTATTACAAGCCTTTAGCTGAGCCCAAAAAGTTTCACCAAGTTTTTTACGGAGTTACACTACTCCTTTACTGCACTTTTTAGAAAGTCCGGGTTATGATTGCCGGGTTATCACTAATCTTGGCGTCTTGCACTCAGGTCGCCGGGTCATCCTGTACCGGCTCTCCTTCGCTTGCAATATGAAGATTGCCCGAAGTCCAGTCACCGGTTAAGGCCTCAAAGGTCGCTTCATCATTCATGACAACAGAAGAGTCAATGTCAGAGGCAAAAATATGCTTACGCCTTTGGGGAGTTAAATCCACAATGTCAAAGGAGGGCGCCTTAATGCGAGTGTTATTGCCGTCATAAGCCGGCTGGTACTTTGTTAAAGCCAGCTCTTGTGCAAGTTGACACGCCAATGGTCGCATCTCTTTGACACATTTGGCAAAATCTACTTCTTTAAATACAGACCCGTCATCATTGTATTCTGGACACCCGCCGCCATCTCTGTTGGGTCCAGCTTTGACTGGTAAGCTTTTGCCCTGCTTAGTGCGGTGATGGCTCCTAAACGGGCGGCTGATAGTTTTAGTTCCTCCACTTGCTTCGGCACTGTGGATAATTGTGACGCCCCCGACTCAATCGTACACTAATCATACACGCAGACGTGTACGATCAAGCACAGGGACTCATGGGAAGATATCACAACACAACTCTAACACAAATTAAACGGAGATCCACAATATTACAGACCAGGGATCCGAAGATCCGAATACATAAGTCAGTCATACAAATATTATCTGAGTACAGACATACTTAGACAAGTTTTGCCTTAAGAAGGCTAGCACAAACAACGACACTAGATCGAAAGGCGTTGGCCTCCTGCCTGGGAGCCTCCGATCCTACTCCTGGTCGGCTGGCTCAATCTAGTAGTAAGTGCCCTCTGGACCCTCCTGGTAGTAAGCTCCAGTGGTGGCATCTGGCTCCTGGACTCCATCGTCTGATGTATCACCAAGGTGGGGTATGGGGAAAAGAGAAAGTAATGCAACCGTGAGTACTCATCCGAAGTACTCAGCAAGCAAGGATCTATACTACATATGCAACATTATCAATGGAGAAAGGCTGTATATGTGGACTGGGCTGCAGAAATGCCAGAATAGAGAGAAGGCCTAGTCCTATCGAAGACTAGCATCTTCAAACATCTTCACGAGGACATCATCTTGCAGCAGTAGAAGAGAGTAGAATAGCATTTTATTTAGCAAACATGTTGAAGTATAGCTTAAAGATCCTTCCTCGACTCCCAAGCGAGAAAGCGATCCCGAAGCTTCAATTAAGTAACAAGTATCCAGTTCAAGTAGTAGATCGGGATACACAAACTGAGCGTCCTTTACCGTAGGACCGGCTATCGATAGATGATTCATCCCTGCAGGGGTGCACTACTGTTACCCAACACGCTCGATCAACTCCGGCCGGACACACTTGCTGGGTAATGCCCGTCCTCGGAAGATCAACACGAAGCAGCGCTCTACCTAGGCTCGGCAGAGAGGTCAGCACGCCGGACTAACCTATGCACCCAGAGGTCTCGGGCCATCGCCCTGGGCACCCTGCGCGTTGCAAGACTGGCCGGGGTGCAGGCGCGACACTGAGCTCGTCAGTGAAGTATCCAGCCCAATCCCGACAATCAGACCGCACGGTGAATCATGACATCAGACGAGCTTTCGGGAGAAACGTACATCGCAGAGGGTCCCATAACCATTATCCCGCGTGGTGGTAGTGCGTATAGGGCACGTCGACCCACTCAGATCACACACCCAAATCCAATAGGCTCAATTAGTATCTCGCGGAGACAATCTGAGTCTCTGATGCTCCGCCACAATATCACACTCGGGTGCCCTTCCGGCACACCCGACATCATAGATCCCCAGCGGGTACCCGCCAGAGTAGACCCGCCTGTAACAAAGGTCAAGTAATCGTGTGGTCATAACATCAAGGGGGAAACCAAGGAATCACCCTCGGCGGATTCCACTCGACGAAATCATCAGGGTGAACGTATGAGGCATCACCCTCGAGGTTCACACTGAGGGTTACACGACAGAGTCGTATCGGAAGTGGAGAAGGAGGAATCACCCTCGATGACCACGACCGAACAGCTATACTGCAGAGTATTCATCGGGAGTGCGTTACGAGGTATCACCCTCGGCACTCGATAGTTACTATGCAGAGTCGTACAACTAAGGGGGTGTGAAGTGAGGTGTCGGTCTCTGGTCGACGATCACGTTGATCGAGTCATCAATGATCAAGCAGGGGCAACAAGGATAAGGTGGTGGGGTCACTGATGGTTCACTACCAACCTATACTAAACAGTTTATCATAGGCAGGTAAGGTAGCAATGAACAAGTTACAACAGCAGGCTATGCATCAGAATAGGAGCATACATTAACAGTAGCAAAATCTAATGCAAGCAGGAGAATAGAATGGGCGATATCTGGATGCTCAAGGGGGGGGGCTTGCCTGGTTGCTCTAGCAAGAGAGAGAGAGATCGCCAACGGGCTGCTCGTCGGTAGTGTAGTCGTACCCAGGTGCAGCGTCGTCGGTCTCAGCGTCTATCGAAGGAGAAGGGGGGGAGAGAAACAATAAATTCACGGCAATAATGCAAACAATATGTATGACATGCCTAAATGATATGCCGGGGTGTTCTACTGCCTAACTAAATGATTTAGTTAATTTAGGAATTTATTTGGATTTATTTAATTAAAGTTAGGCACTATTCATTTATCGAAATCGGTCTAAAAGTTTAACGTTCTTATAGCTAGAGGCATCTGACAGGAATACGGAGGGCGTATTCGGGTTCGTATCGAAATTCTAAGCAAGTTTCATGTATAAATTATTTTCATCGGAGTTACGGATTATTTAATATGATTTTCTAAAGTTTTTATTAATTTCTGGAATTTAATTATTTATTTAAATTAAACATTATCCGAAACAGTAGTTGATGATGTCAGCATGACATCATGCTGACGTCAGCACAATCTGACACGTGGGTCCCACCTGTCATAGACTGGTTAGTTAATTAGTGATTAACTATTTAATTAATACTTAATTAAACTAATTAACTAAATTAGATTAACCTAAACAGGGTTAATTAACTTAATTAATTAGCTAATTTATTAATTAATAGTTTTAATAATTCTATTTTTATTTTCGTTTTTCTGGGCAGCGGGCCCCGTTCGTCAGCGACCCAGGGGGGTTGGCCCACAGGCCAGTGGCACGGGCGCGGGCGCGGGCGCGTGCGCGCGGGTGGCGGCAGGGGCGCGGCGAAGCGGGCGGCAGCGCGTGCGCGCGGGCGCGTGCGTGAGCAGGCGCGGGCGAGCGCGGGCGGGCCGGCGGGCGAGCACGGGCGGAGCAGCGGCACGGGGGCGCTGTGGCGCGAGCAGCGGGCGAGCGCGCGCGGGTGGGTGCGGGGCGGCGCGAGCAGCGGCAACGCAGAGGCAGTGCGGGCGAGCAGCGGTGACCGAGGGGAGAGGAGGGGCGCGGGCGAGGCGGAGCCAGGGGGCAGGGCGGCGGCGCGGCGACCGCAGGCGGCGGCGGGCGAGGGGTCGAGGCGGCGTCCACGCGCGCGGCGAGGCGAGCGCGGGTTCGGCCCGATCCAGGAATGGATCGGGGGAGGGGGGAGCGAGGGGGGGAATGTGTCGGTGGGGGGGGGGGGAATTAGGGTTCGGTGGCCTCCTAGGGGAGGCCCATAAAAATTTAAAAGGGGGGGGGGGAGCTGGGCCGGCCTGGTGGCCGTGGCCCAGTTGGGCCGGGGGGGATTTTCTCTTTTCTTTATTTTTCTGTTTTGTTTTCTTTTGTCTTTTCTTTTATTTATTCACATATCTCTGTTTAGTAAATTGTTAGGCCTCAAATTGAATTTTGTAAAACATAGGAATTGTTCCAATAATTACTAGGCATCCTCTACTACTACCAAAAATTAGTTTGGAGTCAATTTGAGTTCACACAATTTTTATAATAAATAAAATGCATTAATCCTTACTGTTTTGGTAAAGTTAGAGCCACCTATCAAATTTATAAATTGTTGATTACAATTTTAGATTAGCCTCTGCAATATTTGTTATTTATCGAACATTTTAGTTTCTATGTTGGATAACTTTTATTTTCCACTTTCATTTAAATCTGAATTTGAGTTAGGAGTTGAAATGCAATATGATGCTAATGATGATTATGCACTGTTAAACATGCTGACTTGTCATTATCAAAAGTGATTACTGTGGCTAATGACATGGGGTGTTACAATTCTCCTCATCTATCAAGAATTCTCGTCCCGAGAATTAAGAGGAAGACTGAAAGAAAGCGGGGTATTCTTCACGAAGACGATCCTCGCGTTCCCAAGTGGCCTCATCTTCACAATGATTTGACCACTGAACTTTGAGGAATTTGATCGACTTTTGACGAGTCCGACGTTCAGCTTCATCAAGAACACGGATGGGATATTCTGGATAAGACAGATCTTCCCGTAATTCAAGCACTTCGTGATCCACAGCTCGAATAGGATCCTTGAAGCAGCGACGGAGTTGGGATACATGAAAGACATCATGTACTTGAGAAAGATTTGGTGGCAACTGCAACTGATATGCCACCTCTCCTCGACGGGCAAGAATACGGAACAGGCCAATGTAGCGAGGAGCTAACTTGCCTTTGATTTCGAACCGATGAGTGCCTTTCAACGAAGTGACGCGGAGGTAAGCTTGCTCGCCAGGTTGATAGACCATTTCCTGGTGCTTTTGGTCATAGTTGCTCTTCTGACGAGACTGAGCAGTTTTCAAATGTTCACGGACAATGCGGACTTGTTCTTCTGCTTGCTGAATAATGTCCGGTCCGACGAGTGAACGTTCCCCAGTTTCTGACCAATTCAGAGGGGTTCAACACTTACGACCGTAAAGAACTTCAAACGGTGCCATCTTCAAACTAGCCTGATAGCTATTGTTGTAAGAGAATTCGGCATACGGGAGAGATTCCTCCCATTTCTTACCGAAGGAGATGACGCAAGCTCGAAGCATATCTTCGAGCACTTGATTAACTCGTTCGACTTGACCCTGTGACTGCGGGTGAAAAGCGGTACTGAACGACAGATGTGTTCCCATAGCTTCTTGGAAACTATTCCAGAATCTGGAGGTGAAGAGGCTGCCACGATCAGAACTGATCTCCAACGGAATACCGTGGAGTGACACAATTCGGGAAACATACAAGTCTGTTAACTGGCTAGCAGTGATTGTCTCCTTAACTGGCAGAAAGTGAGCAACCTTTGAGAATCGGTCAATGACGACAAAGATAGCATCATGACCCTTCTGAGATCTGGGAAAACCAGTAATGAAATCCATTTGGACCTTGTCCCATTTCCATTCAGGAATTGCAAGGGGTTGCAGAGTTCCAGCGGGCCTTTGATGTTGTGCTTTAATGCGGCGGCAAACGTCACTCTCAGAAACATAACGAGCAATATCTCGCTTCATATTAGGCCACCAGTATCTCTGACAAATGTCACGATACATATTTGTGCTACCAGGATGAATTAACAGAGGAGTGTCATGAGCTTCCATCATAACGTGTTCCCTCTCATCCTTGAACTTGGGTACGAAGAGACGATGTTGGAAAAATAGGATCCCATCATCATTAAGATGGAACTCCGATGGTTTTCCTTTTTCAAGGTATCTCTTGATCTTTTCAACTTCAGAGTCATACCGTTGCATAGTCTTGATGTTGTGTTCTAAATCTGGTTCGACAACAAGGGTATTGAGATAACCCTGTGGAACAATATGGAGTTTCAATTTGCGAAGCTCTTCATAAAGCATAGGTTGTGATTCCTGAACCACATGGTTGTTGCAATAAGCCTTGCGGCTCAAAGCATCGGCCATTACATTAGCCTTGTCAGGGGTATATGAGATATTCATATCATAATCGGCTATTGTCTCGAGCCATCTTTGTTGACGAAGGTTCAGATCTGGTTGAGTATATAAATACTTCAAACTTTGATGATCCCTATATATCTCGCAACGATTACCGAGAAGGTAATGTCGCCATAGCTTCAGGGCATAAATAACCGCAGAAAGTTCGAGATCGTGCACTGGGTAATTTTCTTCGTGAGGACGCAATTGTCGGGAGGCATAAGCAATCACCTTGCGTTCTTGCATTAGGACACAGCCTAATCCTTGACGGGAGGCATCACAGTATATCACGAAATCCTTTTGGGAATCCGGGGGTGCTAATACTGGGGCAGATGTCAATTTATCTTTTAGTGTCTGAAAGCTTTCTTGACATTTTTCTGTCCACTCAAATTTAACACCTTTGTGAAGCAGATTTGTCAATGGTTTTGCAATCTTGGAAAAGTTCTCAACGAATCGACGGCAATAACTTGCAAGTCCGAGAAAACTTCTAACTTGCTTGACATTCTTCGGGGGAGTCCAGTCAAGAATAGCCTGAACTCATTCGGGGTTAACAGCAATTCCATCCTTGGAAATCACATGTCCAAGGTAAGTTACTTCAGAAAGCCAAAATTCACATTTGGAATACTTGGCATACAACTGGTGTTCTCGGAGCCTTTCTATTACCAAACGGAGGTGTTTAGCATGTTCTTCTTTATTCTTAGAATAGACCAGAATATCATCTAGATATACCACGACGAATTTGTCGAGGTAATCCATGAATATATAATTCATCAGACGGGAGAAAGTTGCTGGAGCATTCGTTAGGCCAAATGACAAGACGGTGTATTCATAGGAGCCATAACGAGTGACGAATGCAGTCTTGGGAATATCCTCTTCACAGACACGGATCTGGTGATAACCCAACCTCAAGTCGAGTTTAGAGAAGACCGATGATCCAGCAAGTTGATGATAAAGATCATTGATCCGGGGCAGTGGGTATTTATTCTGGATTGTGGCTTGGTTAATGGGCCGATAATCCTGAACCAAATGGTTAGTTCCATCCTTCCTATTAACGAAGAGTGAAGGTGCTCCCCAAGCAGAGGAACTGGGACGGATGAAACCACTCTTAAGCGACTTGTCGATTTCTTCCATAAGCTCGAGTAGATGATGCGGGGGCATCTTATAAGGTCGCTTGGCAATAGGGACGGTGCCAGGCTTCAAGTCAATGACAAACTCGACAGCTCTAGCCGGGGGTATTCCTGGAAGTTCTTCTGGGAAGACGTCTGGAAAATCTCGAACGACAGGAACGTTCTCGATCCCTTCCAGAGGTGAGGCGTTCAAAGCATTCAGAACATATATCTGAGCTTCGGCGTTCCGTGTAATGCGGGCGGTATAGTTCACTATCTCATCGGAGGGGTGAAGAAGTTGGACGACTTTAGTGGCACAATTGATCGAAGCAATGTGAGCTTTCAACCAATCCATTCCGAGTATGAGGTCTATGGTGGAAGACTTCAAGACGATGGGCGAGGCAAGGAATTCCAACCCTTTAATTTCGACGGTAACGTCAGGTGCTATCACGTCAGCATGACAGTGACCTCCGGGAGTTTTAATGACTAACGGAGTATGCATTTTCTCATATCGAATGCCATGCATGAATGCAAATTTTCCAGAGATGAATGAATGTGATGCTCCTGAATCAAATAAAATAGAAGCAGGTACTGAGTTAACAAGAAGGGTACCCATCATAGTAGCAGGTTGATCCTGGACTTCTTCAATGTCAATGTTGTAAGCGTGTCCACGACCATGTGCAGCAGACCCAGTATTATAGTTGCGGGTCTGATTGTTGCCACGACCATTGCCACGGCCAGTACGAGGAAAAGCTAACTGATTCTGAGTCTAGCGGCAGTCTTTAGCCTGGTGTCCTGGTTTGCGGCACTTGAAGCACAGACCATCTTCAGGACGAAGAGGAGCATTGTTTTGAATAGCTTGAGCTTTTGGCTGCCTTGGTGGTGGAGGAGGCAGACGTGGTGCATCATAGTTGTTCTTTGGCGCAGAGGTATTGGAACGGATCGCATTGTTGGGAATCCAAACTCGACGCTTATGTGCTGAGCCCGAAGATGAGCCAGCATCACGATAGCATTTCTGCGAGTCCTTATGCTTCATCTGAGCGGTTTCAACAATAATAGCCTTGTTCACAAGAGTGGAAAAGTCATTGAAGTCTTGAGCAGCAAGGGCAAGCTCAAGGTCTGGGTGCAGCCCATTACGGAACTTCTCTTGTCTATGAGCATCTGTGGCGATGTCTTCTTCAGCATAGCGGGAGAGATCAAGAAATTCCCGCTGATAAGCTTCGACAGTCTTGTTGCCCTGAGTGAGGTTACGGAACTGGGTCTTCATGCGTTCCATAATTGCCTGAGCGATGTAACGTGTACGGAAAGCAGCCTGGAACTCATACCAGGTGATGACTGTTCCAATAGGCAGAGTACGCTTGTGTGTGTCCCACCATTGAGCAGCGGGGCCCTTTAAGAAAAAGGCCGCGAAGTTGACGAAGTTGGCAGGGGCGACATTAGCAGACTCCATCTCATGAGTGATGTTGCGGAGCCAGTCATCAGCATCCAGTGGCTTGTCTGAGTTGCGGAACTGAGTTGGGTTGAGTCGCATAAACTCTGTCAAAGTTATTGAAGCTGGGTTCTGGTTCTGGTTGTTCTAATGCGGAAACTGAGCCATGATTCCAGTCATGAACTGGCGGTTAAGCTCAAACTGTTGCATCATAGCTGCCATATAGTCTGGCGGTGGTGGATGTTCAGGGGTACCATGACCACGACCACCTGGTCTAACCATCCTGCTAAGTATCAACAAGAGGTAGTTTAGTAAAAGCAATTGCGAGCGTTTAGTGACAAGCATGATGTAACTCGACAACAATTTAAGTAGTGTAACAGATACATAACAGTAGTCAATTAAGACATACAGATCCATACACAGAGTTGGGTACATGCGGACAGCATAACGGCGCAAATTCAAAAGCTAGACATACTAGGCGGCGCGCAGGCACGCTGTAAGGAAGTACACAACGAGACATAGCAAAGGCTACATCAACGTCGGAGAAAACCACCGAAACGGGGTAACTGCAAGTGCGGACGACGAATGTTCATCGCGGAAGGATCCTGCGCTCCATGTGCACTCTGATGCAGAATCCGGTCTCGAGCTGTAAGAAGAGGTCCACGTGCAGGTGTATGACCTCCAACAGTAGGCCAATCAATACCAGCATACATCTGAGTCCTACGCGGATAAAGGATGTGCTCAGGATGTATCCCTGCACGAACAGCGGGTAGAAACTGCGTCATAGCATCATAGAGATGTGCTCGAGTGGCAACCAACTCGACGGCAAGAGCCTGAACAGTGCGATCCAGAGCCTGAGTGCACTGAATCAAAACACGCGGGTCATAGCGACGAGGCTCGTACGGGGCACAGATAGCTGTGTAGTATCCAGTAGCATCTCCAGCAGGGGCATACGAAATGTATCGGAACTCAGAGTCATCCAAGATATCGCTGAACTGTCCTTGGAGACGTGCGACAGCAGAGTAGGCGGCATCATGGACTGCCATCTCTATCGTCATGCCGATACCGTGGAAAAGGTGTAGCTCGGTGTCTGAGTCATTTTGCTGATCATAGATACGAACATCAGCATGGTACTGCTCCTGATTGAACTCGCGGTAATCCTCGTAAACCAAGTACTCAGGGTACCAACGGTAGCCAAGTCTGGTCATGAGAGCGATCAGAACAGCTGGAAACCCAGGGGCATCACGAGCCCAAGTGCGAAGCACAAGCTGTGTCGTAGGACGTGGTGGAAACAAACGGTCCATCTGAAACAGAGGAAATTCAGATTTGTCAAATGACAATGAGAAGTTTAACACAACTCGGAGAGAAAGGTTAAACAAAACAATGGAAAGGAAAATGATTATCAGACTAATCAGATCAACGACAGGGAAATCGCACAGATATCCAGCTCTCCGGGTAGACGGGATTTACGAGATCCTAAGTGTCGGCGTTAGTAAAATTTATTTAACCCGAGTAGAAGAGAGATCAGAGTCCCAGAGTATAGACAAGGAATAAAAGATCCTAATACCACCCAGTTGGCGACGTGGGCCCGTAAGCCACACAGCCAAGTTAGTAAATTAGTTTTTTGGTTTCTAGACTCAACTTCGGCCAAGGAATTGGAAGGGGGCTTCCTACAGGCAGTCGGCTCTGATACCAACTTGTGACGCCCCCGACTCAATCGTACACTAATCATACACGCAAACGTGTACGATCAAGCACAGGGACTCACGGGAAGATATCACAACACAACTCTAACACAAATTAAACAGAGATCCACAATATTACAGACCAGGGATACGAAGATCTGAATACATAAGTTAGTCATACAAATATTATCTGAGTACAGACATAGTTAGACAAGTTTTGCCTTAAGAAGCCTAGCACAAACAGCAACACTAGATCAAAAGACGTTGGCCTCCTGCCTGGGAGCCTCCGATCCTACTCCTGGTCGGCTGGCTCAATCCAGTAGTAAGTGCCCTCTGGACCCTCCTGGTAGTAAGCTCCGGTGGTGGCATCTGGCTCCTGGACTCCATCATCTGATGTATCACCAAGGTGGGGTATGGGGAAAAGAGAAAGTAAAGCAACCGTGAGTACTCCTCCGAAGTACTCAGCAAGCAAGGATCTATACTACATATGCAACATTATCAATGGAGAAAGGCTGTATATGTGGACTGGGCTGCAGAAATGCCAGAATAGAGAGAAGGCCTAGTCCTATCGAAGACTAGCATCTTCAAACATCTTCACGAGGCCATCATCTTGCAGCAGTAGAAGAGAGTAGAATAGCATTTTATTTAGCAAACATGTTGAAGTACAGCTTAAAGATCCTTCCTCGACTCCCAAGCGAGAAAGCGATCCCGAAGCTTCAATTAAGTAACAAGTATCCAGTTCAAGTAGTAGATCGGGATACACAAACTGAGCGTCCTTTACTGTAGGACCGGCTATCAATAGATGATTCATCCCTGCAGGGGTGCACTACTATTACCCAACACGCTCGATCAACTCTGGCCGGACACACTTGCTGGGTAATGCCCGTCCTCGGAAGATCAACACGAAGCAGCGCTCTACCTAGGCTCGGCAGAGAGGTCAGCATGCCGGACTAACCTATGCACCCAGAGGTCTCGGGCCATCGCCCTGGGCACCCTGCGCGTTGCGAAACTGGCCGGGGTGCAGGCGCGACACTGAGCTCGTCAGTGAAGTATCCAGCCCAATCCCGACAATCAGCCCGCACGGTGAATCGTGACGTCAGACGAGCTTTCGGGAGAAACGTACATCGCAGAGGGTCCCATAACCATTATCCCGCGTGGTGGTAGTGCGTATAGAGCACGTCGACCCACTCAGATCACACACCCAAATCCAATAGGCTCAATTAGTATCTCGCGGAGACAATCAGAGTCTCTGATGCTCTGCCACAATATCACACTCGGGTGCCCTTCCGGCACACCCGACATCATAGATCCCCAGCGGGTACCCACCAGGGTAGACCCGCCTGTAACAAAGGTCAAGTAATCGTGTGGTCATAACATCAAGGGGGAAACCCGAGGAATCACCCACGGTGGATTCCACTCGACGAAATCATCAGGGTGAACATATGAGGCATCACCCTCGAGGTTCACACTGAGGGTTGCACGATAGAGTCGTATCGGAAGTGGAGAAGGAGGAATCACCCTCGATGACCATGACCGAACAGCTATAGTGCAGAGTATTCATCGGGAGTGCGTTACGAGGTATCACCCTCGGCACTCGATAGTTACTATGCAGAGTCGTACAACTAAGGGGGTGTGAAGTGAGGTGTTGGTCTCTGGTCGACGATCACGTTGATCGAGTCGTCGATGATCAAGTAGGGGCAACAAGGATAAGGTGGTGGGGTCACTGATGGTTCACTACCAACCTATACTAAACAGTTTATCATAGACAGGTAAGGTAGCAATGAACAGGTTACAACAGTAGGCTATGCATCAGAATAGGAGCATACATTAACAGTAGCAAAATCTAATGCAAGCAGGAGAATAGAATGGGCGATATCTGGATGCTCAAGGGGGGGCTTGCCTGGTTGCTCTAGCAAGAGAGAGATCGCCAACGGGCTGCTCGTCGGTAGTGTAGTCGCACCCAGGTGCAGCGTCGTCGGTCTCAGCGTCTATCGAAGGAGAAGGGGGGGGAGAGAAACAATAAATTCACGGCAATAATGCAAACAATATGTATGACATGCCTAAATGATATGCCGGGGTGTTCTACTGCCTAACTAAATGATTTAGTTAATTTAGGAATTTATTCGGATTTATTTAATTAAAGTTGGGCACTATTCATTTATCGAAATCGGTCTAAAAGTTCAACGTTCTTATAGCTAGAGGCATCTGACAGGAATACGGAGGGCGTCTTCGGGTTCGTATCGAAATTCTGAGCAAGTTTCATGTATAAATTATTTTCATCGGAGTTACGGATTATTTAATATGATTTTCTATAGTTTTTATTAATTTCTGGAATTTAATTATTTATTTAAATTAAACATTATCCGAAACAGTAGTTGATGACGTCAGCATGACATCATGCTAACGTCAGCACAATCTAACACGTGGGTCCCACCTGTCATAGACTGGTTAGTCAATTAGTGATTAACTATTTAATTAATACTTAATTAAACTAATTAACTAAATTAGATTAACCTAAACAGGGTTAATTAACTTAATTAATTAACTAATTTATTAATTTATTAATTAATTAATAATTTTAATAATTCTATTTTATTTTCATTTCTATTTTTATTTTTGTTTTTCTGGGCAGCGGGCCCCGTTCATCAGCGACCCAGGGGGGTTGGCCCACAGGCCAGTGGCACGGGGCCACGGGCGCGGGCAACGGGCGCAGCGCGCGGGCGCAGCGCGCGGGCGCGTGCGCGCGGGCGGCCGCAGGGGCGCGGCGACGCGGGCGGCAGCGCGTGCGCGCGGGCGCGGGCGCGAGCAGGCGCGGGCGCACGCGGGCGGGCCGGCGGGCGAGCACGGGCGGAGTAGCGGCACGGGGGCGCGGTGGCGCGAGCAGCGGGCGGGCGCGCGCGCGGGTGCGCGGCGGCGCGAGCAGCGGCAGCACAGAGGCAGTGCGGGCGAGCGGAGGTGACCGAGGGGAGAGGAGGGGCGCGGGCGAGGCAGAGCCAGGGGGCAGGGCGGCGGCGCGGCGACCGCAGGCGGCGTCGGGCGATGGGTCGAGGCGGCGTCCACGCGCGCGGCGAGGCGAGCGCGGGGTTCGGCCCGATCCAGGAATGGATCGGGAGGAGGGGGAGCGAGGGGGGGAATGTGTCGGTGGGGGGGGATTAGGGTTCGGTGGCCTCCTGGGGGAGGCCATATAGGGGGGGAGCTGGGCCGGCCTGGTGGCCGTGGCCCAGTTGGGCCGGGGGGATTTTCTCTTTTCTTTATTTTTCTGTTTTGTTTTATTTTGTCTTTTCTTTTATTTATTCACATATCTCTGTTTAGTAAATTGCTAGGCCTCAAAATGAATTTTGTAAAACATAGGAATTGTTCCAATAATTACTAGGCATCCTCTACTACTACCAAAAATTAGTTTGGAGTCAATTTGAGTTCACACAATTTTTATAATAAATAAAATGCATTAATCCTTACTGTTTTGGTAAAGTTAGATCCACCTATCAAATTTATAAATTGTTGATTACAATTTTAGATTAGCCTCTGCAATATTTGTTATTTATCGAACATTTTAGTTTCTATGTTGGATAACTTTAATTTTCCACTTTCATTTAAATCTGAATTTGAGTTAGGAGTTGAAATGCAATATGATGCTAATGATGATTATGCACTGTTAAACATGCTGACTTGTCATTATCAAAAGTGATTACTGTGGCTAATGACATGGGGTGTTACAATAATTGTTCCAACACAGTTTTTATGAGTGGAGGCGGCTTCTTGCCACTGGAAACAGCTACAAGTGTCCGTAGGCTGCCAGCATATAATTTCTCTGTTAAAGTATAGACAGCCTTCAATTGTGTCACCACACTTCGACTAAGGCTAGCACTTCTGGCACCTGAAATACATTCAAAGTAAGAGCCACCAGGCGAGTTAGTATCATATATCTTAAGTCGTCTGGGCGAGTTATTTCAATTTGCTACATATTTCACTTACCAAAGATGGCGGCAGTCATTTGAGAGATGTGATGTTTTAAGCCGGCTAACTCTGCAGCCACCGGCTTAAGCTCATTTTCAGCAACTTCTGCACACTTTAACAAGGCAACATTCTCAATTTCCAATGCAGATATGTCAGCATCAAATTTGGCCTTTATTTTTTCCAAGTCCTCCAAAGAAGACTTCAAGCTTGATTCAGCCTTGGCGCGTTCTGCTTGTTCAGATTTTAAGCATTCTCTTAAATCGGCCAGGTCTGACTCGCCCAGGTTTAGTGCGTCCTACAAAAATATCAGGGCAAGATTATTCAAGTCCCAAACACATTGCAAGCAACATCCTTGGCACTTGGGGGCTAATGTACGTCGTTTTTCTTTCAAATTATATTGAAGAAGACCCGGCTTGCCTTGTAAAGTTAAGCCGGTCCTTGGGGGCTACAGGCGATTTCTCTTCAGTGATATTGATTAAATACCTGGCTCACCTTACAAAAGCCAAGCCGGCCCTTGGGGGCTACATGATGTTTCTTTTCTAACAAGTTAAAAGAACCGTCTTATCATTGACATGATAACCCGGCCATTGGGGGTTACAAGTGATTCTTCAAGGAGGTTACATTTCAAAGGACCGGCTTATCATTTGCATGATAACCCGCCCCTTCGGGGTTACAATTGGGAATCTACAGAGCATATTTTCAAGTCTTTACCACACTCAAGATTTTCCTATGGTCAAGACTTGGGGGCTACATACAGGGATACAATAAGAGAAAGGTTAAACATACCTCATATTTTTGCTTCATTATCTGTACCAAGCTGGCCTCCATGTCACGGCTTGTATTCAAGTGGCTCAAATATCCTGCATATACTTCTTCAGCGCTAAGGGCCTCACAGTTTGGCAGATCAAGTTTTGTGTTGCCCTTTTCCAGCAAGGGTGGCTCTTCTTTGGCTGAGTGCTTGGCCAGCACGGTGGAGATCTTGGGGGTTGAATGACCCGCCCCAATGATGGAAATGGCATCATTATTCTTCTCAGAATTAATTTCTTCAATAGGCTTGATAGGAGTTGAAGAGGGGATAGGACTTGGCAGATCATGATTATCCGTCGGGTTAGCCTCAATATCCATGGCCTCAGAGGCCGTCACGTCAGCTTGTGGAGGCGGCTCATTTTGCTTATTGTGATGCTCTTCAGGATTTTCGGTGTTGACATATGGGGTTATCAGCACCTGTTCCGCTGGCTCAGGAACATTGGGAGCCTTGGAAGAGTCGTCAGTTTTCTTCTTCTTACTCTTTCTTTGGGCCCTGTGATCAAAGTAAAAGGTTTAAAAGCACATGGTAACAAAGTTAAATTGTCAAGTTATTTGGTATAATCACTCACCCCGAGTTAATAACAAAGGCAGGAATGTGGGTGGAAGATGAGCCGCCTGAAGACGGAGATGACTCCTGATAATTTGAGTCAGACAGATTAAGGGGTTGTCTTATAAGGCCTGCTTTGGGTAAGGATAGAGTTGGGCTATGTGGCACCTTAGTATGTCACTTGCGGGAAGGGTTATGAGTTAACCCGGTCACCAGTTCTTCGGTGCCGCTACTCCGTGTTTGGCGTCTTGCATCGTATTGAGGCTTTTTCAAAACAAAGTTTGGGTCTAAGTAAGCATTTGGGTGAGAAAATGGCACTTTTCGGACAACCCGCCTGACTCTCTCTGAAGGTGGTGAGTCTGAGCCGGAAGAGATAGAAATTACCTCTGGATTGTCAGCCCGGCTTAATGCACCCTCATCCTGAGAGTAAGAAGTGTCAGCTAAGTCATTAAAGAGGCGGCCAAGAGGGTCAAGTTCTACCTCAGATTGGTTGTCAGCATCTGCTGACTCGCCCACAGCAGCCGACTTAGCTACAGCAGCTGTTTTACTCTTCTTCGATTTTGGGCCAGGCTTAGTCTTTGTTGCAGCAGTCTTCATCTCTCTTTTCCAAAAGGCAGAGTCGGGTTGTATAAGAAAAATGATTGACAAGTGGGACGCAGAATAAACTCAAGAATATTTAAGCTGGACATAAAAAGGTACTTACAGCTGGATCCGGGTTGAGCTTGAAGAATGGTGGCAACCCTATCTTGTTACAATTCTCTTGAGATTCTCCAAGTAAAGAGTTCACAGTTTGATAATTTTCCTCAGCAGTAAAATTATCAGAGCTATACCATTGTGGATCATCTGACTCGCCTGAGTATGTATACATTAACCCGGGTTGGCGGCTTAACAGAAGAATCTTCCATGAAACCCAGCAACGGGCTAAGTCAACTCCGGTTAACCCATTGGCTAGAAAGGCTTTTATTTTGGGGTAATATGGGAGTGCCTCAATATGTTCCTCTGAGGTAAGCTAGCTTGGCGGGTTGAAATTTATTGGGAGACAATCAGCCCTGTAACCCGGCAAGAGATTCTCATCAGTTGGGGTAGTGTTCTTGCAATAAAACCAAGTCTTTATCCACCCTTTTGGATGGCTAAGTAAGGTGGCAGCAGGGAAGCCGCCGTCCCTACGCCTCTGGATTGAAATTCCGCCCAATTCTTGAGTCGGACCATTAGCACACTCAGTCTGGCGATTTATATAAAAGAACTCCTTGAAAAGAGCAACAATGGGCTCTATTTGCAGATAAGCTTCACAGAAAATTTAGAAGTGGCAAAGGTTTGACACGGAGTTTGGGACTATGTCTTGAGGATATAGGCTGAAATAGTGCAAGATATCTCGAAAGAACTTTGACCCAGGAGGTGTGAAGCCTCTGAGAATATGGTCAGTAAAAACTACCACCTCTCCTTCACTAGGATTGGGAACATTTTCTCCCTGGCTGACTCACCAGCTAATCTCTTCTTGAGTCACCAAGAGACCTTGACCCACATAATCTTTGAGAATTTGTTCAGTGACTAGAGAAGGGCCCCAATTGCAGAGGGTGGTTTTGCCATGCTGAGTCATCTAAAGATGACGAAAACTGCAGAATCAGAGTACAGTGGGTTATTTAAAAGAAGTAATGACTCGCCATCAATATTATGTCAGTAAGACAATGTGAAGATAAGTCACCTTAAATAGGGGCGGATTATGTGCAGGATGCAGTCACTACAACGTTGGCAAATTAAGTATGTCTCATCTTAGTCAACTCCTTGAACTTGTGAAAACCCTTTTACCACAAGTCGAGCTTTATAGACGGTGACATTATCGTCCACGTCCGTCTTCTTCTTAAAGATCCATTTATTCTGAATGGCCTTTCGTCCTTCAGGTAATACTTCCAAAGTCCATACTTTGTTTTCATACATGGATCCCATCTCGGATTTCATGGCCTCTAACCATTTGTCAGAATCCGAGCCCACCATCGCTTCTCCATAGCTCGTAGGTTCACCGTTGTCCAACAACATGACCTCTAAGACAGGGTTACCATACCACTCAGGAGCTGTACGTACCCTTGTCGACCTACGAGGTTCGATAGTAACTTGATCCGAAGCTTCATGATCATCATCATTAGCTTCCTCTTCAACTGACGTAGGTGCCACAGAAACATCTTTCTGTGTTGCGCTACTCTCTGGTTGAAGTAAAGGTTCAACAACCTCATCAAGTTCTATCTTCCTCCCACTCAATTCTTTCGAGAGAAACTCTTTCTCGACAAAGGACCCGTTCTTAGCGACAAACACTTTGCCTTCGGATCTGAGATAGAAGGTATACCCAACCATCTCTTTTGGGTATCCTATGAAGACGCATTTGTCTGCTTTGGGTTCGAGCTTTTTCAGCTGAAGCCTTTTGACATAAGCATCGCAGCCCCAAACCTTAAGAAACAACAACTTAGGTTTCTTGCCAAACCACAGTTCATACGATGTCATCTCCACGGACTTAGATGGTGCCCTATTTAAAGTGAATGGAGCAGTCTCTAACGCATAACCCCAAAATGATAGTGGCAGATCGGCAAGAGACATAATAGAACGCACCATATCCAATAAGGTACGATTACGATGTTCGGACACACCATTACGCTGTGGTGTTCCAGGTGGCGTCAACTGTGAAACAATTCCACATTGTCTTAAGTGATTGCCAAACTCATAACTCAGATATTCTCCCCCTCGATCAGATCGTAGGAATTTGATCTTCTTGTTACGATGATTCTCAACTTCACTATGAAATTGCTTGAACTTTTCAAACATTTCAGACTTATGCTTCATTAAGTAAATATACCCATATCTACTCAAGTCATCGGTGAAGGTGAGAAAGTAACGATATCCATCGCGCGCGTCAATGCTCATCAGACCGCACACATCAGTATGTATGATTTCCAACAAGTCAGTTGCCCGTTCCATTGTTCCGGAAAACGGGGTTTTAGTCATCTTGCCCATGAGGCATGGTTCGCATGTGTCAAGTGATTCAAAATCAAGCGACTCCAAAAGTCCATCAGCATGGAGTTTCTTCATGCGTTTTACACCAATATGACCTAAGCGGCAATGCCACAAGAAAGTGGTACTGTCATTATCAACTCTACATCTTTTGGCATCAATGTTATGAACATGTGTATCATCACTATCGAGATTCAATAAGAATAAACCCCTCACAATGGGTGCATGACCATAAAAGATATTACCCATATAAATAGAACAACCATTATTCTCTGATTTAAATGAGTAACCATCTTGCATTAAACAAGATACAGATATAATGTTCATGCTCAACACAGGCACTAAATAACAATTATTCAAGTTCATCACTAATCCCGATGGTAATCGAAGAGCCAGCGTGCCGACGGCGATCACATCAACCTTGGAACCATTTCCCACGCGCATCGTCACTTCATCCTTTGCCAGCCTCCATCTATTCCGTAGTTCCTGCTTTGAGTTGCAAATGTGAGCAACCGAACCGGTATCAAATACCCAGGCACTACAACGAGAGTTGGTAAGGTACACATCAATAACATGTATATCATATATACCTTTGTTGACGTTGGCCCCCTTCTTGTCGGCCAGATACTTGGGGCAGTTCCGCTTCCAGTGGCCAGTTCCCTTGCAATAGAAGCACTCAGTCTCCAGCTTGGGTCCAACCTTGGGTTTCTCCACGGGAGGAGCAACTGCTTTGCCACCTTTCTTGAAGTTTCCCTTCTTTCCCTTGCCTTTCTTGAAACTAGTGGTTTTATTCACCATCAACACTTGATGCTCCTTCTGGATGTCTGACTCAACGACTTTCAGCATCGCGAACAGCTCGGAGACTGACTTGTTCATCCCTTGCATGTTATAGTTCAACACAAAGCTCTTGTAGCTAGGTGGTAGCGATTGAAGAACTCTGTAGTGACAGCCTCTGGTGGGAGCTCAACTCCCAACTCAGCCAGACGGTTGTAGTACCCAGACATTCTGAGTATGTGCTCACTGACAGATCCGTTCTCCTCCATCTTGCAGGCATAGAATTTATCGGTGGTCTCATACCTCTCGATCCGGGCATTCTTCTCAAACATAAACTTCAACTCCTAGAACATCTCATATGCTCCATGACGTTCAAAACGCCTTTGAAGTCCCGGCTCTAAGCCATACAGCATGGCGCATTGAACTATTGAGTAGTCATCAACACGTGACTGCCAGGCGTTCACAATGTCCGCAGTCGCTGGAGTGGGTGGCGCACCAAGCGGTGCATCAAGGACATAAGCCTTTTGGGCAGCCGTGAGGATAATCCTCAGATTACGGGCCCAGTCCACAAAGTTACTTCCATCATCTTTCAGCTTAGCTTTCTCTAGGAACGCATTGAAATTCAGGGGAGCTACCGCGCGAGCCATTGATCTACAACATAAATTTGCAAAGATAACTTAGACTATTATTCATGATAAATGAGTTCAATTAATCATATTACTTAAGAACTCCCACTCAAATCAACATCCCTCTAGTTGTCCGAGTGTAACACGATCCAAATTCACCAACCCAAGTCCGATCATCATGTGAGATGAGGTGGTTTCAATGGTGAACATCTCTATGTTGATCATATCTACTATATGACTCGTGTTCGAACTTTCGGTCTCTTATGTTCCGAGGCCATGTCTGTACATGCTAGGCTCGTCAAGTTTAACCCAAGTGTTCCGCATGTGCAACACTGGCTTGCACCCGTTGTATCTGAACGTAGAGTCTATCACACCCGATCATCACGTGGTGCTTCGAAACGACGAACTTTCGCAACGGTGTACACTTGGGGAGAACACAATTTTATCTTGAAATTTTAGTGAGGGATCACCTTATAATGCTACCGTCATCCTAAGCAAAATAAGATGCATAAAAGGATTAACATCACATGCAAATCATAAGTGACATGATATGGCCATCAACTTGTGCTTTTGATCTCCATCTCCAAAGCACTGGCATGATCTCCATCATCACCGGCATGACACCATGATCTCCATCATCATGATCTCCATCATCGTGCCGCCATCAGGGTTGTCACGCCAACCATGCTTCTACTACTATTGCTACCGCTTAGCGATAAAGTAAAGCATTACATAGCGCTTAATGATTGACACGCATGTCATACAATAATTAAAGACAACCCTATGGCTCCTGCCGGTTGCCATATGCATCGACATGCAAGTCGATATAAACTATTACAAACATGAGCATCTCATACATCAAATATATTTCATCATGTCTTTGGCCATAGCATATCACAACATACCCTGCAAAAACAAGTTAGATGTCCTCTAATTGTTGTTGCATGTTTTACGTGGCTGCTATGGGTATCTAGCAAGAACGATTCTTACCTATGCAAAGCCACAACGGTGATATGCAAGTTGCTATTTAACCTTCTACAAGGACCGCCTTTGTCGAATCCGATTCAACTAAGGTGGGAGAGACAGAAACCCGCCAGCCATCTTTATGCAACAAAGTCACATGTCTGTCAATGGAACCGGTCTCATGTACGTGGACATGTAAAGTTGGTCCGGGCTGCTTCATCCCACAATACCGCCGAATCAAGAAAAGACCAAGGAAGGAAGCAATCTGAATATCAACGCCCACAAACTCCTTTGTGTTCTACTTGTGATGTCATCTACGCATAGACCTAGCTCATGATGCCACTGTTGGGGAACGTTGCATGGGAAACAAAAAATTTCCTACGCTCACCAAGATCAATCTAGGAGATGACCATCTACGAGAGGAGAGATTGCATCTACATACCCTTGTAGACCGCTATGCAGAAGCGTTAAGAAACGCGGTTGATGTAGTCGAACGTCTTCGCGATCCAATCACGATCCGTCCCGCGAACTCTGATCCAAGTGCCGAACGGACGGCACCTCCGCGTTCAACACACGTATGGCTTGATGACGCCTTCACCTCCTTGATCCAGCGAGTGATGGTGAAGTAGTAGCTCGAGTCCTCCGGCAGCACAATGGCGTGGTGGCGGTGGTGGTGGCGGAATCTCAGCAGAGCTTCGCTAAGCGCTACGGAGAGGAAGAAGGCTACGAGGGAGAGGAGGGGCAGCGATGTGGCATATGAGGGTGCGGCTGCCCTCCCTCTCCTCATCTATATATAGGGGCAAGGGAGGAGGAGGGGTGCCCTAGGGTTCCCTAGGGGGCCGGCGGCCACCAGGGGGAAACCCTAGATGGGTTTTGGTGCGCCTCCCCCAGGGAGCCTTTGCCCCCAAGGCAAAGGGGGTGGCTGCCCTAGGGGGCGCCCCCACCCCTTCTGGTTATGTGGGAAAGGGTGAGGGGGGTGCACAACCCCTTAGTGGGCTGGTTTGCCCCCTCCCCTTGGCCCATGGGCCCCCCAACACTTGCCGGGGCCCCCCGAAACCCCTTTCGGTGATGTTGGTCATCACCCGGTACCTCCGAAACAATTCCGGACTCCAATACCCTTTGTCCAATATATCAATCTTCACCTCCGGACCATTCTGGAGTTCCTCGTCATGTCCGGGATCTCATCCGGGACTCCGAACAACCTTCGGTAACCACCATAATAACTCAACTATACTTATATCGTCACCAAACGTTAAGTGTGTAGACCCTGCGGGTTTGAGAACTACGCAGACATGACTGAGACACCTCTACGGTCAATAACCAATAGCGGGACCTGGATGTCCATATTGGTTCCCACATATTCTACGAAGATCTTATCGGTCGAACCTCGATGTCAAGGATTCAGCTAATCCCGTATGCAGTTCCCTTTGTCTATCGGTATGTTACTTGCCCGAGATTCGATCGTTGGTATCTCCATACCTAGTTCAATCTCGTTACCGGCAAGTCTCTTTACTCGTTTTGTAATACAAGATCCCGTGGCTAACTCATTAGTCACATTGCTTGCAAGCTCATTGCGATACTGTATTACCGAGTGGGCCCTGAGATACCTCTCCGTCATACGGAGTGACAAATCCCAGTCTTGATCCATGCCAACTCAACAGACACCCTCGGAGATATCTGTAGAGCACCTTTATAGTCACCCAGTTACATTGCGACGTTTGGTACACACAAGGTACTCCCCCGGTGTTAGTGAGTTGCATGATCTCATGGTCATAGGAACATATACTTGACATGCAAAAAATGATAGCAATAAACTTGACACGATCATATGCTACGTTCATAGTTTGGGTCTTGTCCATCACATCATTCTCCCAATGATGTGATCCCGTTATCAAATGACAACTCATATCTATGACTAGGAAACCATAGCCATCTTTGATCAACGAGCTAGTCCTGTAGAGGCTCACTAGGGACATGTTGTTGTCTATGTATCCACACATGTATTTGAGTTTCCAATCAATACAATTATAGCATGGATAATAAACGATTATCATGAACAAGGAAATATAATAATAACCATTTTATTATTGCCTCTAGGGCATATTTCCAACAACATTAACCCGGGTTGGCGGCTTAACGGAAGAATCTTCCATGAAACCCAGCAACGGGCTAAGTCAACTCCGGTTAACCCATTGGCTAGCAAGGCTTTTATTTTGGGGTAATATGGGAGTGCCTCAGTATGTTCCTCTGAGGTAAGCTGGCTTGGCAGGTTGAAATTGATTGGGAGACAATCAGCCCTGTAACCCGGCAAGGGATTCTCATCAGCTGGGGTAGTGTTCTTGCAATAAAACCAAGTCTTTATCCACCCTTTTGGATGGCTAAGTAAGGTGGCAGCAGGGAAGCCGCCGTCCCTACGCCTCTGGATTGAAATTCCACCCAATTCTTGAGTTGGACCATTAGCACACTCAGTCTGGCGATTTATATAAAAGAACTCCTTGAAAAGAGCAACAATGGGCTCTATTTGCAGATAAGCTTCACAGAAAATTTGGAAGTGGCAAAGGTTTGACACGGAGTTTGGGACTATGTCTTGAGGATATAGGCTGAAATAGTGCAAGATATCTCGAAAGAACTTTGACCCAGGAGGTGTGAAGCCTCTGAGAATATGGTCAGTAAAAACTACCACCTCTCCTTCACCAGGATTGGGAACATTTTCTCCCTGGCTGACTCACCAGCTAATCTCTTCTTCAGTCGCCAAGAGACCTTGACCCACATAATCTCTGAGAATTTGTTCAGTGACTAGAGAAGGGCCCCAATTGCAGAGGGTGGTTTTGCCATGCTGAGTCATCTAAAGATGACGAAAACTGCAGAATCAGAGTACGATGGGTTATTTAAAAGAAGTAATGACTCGCCATCAATATTATGTTAATAAGACAATGTGAAGATAAGTCACCTTAAACAGGGGCGGATTATGTGCAGGATGCAGTCTCTACAACGCTGGGAAATTAAGTATGTATTGGTAAAGCCGCCCAAGATACAGTGGCGGGCTATCTAAAGATCAGGATTTTTGGAATTTTTGCTAAGTATGGAGCAAACAGGTTTCCGAATCGACAGCTATATTTATGGATCTATGGGCAGTTAAAAAAAGAAAAAGAATTACTAAACCTAATACGTGGTGATGGAAGAACTAGCAGGCTACCTATGGATTCTGGAAAGAATACAAGTTGTCTAAAGTACAAAATAGTGCCAGGATTGCTACCGCAATACTTCTATGGGGGTTTCGGATCAACAAAATAGGTTATGTGCAAAAGATACGATGAACTAAGAAAGGGATGAACATCGACGAACTCCATGAACTCATATGACCTAATGTAGATCTGAGAAAGAGGAAAAGTGGTACCTGATGGCGACGAAGGAAAGCAGAGGCATGCCGCTGAGTCCCGACGGCGATGGAGTGGTATTGTGGCAACGATTGAAAAGGACTGGCGTGGCTCAACGGCGGCGGCGGAGCTCCGGTCGTGAAGGTGCTCGCGAGGAAGAAGAAGAGGTAGAAGAGGCAAGGTAAAAAGTGAAAAGAGGGGCCCTCATGCCTATTTATAAGGAAAAAGGGAACAGTGAATGACAGGTGCGAAGATCGATGAGGCGCAGTAAATTTTGCAACAAAGGGGTGCCTCGGTTTTCAGAATGATGGATTTATACAAGATCTGTTATGACGTCATGAAGGTTTTCCCGAAATCACAGAGATGACATCACCTTTTTGTTATGGCGGGTTACGAAGATTTTTCAAGATTACGGCTAAAGGAAATGAAGAGAAGACTCGCCAAACAGAAGGGTTAAGATTGACATGAACAAGTTCAAATCAATCTGGGGCCTAATGTTGGGGATATAACCCCGCGATATAACCCGCCCTAATAGGGCCGGGTCAGATCATTGGCGACTTATGGAGCTGGGCCTCTAATGGGCCAAGAACGACAGGACGCAGTATCAAGAAGGGTGGCTCACAAGATGGGCCCGCTTAGAACCCAAGGTCAAGAAGGCGTCCCAGGGGTGTAACCCGCCATGTAATGACTTGCCTTGTAAAGCAAGGCGACTTAGAGTACGGATCGGTCATGTATCGTAACCCGACCCGAACTCTTGTAAGCCGGCGGCCTCGGCCTATATATAAAGGCGAGTCCCCGGCATAGAATCGACAGGTTACAATCAATCGATAGCTAGGTCAGGTGAATCTGCTCCCATGTAATCGATACTCCAGCGATAGCAACAAGAGTAGGAGTAGGCTTTTACCTCCACCGTGAGGGGCCGAACCTAGGTAAACCCGAGTCTCTCGTCCCGCTCAACCCCGACAAGCTAATCACCGTTGTGATGGCTTCACGCTTAAGTCCTTTCACTAGGACATCTGCCGTGACAAAACCACGACACTTGCCCTTTTGGAACCTATGCTTATAGATGTATGCCTTTTGGTTTATGCAATGCACCTGCTACCTTTCAAAGAGGTATGATCGCTATATTCTCTGATTTTTGTGAAAAGATTGTTGAGGTTTTCATGGATGATTTTTTCGTTTACGGAACTTCTTTTGATGATTGCTTAAGCAACCTTGATCGAGTTTTGCAGAGATGTGAGCAAACTAATCTTGTCTTGAATTGGGAGAAGTGCCACTTTATGGTTAATGAAGGCATTGTCTTGGGGCATAAAATTTCTGAACGAGGTATTGAGGTGGATAAAGCTAAAGTTGATGCAATTGAGAAAATGCCATCTCCTAAAGATATTAAAGGTATTCAAAGCTTCCTTGGTCATGCTGGTTTCTATAGGAGATTTATTAAAGACTTCTCTAAAATTTCTAGGCCTCTCACTAATCTTTTACAAAAGGATATTCCATTTGTTTTTTATGATGATTGTGTAGAAGCCTTTGAAACACTTAAGAAAGCCTTAATTTCTGCACCTATTGTTCAACCACCTGATTGGAACTTGCCTTTTGAAATTATGTGTGATGCTAGTGATTATGTTGTTGGTGCTGTTCTAGGACAAAGAGTTCATAAGAAATTAAATGTTATCCATTATGCTAGGAAAACTCTAGACAGTGCCCAAAGAAATTATGCTACTACTAAAAAAGGATTTTTAGCAGTTGTGTTTGCTTGTGATAAATTCAAATCTTACATTGTTGATTCCGAAGTAATTGTTCACACTAATCATGCCGCTATAAAATATCTTATGGAAAAGAAAGATGCTAAACCTAGACTCATTAGGTGGGTTCTCTTGCTACAAGAATTTGATTTACATATCACTAATAGGAAAGGAGCTAAGAACCTCGTAGCTGATAACTTGTCTAGGTTAGAAAATGTTCTTGATGACCCACTACCTATAGATGATAGTTTTCCTGATGAACAATTAGCTGTAATAAATGCTTCTCATAATACTCCTTGTTATGCTGACTATGCTAATTACATTGTTGCTAAATACATACCACCTAGTTTCACATACCAACAAAAGAAAAGGAAAATCTTCTATGATTTAAGACATTACTTTTCGGATGACCCACATCTTTATAAAGAAGGAGTAGATGGTATTATTAGACATTGTGTACCTGAGCATGAACAGGAACAAATCCTACGGAAATGTCATTCCGAAGCATATGGAGGACATCATGCAGGAGATAGAACTGCACATAAGGTACTACAATCTGGTTTTTATTGGCCTACTCTTTTCAAGGATGCTCATAAGTTTGTCTTGTCTTGTGATGAATGCCAGAGAATAGGTAATATCGGTAAGCGTGAGGAAATGCCTATGAATTATTCACTTGTTGTTGAACCATTTGATGTTTGGGGTTTTGATTATATGGGACCTTTTCCTTCCTCTAACGGGTATACACCTATTTTGGTTGCTGTTGATTATGTTACTAAGTGGGTAGAAGCTATTCCAACTAGTAGTGCTGATCATAACACCTCCATTAAAATGCTTAAAGAAGCTATTTTCCCAAGGGTTTGGAGTCCCTAGATATCTAATGACTGATGGTGGTTCACACTTTATTCATGGTGTTTTCCATAAAATGCTTGCTAAATATGATGTTAACCATAGAATTGCTTCACCCTATCATCCTCAATCTAGTGGTCAAGTTGAACTTAGCAATAGATAAATAAAATTAATATTACAAAAAACTGTCAATAGGTCCCGAAAGAATTGGTCTAAGAAACTAGATGATGCACTTTGGGCCTATAGAACAGCTTATAAAAATCCTATGGGTATGTCTTCATATAAAATGGTTTATGGAAAAACTTGTCATTTGCCTCTTGAGTTAGAACATAAATCATATTGGGCAATTAAAGAACTCAATTATGATTTCAAACTTGCTGGTGAAAAGAGGTTATTCGATATTAGCTCACTAGATGAATGGAGAACCCCAAGCTTATGAAAATGCCAAGTTATTTAAAGAAAAGGTTAAAAGATGGCATGACAAAAGAATCCAAAAGCGGTAATTTAAAGTTGGAGAATATGTTCTTTTGTACAACTCTCATTTTAGATTTTTTGCAGGAAACCTTCTTTCGAAATGGGAAGGACCATATATTATCGAAGAAGTTTATCGCTCTAGAGCTATCAAGATTAATAATGCCGAAGGTACTAACCCGAAGGTGGTTGATGGGCAAAGAATTAAGCACTATATCTCAGGTACGCCTATTAATGTTGAAAGCAATATTATCCAAACCATGACACTGGAGGAACACATAAAAGAAACACTCCAGAACACTCCAGAACCCTGAAAAGGAATAGGTACGTGATACGGTAAGTAAATGGACTCCGAAAAATCCGCAAAAATATTTTTTGTTAGTTTTGGAATATTAGAAAAATTAGGAAATTAAGAAATAACTGGGAAGGCAACCGAGGTGACCACGATACACCAAAGCGCGCCTGCCCTTCCTAGCACGCCCTGGTGGGTTGTGGTGCCCTCGGACACCTTCCCGACTCTATTTTCCTTCCATATTGCTTGTTTCCCAAGATAAAAAAATCTTTATATATACCCCCGTATGATTTGACCACCGCATCGCAGAAAAATCCTTTGTTCTTGTTTCGTGCTGTTTTTCTGACAGATCTGAAAATATGTCATCTCAAGATTCGGAGGGATAGGGCTATGTCGCAGACTATATTACAGACCCTAAGGTTTGTGGGGATGTAGAGCATTACGGCTGGACCATGGAGGAAGAAGAAGATTATGACTTGAAGGTAATGGAAGAGACAAGCTCAGATGAAGACGAATCCCCACTACCTCAACCTGGGGACATGCATGTGGAATTCAAGAAGTCGACTCCCCCTAATAAGGCAAAGAAACCTAAGATCCAGTTTATCCCTTTTCATCTTCTGCAGGAAAACAAGCAAGCATTATGCGAAAAGATACTAAAGCTTGAGTAGGAGATCGAGGGCTTGAAGGAGAAAATTTTCATCCTCAAGTGTAAACTGAGGAAGAGGAATGCATCACCACCACCTTCATCATCTTCCCCACCAAAGGAGACTTGAGTACATGGGTACGGGCACTCCCCTTGGCTTGTGCCAAGCTTGGGGGAGGTGCCCCGGTATCGTATCACCATCACTTTTACTACCTTTACCTATTTTTAGTTCGATCTTTAGCTATTTCGTGATCTAGTTGAATAAAAAATTAGTATGATCTATTTTCAAGTGTTAGTTTCATGATCTATCTATGTAATCGAGTGAGAGTTATATAATAAAGTTTAGCTTGAGTTTTTGCTTCTTTACTTTTATGTTTCAATCAAAATAAAGGAAATAAATGAAAAAGATCATATGCTAATCTTATGGTAAGTAATGACACCACATAATGAAAAGTATAAGTGGTAAAATTTACTGAAGGTTGACAAACATAGCATTGGTCAATGATGCAATTCATGAAAGAATTAATAAGAGAAGAAAAGATTTACATGCAAATACACTATCTTGGACATCTTTTATGATTGTGAGCCCCCATTAAATATTATATGCCAAAATTGTTGACGTTGGACAAGGAAGACAATGTAATGATTTATGTTTGTTCATATTCACATAGAAGTTATATTGTCATAGATCCTTCAACATGTGGTGCTTGCTCAATATCTTTGCTAGCCAAAATTCCGCACCAAGTAGAGATACTACTTGTGCATCCAAAAACCCTTAAACCCAAACTCATTTTTCGAGAGTCCACCATACCTACCTATGGATTGAGTAAGATCCTTCAAGTAACTTGTCATCGGTGCAATAAGGCAATAAAAATTGCTTCTAAATTTGTTTGATCATTTAGTGTAAGAGAAATTAAGCGTTGTACGAATTTGTGATGGCAAAGTAATAAAAGCGACGGACTGCATAATAAAGGTTGCTATCATAAGGGGCAATATAATGTGACGTTCTTTTGCATTAAGAGATTGTGCATACAAACCAAAAAGAGCATGACAACCTCTGCTTGCCTCTGCGAAGGGCCTATCTTTTACTTTTACGAATTTACTTTTTATGCAAGAGTCAAAGTATTCTTCTCTATTCCTTTTTATATACTCTTTTGCAAGCATCATGTGGTGAAGAAAGATCTAGGCACATATATCCAGTTGGATATGGGTGAGCATGAGTTATTATTGTTGACATCACCCTTGAGGTGAATAAGTTGCGAGGCGAAACTATAAGCCCCTATCTTTCTATGTGTCTGGTTGAAACTTTTTTCTCATGTGTATGCGGTGAGTGTTAGCAATCATAGAAGATTAAATGATGGTTGAGTATGTGGACTTGCCAAAAAGGCTCCGATACGTGACCCTTCCTGAAAATATGATGAATTGTAGTTGCAAAGTTGACTGAGAACATAGTTTGTTGGTTTTCAATAAAGTTTATGCTTTCTACTTTGATGTTGTGATGAATTGTTACTTGCTCATGAGAAGTTATATGATAGAGCTTTATAATAAAGTTTGTTGCTGTTATAATAATAAGCATGATGCCATTATGTTCGTATTTTGTTTTTATCGACACCTCTCTCTCTAAACATGTAGACATGATTTTTGATATCGGCTTTCGCTTGAGGACAAGCGAGGTCTAAGCTTGGGGGAGTCGATACGTCCATTTTGCATCATGTTTTCTTACTGTTATTTATAATTTTTTATGCGTAATAATGCTTTATGGAGTGATTCTAATGCCCTTTCTCTCATAAAATGCAAGGTTTACACAAAGAGGGAGAATACCGGCAGCTGGAATTCTGGACCTGAAAAATCTACATCAGAGACACCTATTCTGCACATCTCCAAATAAGTTGAAACTTCACGGAGAATTATTGTGGAATATTTACTAATTATTGGAGCAAAGAACTACCGGAGGGGGGCCACCTGATGACCACAAGACACCAGGGCGCGCTAGGCCCCCCAGGCACGCCCTGGTGGGTTGTGGCCAGCCCAGCCCACCTCCGGTGCCCATCTTCTGGTACTTAAGATCTTTTGACCTAGAAAAAATAAGGGGAGGACTTTCGGGACGAAGCGCCGCCGTCTCGAGGCAGAACTTGGGCAGGAGCACTTTTGCCCTCCGGCGGAGCAATTCCGCCGGGGGAACTTCCCTCTCGGAGGGGGAAATCGAAGCCATCGACATCACCAACAACCCTCTCATCTTTGGGAGGCCAATCTCCACTAACATCTACAACAGAACCATCTCCTTTCAAACCCTAGTTCATCTCTTGTGTTCAATCTTTGTACCGGAACCTCAGATTGGTACCTGTGGGTGACTAGTAGTGTTGATTACATCTTGTAGTTGATTACTATATGGTTTATTTGGTTGAAGATTATATGTTCAAATCCATTATGCTATTTAATACCCCTCTGATCTTGAGCATGAATATCATTTGTGAGTAGTTACTTTTGTTCTTGAGGTCACAGGAAAAATCACGTTGCAAGTAATCATGTGAATTTGATATGTGTTCGATATTTTGATGATATGTATGTTGCGATTCTCTTAGTGGTGTCATGTGAACATCGACTACATGACACTTCACCATCTTTGGGCCTAAGGGAATGCATTGTGGAGTAGTTATTAGATGATGGGTTGCTAGAGTGACAGAAGCTTAAACCCTAGTTTATGCGCTACTTCATAAGGGACCGATTTGGATCCATATGTTTAATGCTATGGTTAGATTTTATCTTAATACTTTTCTCATAGTTTTGGATGCTTGCGAGGGGGTTAATCATTAGTGGGAGGCTTGTTCAAGTAAGAACATCACCCAAGCACCGGTCCATCCACATATCAAATTATCAAAGTAGCGAACGCGAATCAAACCAACATGATGAAAGTGACTAGATGAAATTCCCGTGTGCCCTCAAGAATGCTTTGCTTATTATAAGAGACCGTTTTGGCCTGTCCTTTGCCACAAAAGGATTGGGCTACCTTGCTGCACTTTATTTACCGTTACCGTTACTTGTTACAAATTATCTTGCTATCAAACTACTTGTTACCGACAATTTCGGTGCTTGCAGAGATCACCTTGCTGAAAATCACTTGTCATTTCCTTCTGCTCCTCGTTGGGTTCGACGCTCTTACTTATCAAAAGGACTATGATTGATCCCCTATACTTGTGGGTCATCACAAATAGAGTGCTATTATTGCACACAATCCTGTGCAACATTCTCGAACTAAGCATATTGAAGTTCATCATCATTTCATTCGTGATCATGTTGCTAAGGGATATATCGATCTTAAGCATGTTCGTACCGACAAGCAATTAGCGGATATCTTCACAAAATCGCTTGATGAAAAGATATTTTGTCACTTGAGGAGTGAGTTGAACATCATTGATGCCTCAAATTTGGAATAGAGATTCCATTTGGATACATGCAAGGCATGAGCCTATATGACTCATCCTTGATATTTCTCTTATGATGATGATCATTTATCTTGGATATATTTGCACCCTTGTATGTTATATAATCCTTGTAGGTACTTGGATGAGTTTCAATCTATGAGATTGCAAATCACTCACATCTTGAGAAATCTCTGCATCACCAAGTATTTATGCTTTGGTTGTTGAAATCAAAGAACAACTCTACACTCAACATATCCTTTGAAAATATTTACATGATGAATTTCACTCTTGTCAATTTGGATACATAAGAGTTATTCCTTGCAAGACTAACCCATGTAGGAAGATGAGCTTCAAAATCAAAAGGATGCTCCCAACTCTTGATAAACCACATCAATATTGAGCATCCACCACAAGTTCAACTACATGATCAAGTTTAACACCACAACCCAAGGTATGTATTTTCCATCTTAGAGAGGCTTTGCTCCAAGCCATGAGTCAAAGCAACTCAACAAGATGAGAATACACTAAGACGCTTAAATGAAAAATGGCAACCCCATTTTGAGCTTAACGATGAGTATGACCTATGATCAAGTGATCTCACTTGACTCCTAAGTCAATATACTCTAACATAGGTGACTATGTTGCCGACCATCTCTAGATGAAGTTCTCTA
Organism: Thinopyrum elongatum; assembly: GCA_011799875.1. Lineage (NCBI taxonomy): Eukaryota > Viridiplantae > Streptophyta > Magnoliopsida > Poales > Poaceae > Thinopyrum > Thinopyrum elongatum. The sequence continues at coordinate 220,291,885 of CM022300.1, read as the reverse complement.
TTGGTTACTTTAGTTAGCTGCATTTCTTTTGCACTTCTACTTGCTATTTTTTCCCCTCTAAAACAAAAAAAACTTCACCTAGATTCTCTTTATTTCATTTCTTTTCTATTTTGTATCTTTCAGTAATTTCATTGCAAACTCTATCAAAATTCCTTGAAAATCCTTGCGAAATTTCTATTGCAAGAGAGCTGAGTTGACAAAATATTTCCTCTACATTAAACTCGGTTCCATCGGTCCAAGCCTATCGGCCAGACCGAAGCACAAGTTCTACTTACACATAGTTCATCGGTTCTACCGAAATGGACTAACTCGGTCTCACTGATGTGCACCTTCCGTGACTCTGCTATCTTGGATTCACCGATTGAAATGGATCGGCACCACCAACTTCACTGCTGAGAAAACTTTTTGCCATCTTATAGTGCTTATTTCTTTCAGCTCCACTCAATGATTATTTTCCTCTATCTGCATCTTGAGCTTCATTCTGCTTACTTGTGTCTCTCGAGGATCACACTCACTTGACTCATATCCATGAAAGCTACCCTTCTTGGAAATTGATGTCAAAGGGTGAGAGAGAGCACATCAAAGCTTACCTTACAGAACTCTTATAAGAAAGGAAGAGAGATGCACTTTCATAAGAGGAGAGAATTCGCATATCTTTAAGAGGGGAAAGATATGTCGGTCATTAATTTTCTCTGAGCCTACTCTACTATAATATCTTGTTGCTCTGATTTTATCTCACCCTACCTTCTCCCATTATCCAATGTTAGATTCAGGGGGAGAAAGAGTCCATGCTTAAGGGGAGAAAAATCCTTGGAATTTATTGCAAATCCTTAATTCTTTGGGGACATTTCTATATTCAAATGAAGTACTCACTCTATGGTACTCACCTCCTACATGTCATCCTAATCTTGGTATTCTTGTGGATCTTGAAATCCTTCTTGCTTGAAGTTCTCTTGTGTTATTTAACCATGTTTTCTCAAGTCTGCTTCTGCAAGAGTCAGCTCAAGAACCACAACGTAAGTATATGCATCACATTCATGTGCATGATGATCTCTTGCGTTTGCACATACTGTTTGCAAGAGGGAATCATAAACATGAAGGTACATCTCACATCACTTCTCTTTTTGCTCCTATGCATATGGCCAAGATACATGTAACTCATTACTTACTCTGTCATGTTGTGCATTCACATGTCCTTTCAATTTTATCATTACATGATTGCACACATTTAGGGGGAGCCCATGCAAGTTACATGTTCTTCCGAAGCTTTACTTACTACTCATTCTGTCATTTACTTGAAGCTTTGATGTATGTTGTCATAAATTACCAAAAAGAGGGAGATTGAAAGCACAAGTGCTCCCTGGGTGATTTTGGTACTAAATGTCAACATATCTCTTGTTGGACTAATAGTTTTATCTAGTATATTTTAGACAAGTTCAATAGTGGGGTGGCAAGGACAAGAGGATGTGGAACCCCTTCAAAATGCTAAGGACAAGGATTGGCAAAAGCTCAAGACTCTACATCTTTGTTTAAGTGATCCGAGATCACATTGAGTCCATAGGAAAGCCAATATTATTAAAAGGGAATGAGGTGCTGCTTAATGATCTATTTGCTCAAGTGCTTAGTGATATTGCTCCAAAACCCTCCGCTACTTTCTCTATCCAAATATGTCCAAAACCTAATTCCCAACTCGGCCCCACCGATATTTCCCATCTGGAGCCACCGAGTCTATCTTGACATAGCCACTGCCAAAACCCTAATAGTTCGGTCACACCGATATGGATCTCGATCTCATCGAGATGGCCTTGCTAACTCTCTGTTGCTTGTTGCAATTATTTTGGTCCCACCAAAATGTTGCAATCGGTCTCACCGATATGGCTTCACTGATTCTCTGTTGCCTTACTGATTCACTTCGGTCCCACCGAGATGATGCAATCGGTGCCACCGAGATGAGGTTTTCCCTAAGCCCTAGCACATCGGACCCACCGAGTTGTTCCCGTCGGTCCCACCGAGATTCCCAACATTCATATTTTTGTACAGATCGGTGCCACCGAGTTTTCTGATCGGTGCCACCGAGATGGGTCAAAAGTGTGTAACGGTTGGATTTTGTGTGGAGGCTATATATACCCCTCCACCCCTTCTTCCTCAGTGAGGAGAGCCATCAGAACGTGCCTACACTTCCACCATTCATTTTCTGAGAGAGAACCACCTACTCATGTGTTGAGATCAAGAGATTCCATTCCTACCATTTGAACCTTGATTTCTAGACTTCCCCAAGTTGCTTTCCACTCAAATCCTTCTTCCACCATAGCCAAATCTGTTAGAGAGAGAGTTGAGTGTTGGGGAGACTATCATTTGAAGCACAAGAGCAAGGAGTTCATCATAAACACACCGTATATTACCTTTTGGAGAGTGGTGTCTCCTAGATTGATTAGGTGTCACTTAGGAGCCTCCGACATGATGTGGAGTTGAACCAAGAAGTTTGTAAGGGCAAGGAGATCGCCTACTTCGTGAAGATCTACCCGAGTGAGGCAAGTCCTTCGTGGGCGATGGCCATGGTGGGATAGACAAGGTTGCTTCTTCGTGAGCCCTTCGTGGGTGGAGCCCTCTGTGGACTCACGCAACTGTTACCCTTCATGGGTTGAAGTCTCCATCAACGTGGATGTACAATAGCACCACCAATCGGAACCATGCCAAAAATTCTCCGTGTCTCCATTGCGTTTGCACACTCCAATCCCATCCCTTTACATTCTTGCACTTGCATGTTTTACTCTTTCCGCTGCTCATACTCTTGCTATGCTAGTGTAAAATGTATTGTGTGTCCATTAACTTGTGCTAAACTCAACCTTAACTTGAAGAAACTAAAAAACTGCCACTTTTACTTGTTAAGGGTCTAATCACCCCCCCCCCCTCTAGACCCCTCTTCTCGATCCTTTCATGGACACACTTATTTGAGAGAGCCACACATTTATCATGATTTGTTAGAATGCTCTAAGTGCTTCACTTAAATTTTTTGAGCTAGGTAGTTGCTCTAGTGCTTCACTTAAATCTTTTTTAGCACGGTGGTGATTAAATTTTAAGAAATACTTGTACTCTCATGCTTCACTTATATCTTTTTGAGAGTTGATAAATTTTAAAGAAATATTTGCACTCTCATGCCTCACTTATATCTTTTTGAGAGTTCATAATAGTAATGGTAATTTGCACAAGATATGAATTTGGTCCCAAAGTGATGAATATCCAAGAAGGATATAATAAAAACTTTCATGAAAAGATCATTGGATATGATAAGTTTGATTCCTTGCAATAGTTTTGCAATATGGAGATGGTAATATGTGAGTCATGTTAGTGGATAATTATGCTTTAGTAAGAATATTGGTGTTAAGGTTTGTGATTCCCTATGCATGCACGTAAAGTCAATAGTTATGAAACGAAGTTATATCCTACTTATGGTGCATTATTTAGTGTTAGTTATGTTCAATGCGTGTTTATGACCGTTTTTTGTTTTTTGGTTGGTTGCTTCTCAATCTATTTGCTAGCCTTCATTTGTACTAAGCGGGAATGCTGCTTGTGCATACAACTCCTTAAACCCAAAGTTATGCCATATGAGTCCACCATACTTACCTATATGCGGTATTTCCATGCCGTTATAAGTAAATTTGCATGTGCCAACTCTAATTTTTCAAAATAAATTTCTATTTTGTGTGCCCGTACCGCTCATGAAGCAGCAAGGGGTGGCCAATGTTTTCCATGCTAGGTTGGCTATTCTCTCAATGAGTGTTTATTCACTTGTCATTGCACAAGAGTGTGGCGGGTAATAGGGATACCCAGTCCCGAAATGAATTTTTTTAATATGATGTTAATAATAAATTCCTTGGAAAGTGTTGGCATGGAAGGCACCCGTCTATACAGCTAGCCATGGCTTGTGAAATAATGGTGGAAAGGAAATAAACTTTATTTTATGTTTGGGAACCGCCTATGTGTCTAGCATGTAAGATATTGGGAATTCTCGATCGTTTTCGTTGACTGGAAAAGCATGCCTCTCAAAATAATTTTATCTCTCAATTTAAGCCTTGAGCTCTAGCGCCTCTGCAAATCTCTGCTTCCCTCTGCGTAGGGCCTATCTATTTACTTTTATGCAATTTATATTTTTATTTTGAGTCTCCATCTTCTCTTATAAAGCGCCAATTAGAGAACACTATTGTCATACTTGTGCATTGGATGTAGCTAATATTTGAGTGTGTTTCATGAATGGATCAATGATTGAGCATAATGGGCTAGGGATAACTTTCTTTAGCATTGATATTTTGAAAGACATGGTTACTTGTTAGTATGCTTGAGTATTGATGTCTTCATGTCAAATTATAGACTATTGCTATGAATGATTCAAGTCCAAATGTCCATGCCTCAAAAGAAAAGAGAATATGATGAATATGATAGGTAGCATTCCACATCAAAAATTCTGTTTTTATCATTTACCTACTCGAGGACAAGCAGGAATTAAGCTTGGGGATGCTTGATATGTCTCCAACGTATCTATAATTTTTTATTGTTCCATGCTATTATAGTATCAATCTTGGATGTTTCATATACATTTACAAGCAACATTATATCATTTTTTGGGACCAACCTATTAACTTAGTGCCCAGTACCAGTTGTTGTTTTTTTGCCTATTTTTTGTTTTTCATAATATCAGTACCAAACGAAGTCCAAATGCCATGAAACTTTTTGGAGATTTTTTTCTAGCAATAAGAGACCCTGGAAGCTTCGGGAGGGGACAAGAAGATGGAGCGGTGGCCCACGAGGCACCAGGGCATGCCCAGGGGGTAGGGCACGCCCTGGTGGCTTGTGGGGCCCATGTGGCTCCATTTGACATAACTCCATCTCTATAAATTCTCTAAAATCGGGAAACCAACAGGGGAGTCCACGAAATACTTTTTCCGCCGCCGCAAGTTCCTGTTCTCGAGAGATCCCATCTGGAGGCCTTTTCCGGCACTCTGTCGAAGGAGGATTCGGTCATGGAGGGGCTCTACATCATACTTGCTGCCCTTCCGATGATGCGGAGTAGTTTACCACAGACCTACGGGTCCATAGTTAGTAGCTAGATGGCTTCTTCTCTCTATTTGATCTTCAATACAATGTTCTCCTAGATGTTCTTGGAGTTCTATTTGATGTAATCACTTTTTGCAGTGTGTTTGTTGGGATCCAATGAATTGTGAGTTTATGATCAGATCTATCCATGAATATTATTTGAGTTTTCTCTAAACTCTTTTATGCATGATTACTATAGCTTCGTATTTCTCTCCGGTCTATTAATTTGGTTTGGCCAACTAGGTTGATTTATCTTGCAACTGGAGAGGTGCTTTGTAATGGGTTCGATCTTACGGTGCTCAATCCCAGTGACAGAAGGGGACATGACACATATGTATCACTTCTATTAAGGGTAAAAGGATGGGGCTTATTCATACATGAGTTTATCTTGCCTATATCATGTCATCTTGCTTAAGGCATTACTACATTCTTTATGAACTTAATACTCTAGATGCATGCTGGATAGCGGTCAATGTGTGGAGTAATAGTAGTAGATGCAGGCAGGAGTCAGTCTACTTGTCTCGGACGTGATGCCTATATATGATCATTGCCTTGGATATCGTCATAATTATTTGCTTTTCTATCAATTGCCCAACAGTAATTTGTTTACCCACCGTATGCTATTTTCAAGAGAGAAGCCTCTAGTGAAAACTATGGCCCCCGGGTCTATCTTTTATCATATATTAAAACCCAAAAATACCTTGCTGCATTTTTACTTTATTTATTTGATTTTGTATTTTTGTCTGATCTATCTATCAAAAACTATACAATTTAATCTTGCTCGTAACCGTCGAGGGATTGACAACCCCTTGTGCGCGTTGGGTTGCAAGGATTTCTTGTTTGTGTGCAGGTGTTGCTAACAAGGTGTTGCTTGGTTCTCCTACTGGATTGATAACCTTGGTTCTTAACTGAGGGAAATACTTATCCCTATTGTACTGCATCATCCTCTCCTCTTCGGGGAAATCCCAACGTAGTTCACAAGTAGCAGGCACGCGGGTCTCCAGCTGCGGCGGTGGAGCCGGAGTGGACTTCGGCTGGGCTGATGATTGGCCCAGTCCCTCCTTGATGACCTCGAGGACACCATCCCCTTGGCCTTGTAGGGTCGAGGTCTCAACCTTGGCCATGAACGCCGGCTCTTCGGCCCCCAACGTATCAACATGGGGGACCAGAGTAGGCGTCGCCTCCCCCACCCCGTCTTGAGCTGGGGGAGGAGTGGCGGGATCTGGCGTCCCGCTGGTGGACGACAACCCGCTTAAGGAGTCGCTGGGGCGCACCTTCGGCGGACTGCATAAAGATGCTCGGGTGAGCTTGCTCTGCTAAAGGGACTTATTGCAACATAAACATAAAAATGATAACGTACCCTAGGGGTGCCGGTTCTTCCTCCACATAGCGAGGGGGTCATCTTCTGACTCGTCGGATAGCACGATCTTCTCCGACGACTTGCCGGCGGCCCCGGCCAAGGTTCCCTTCAACCTCTTCTGGCCTTTGGGCTGTGTCTCGGCCTCGGCGTCCTCTGACGTCGCCCTCTTCCCTTTAAGGGAAGGGTTCGTCTTCTCCTCATCCTCCCCCGCATTGTCTTGATGAGTGGAGGAGGCGTGGGTCTCCTCAGACCGGGTGACCGAGGTCTCCCGATTTCGAAGACCTGCCCTGCCTTTCTGAGACTTTGGCCCCTTGGGGATCACCACGTGCGGCTCCTCGACCAGGAGCATCGTGAGCAGAGGGGTTATATCCTCCTTCGGTAGTGGGGCCGGGCATAACATCTGCTACATCGTGGTTGCCCGGTTCTGCAAATATAAAATGAGGTGATTCATCAAAATCTGTCTCGCTTAACAAGAAAAGAATAATATGAATGCGTGTGTGTTAAAACACTTATTGATGGGGCTTCGTAGCCTACCTCGAAGCCGAGGTACTCCCCCTCCTTAGGGATCTTGTCCTTGGCTAGCTTGAAGAGCCGCGTCCACAGCCAAGTTGGAGCGGAATAAGTTGAGGACGGGCCCCGCTTCCTCAGATTTATGCTCCCACATCGGGGTGGCCCGAAGTTGGAGCAGGAGAATGCGGCGGTGGAGCATGACGTTGACTACGTCGGCGAGCTGGAGATCCTTCTTGGTAGACCACCACTTGATCTTCTTGATCAGTGTCTCCACCTCCTCTGGGCTCCCCCAGACGATGCCCTTCTCCATCCAGGACTTGAGCTTCCTTAGGGGCCCGGTCGAAAATGCTGGGACTTTGGTTTGGTCATGGGCAAGCGGCTCAGTGATATAAAACCACTCGCGCTACCATTCCTTGAACGTCTCGATGAAAGTGCCTCTGAACCAGTCAGCATTCTGGTTCTTGCTAACCATGGACCCTCCACACTCCGCCAGATCGGAGCCGCTAGACTTCGGCTTAACGACGAAGCTCTTCAGCCACAGGCTGAAGTGTGGTTCGATGCGGAGGAAGGCCTCGCAGACCGTGATGACGGAGGTGAGGTGTAAGATGGAGTTCGGGGCCATGTAGTGGAAGTCGAGCCCATAGTAGAACATCGTCCCGCGCACGAACGGGTCCAGCGGGAACCCTAGGTCTCGGATGAGGTGGGGGATGAAGACTACCTGTTCCCCTAGGTTGGGAGTGGGCACCTACTGGTCGGCGCCGGGAGAGTGGGCGGCGACGTCGACAAAGATATATCCCACGCCACGCAGCTCCAGGATGGTGCCGTTTGTCACAGTGGAGCCACCTCAGTGCCCTTTGAGGGTGTCAGTCATGGTGGGGTGAGGAAGCTTGGATGCGACTGAGGAAGAAAGCGAGATTGGATCTGGGCGCTAGAGCTCAAGAAGGCGACAGATGGGGGAAATGAGAGCATGCTTGTTTGCATTGTGGATTTCTTACTCTTATAGGCTGGTGAAAGGCCAAAAGTCCCCCATTTGCTATGCCGATAAAAATGCCACTCCCCCGCAAAAGATGTCATTGTGCGCATGGGGGGAAACAAAATCTTGATGATATCCCTAAGAAAATGGGCACGATCTCCACCTTGATGGGACGCGCCAGTAAAAGGCTACCTCGGGCCACGATCTGGGATAAGCAGTAACTGTCTGACCCATCGTGGGATGCGCCGCTTCAATAAAGTTGTCAGATTAGGTGGCACTATTCAAACCTACATGGTCGGCCTTCAGGGCTAAGTTACCCCGCCTCTTCGGGCGAGGTGTGAGCTCGGCTAAATCTTGTTTGTAAGATGCCACTCCTTTAAAGAGTGGTCTGGGAGTCTTGAAGTCACAGAGGGGAACTCGTCTATCAAGCCAAGGACTTCGGATCCGAGGTTGACTTCATCAAAGGAATCGTCCTCATCATAGGATACCAATTCGGGGGCTACTAATGGTGTCCTGGACTAGGGGTGACTAACCTAGTTGGCCCGTGCTTCTTCGGTTGGGCTGATGGGCCCTCATTCTTCTCAAGATGGACTCCGGAAGTCGCACGCTGGAGTCAGGATCGAGACTACATCTACCGAAGACTTGTCATATACTCCAAGACTTCTCCTACCGCCTCCACGCCAAGATACCAACCTTGTAACCCTTGATACCCTACCTGGCGTGTATATAAGCCAAAGGTTTTAGCCCATAGAGGGGACATTAACGCAATCTCATTCACCTAGCCCTAGAGTTAGAACACATCTGATGATCTTGAGGTAGATCAACTCTGTACTTGATACGTCTCCATCAATATAAACAAGAGTAGGACGTAGGGTTTTACCTCCATCAGGAGGGCCCGAACCTGGGCAAACATCGTCTGCTTGCTCCTGTTACCATCTGTTCGAGATCCACAGCTCGGGACCCCCTACCCCGAGGTCTGCCAGTTTTCACACCGACACTCTTGAAAGGCTTCAAGGTATGTAATTTTTATCGTTCATCAACTGTAACATTTTAAGTTAACACTTAATGCACTCATTAGCCCTTGATGGACGACTTCTAAGAAAGTTCATCCGAAGACTTGTTTTATTAACTTATTCTTTTAAGAGTGTAAACATAGTAGCCCGTGAGCCCTAAGTAAGTTTAAATAACTGACTTGGGGGTCGACCTTTAGATTTGAAATCCGAAGTGAATATGCAGTAGCCCCTGAGACTCTTGTCGGACAGCACGTTCGATGAGAGGATCGAAATTGTTTTCTGGAGTCTAACTAGATTTTTGTAGGCCTCCGCCCCCCTCTTCGACATCCAATTCGAAAGAGTTGGAAGAGCTGAACCACAAGCTGGCGCAGTCCAAAGAGGACATCAATCTGCTAAAGAAGTAGATGGAGAAGGCGCAAGGTAAGATATAATACCATAGATTTATTCATTGCTTTAAAACAACTCTAATACTAATATGTATGTTCCATTTTTTATTTTAGTTGCGGCGACCGAGATGGAGGCCCTTGATACGTCTCCAACATATCTATAATTTATGAAGTATTCATGCCATGTTTACAACAATTTTATATGGTTTTGGTATGATTTGCATGGAACTAACCCGGACTGGCGTTGTTTTCAGCAGAACTACCGTGGTGTTGTTTTTTGTGCAGAAATGAAAGTTCTCCAAATGAGCTGAAACTTTTTGATGATTTTTTTTTTGAAACAAAAGAGACCCCCGAAGCTTCGTGGGAGGGCCAGAAGAGCCATGAGGAGGGCACAACCCACCAGGGCGCGCCTGGAGCCCAACCTGTGGCGTGGTGGGTTGTGCTCACCTCGAGGCCCATCTTAGCGTGAAACCAACGCCAAAAATTCCTATAAATACAGAAACCCCCAGAGATAACCCTAGATCAGAAGTTCCGCCGCCGCAAGCCTCTGTAGCCACGAAAAACCAATCTAGACCCTGTTCTGGCACCCTGCCGGAGGGGGAGATCATCACCGGAGGCCATCTTCATCATACCTATGGCCACCATGATGAGGAGGGAGTAGTCCACCCTCGGGGCTGAGGGTTCGTACCAGTAGCTATGTGTTTAATCTCTCTCTCTCATGTTCTTGAGATGGCACAATCTTGATGTATCGCGGGCTTTGTTAATATAGTTGGATCATATGGTGTTTTCCCCTCTCTATCTTGTTGTGATGAATTGAGTTTTCCCTTTGAGATTTTGTTTTATCGGATTGAATACTTTTATGGATTTGAGAGCACTTGATCTATGTCTTGGCACTCAACTCACGGATTCCCGAGGTGACATTGGGGTAATCTATGCATAGGGGTTGATGCACGTTTTCGTCCTTGTTTCTCCGGTAGAAATCTTGGGGCACTCTTTGAGGTTCTTTGTGTTGGATTGAGTATTATGAATCTGAAATTGTTTGATGCATATCGCATAATCAACTCACGGATACTCGTGGTGACATTGGAGTGTCTAGGTGACATTAGAGTTGGTTGATGTGTATCATATGGTGTTATTTTAGTACGAACTCTTGGTTAGATCGATCGAAAAGAATAGCTTAGTGTTATTTTAGTACGAACTCTAGGATAGATTGATCGGAAAGAATAGCTTTGAGGTGGTTTCGTACCCTACAAACAATTTCTTCTTATGTTCTCCGCTAGATAGGAACTTTGGAGTGATTCTTCATCGCACGTTGAGGGATGATTATATGATCCAATTATATTAACATTGTTGAGAGATTGCACAAGCGAAAGTACGAACCCTAGGCCTCATTTTCAAGCATTGCAATACCGTTTGTGCTCACTTTTGTAACTTGCTACCTTGCTGTTTTTATTTATTCAGATTATAAAAATATATTTCTACCATCCATATTACACTTTTATCACCATCTCTTTGCCAATCTAGTGCACCTATACAATTTGCCATTGTATTTGGTGTGTTGGGGACACAAGAGACTTTTTATTATTTGGTTGCAGGGTTGTTTGAGAGAGACCATCTTCATCCTACGCCTCCCATGGATTGATAAACCTTAGGTCATCCACTTGAGGGAAATTTGCTACTGTCCTACAAAACTCTGCGCTTGGAGGCCCAACACGAGTCTACAAGAACAAGTTGTGTAGTAGACATCAGCCCTCCATGCCGAGCTTGTTGCCAAGCAAGATGCTCGAAAGAAAGACAATATCAGATACTGGAGGTGGAGCAAGACTTAGAGGGTCTGTCGGCGTTCTGGGATCGGGGGTACCCAGACTTGCCTGCCTGCGGCCCAGAGTGTGGCCCCATCGACGGCCTGGTGCGGCCCAGTTTCAAGACTCTGCGAGCAAGACCCTTGCGAGGACCTCCCGGCCTCGCGAGGCGAACGACACCAAGACCTCCTGAGGAGCAACTCCCCGAGCCTGCCTCCCGAGGAACGAAGATTTCTATGCAGGTACCCCGCCTCATGAGGCTCGCAGTGACGTGAGCCATGACGACCAAGGCCAGGCGGGCGCCAGCGGGCGCAGAGGAGGACAGTTTCCTCTTTGGTGCTAAGGAGGGAAGGACCAGCGCAGATTCCCGAGGGATCCCCAAAGGTTTCCATTCCGGTGCAACAAGACCAAGACCACGAGCTCGGCAGGATGGATGTCATCACCGAGCCCACCACCGCGTCATGGCCAGAAGCTTTTGCAGGCGAAGACCACCTTTCGTTAGGATAAGATGTACCTCTTGTCCCCTTTCAAATTGGCCGTTGTGGAATCCCTTCCCACCTAAGCTATGAGGGAAGAGGACCAAGGCCACTATAAATATAGGCTAGTCTCCACCGTAGAGAAAGATCCGACCGATCCGATCCTGGTCTTCTCTAGGCAGAACCATCCTCACCCACCGAGCCCTCGCAAGGTCGCTCACCCACTGTACTAGTTCATTCTCAACCTCCTCGTTAGGCCAATCCACCACAAAGCAGGAGTAGGGTTTTACACCGCAAGGTGGCCCGAACCTGGGTAAACTGTTATGTCCTTCCTTTCCCCGTTCGCACGAACTCAACGAGGTCAAGCCATGGAGTGATGAGCTTGAGGCTGCAGTTCGGCTAGATCTTTGCACACGCCCCAGAGTTCAAACCTTGTTGGGTCCGCGGAGCCCCGATTCTGACATTTGGCGCGCCAGGTAGGGGCGTGTCGAAACTCCCTTCCGCTTCACTTCGTTTTGGCTTCATCGCTCCTATGGCCGACGCCCGCCGAGTTCGCGTCGAGCGCAAGGCTACTCACGTCGCCCAGACGGCGCCCGTGGGTCACGATGTTCCACGCCGCTCCGCTTCCCCTGCAACTAACGCTGCCACTGACCCTGCTGCTCATGAGTGGCAGGACTCTTCGCTTCCACCCTCCGTGCAGCGTGATGGCCGCACCGCCACTCCTTCCATTACCCCCTCACGGCGTCGTCTTCCCATGCTCATCGAGGGTCGGCAAACACGCAGGCTGCATTGCTCATGGCGCGCAAGCTGCTGCATTATCGCTCCGCCAATGAGGGCTACGACGCCTGGCTGGACCACATCATCGAGCTCGTCAACGCTACCGGCGAGGCCCCGGCGCTCCCACTCGCTCCATCCCCCGCCCTCCGCCTCCTCCTCTGCGCAACGCCGACCCCGAGCCCAGGCACGATGCACGTCCGCATGACCCGCCGCGCGGGGCGCCTGCACCAGCGCGAGACGAAGCTAGCTGCCAGGTGGTGCCGCAGCCGCAGTACGACATGCGTGCGCTCCCCGCACTACCATGCCAGCACCAAGACCGGGCAGCTCTGGGGGTTGCAGTGCATGGGCGTCAGGATCGTGCTCCCCTCGCGCGGGCTGCACCCGTAAGTGCGATAGGTTGCCGTGCCTTCACACCGGAGCTGCGACGCGTCGTTTGGCCCGGCAAGTTCAAGCCAGACCTGCCCCCGCGCTATGATGACACCCCTGACCCTGCATAGTTCCTCCAGCTCTACTCGCTGAGCATCTAGGCGGTGAATGGCGGCGACAAGGTCATGGCGAACTGGTTCCCCATGGCTCTCAAGGACGGCGCGCTCTCCTGGCTCTTGCACCTCCCTGAGGGGTCGATCTCCTCTTGGGATGAGCTTCGCGAGCGTTTCATCGCCAACTTCCAGGGCACCTGCGACCGTGCTCTCACCGTCAATGATCTGTGGTGTGTGAAGCAGCAGCCGGGCGAGACCCTCTGCAAATACATTCAGCGCTTCACTAATGTTCGCCTCAAGATCCCGAAAGCCTCGGACGAATCCATCATCTCGGCATTCATCGAGGGCGTCACGGACGTCAAGATGAGTGAGGAGCTCGCCATCCATGATGACCTGTGCACGGCACTGGAGATGTTCAACTTGGCAGACAGATGCGCTAGGGAGGAAGAGGGCCGCCTCTCCCTCCTCACGCTCCCTGACATCGATCCCGGAGAGAAGAAGGCCAAGGCCAAGGAGGCAAAGCGCAAGGGCCCCACCGTACTGGCAGCAGAGCCGGAGCTGAAGCGTGGCCACGACCACGACGAACCAGCCAAGGATAACCGCCCTTTTTGCATCTTCCGCAACGTTCACACCCACAATACCAATGACTGCCAGGAGCTTAGGGCGCTCCGGGACGAGCGCCTGGGCCGCCGCCCCGAGCGCAGCGACCGCGGCTACGGCCGTGGAGGAGGCCACTGGGACAACCGCAACCCTCGTCAAGACTGGCGCGACCAGCCTCACAAGGATTGCTGGAGTGATCAGCCTCGCGATGGCCCCTGGCGTGATCAGCCTCGTGAGGCCCGTCCTCAGGGCAATGCCAGCCACCCTCCACTGCCACCACCACCAAGAAGGAACGACGACAATCATCAGGACAATGGGGCTGGGGGCTTCCAAGAGCCTCGTGCGACTTCCTGCATCCTTGGCGGTGCCCAGGCACTCGCCTCGAACCACATCTTCAAGCAGTTCTCCTGCGAGGTGAACGCAGCCCTCCCGAAGCTTGAGGCCGTGCCGCCCCTCAGGTGGTCACAGTACGACATCACCTTCGATTCCAAGGATCACCTCAAGTGCGCGGCCACTGCCGGCGCACTCCCCATGCTCTGCACGCCCACCATCAGCAATGTCTCTGTCACCAAGACCCACATCGACGGCGGCGCTGGCCTCAACATGCTCTCTGTCGAGACCTTTGAGATGCTTCAGGTGCCCTATGACCAGCTCCTGCCACTAGGCCATTCTCTCGGGTGACCGACGGTTCCACCGTCCCCCTGGGGCAGGTGTGTCTCCCTGTCACCTTCGGCAAGCGCGACAACTACCACACCGAGCTCATCGACTTCGACGTCACCCACATCGGCCTCTCGTACAATGCCATCCTCGGGTACCTTGCTCTCACCAAGTTCATGGTGGCAACCCACCATGGCTACAATGTCCTCAAGATGCCAGGGTGCAGCGGCGTCATCACGGTCGCCTGCGACGAGAAGGACGTGGTCTGCTCTCTTGAGCATGCCTACCGTGCCGCGGCGGCTGAGAACTCTAATGACGAAGGTGACATCCTGCCTCCCAAGGCCACCCCCGTGAAGAAGAAACGACTTCTCCCCAAGAGCCGTCCGGAGACCAAGAAACCCGCTGGCATCACCTCAGTCTCCGCGCCCATTGTTGGGGCACCTTTTCCTCCCGCATAGGAAGGCACGCCCGGCGCCTCCCTCAGGTGGGCTCGGGGGCTTCTGTCTGGAGAGCCTCTGACCTGACCAGCGCGATGAGGGAGGTGTTCGGGCACCACTTAGAGGCGTGCTTCGATGCGCGCCCCACGAGTAAGGAGCACGTCGGGAGGCGCCAGGGGTGCGAGAATTCATCACCAAGGCGATCAAGGAGCTTCAGGAGGTGCAAGCCATGTGCGGCGAGCGGCGCCCCACATGGCCCGCCAGTGCAGCTGCCGCCCCCGACGCGGGTGGCGAGCTGCGCGTCTGCATCAATATCCCGGGCCTAAACAGGGCCGCTTCGCAGGACCTCTTCTGGCCGTCACGCGTCGGCCGGAGTGGGGGCTACCCCTGCAACTACGTCCGCATGCCGTTTGGCCTACTCAACATGGGTGCCTCGTACCAGTGCCTGGCGCAGCGTGCTATGGCGTCTCACGAGGCCAGGCGCTCGGCGGTCGCGTCTCAGGAAGCCTCGGACCCTCGTGAGCCCCCTGGGCGTCGCGGGTCCCCCGGGCCTCCGGAGCCGCCCGGCTCATGAGGAGCAATCTCCATGGCGCGCTTCTTCAGCTACCTCGACGCTTCTACAACACCGGTGCCAAGTGACTTTTTGGTTTGTTCAGTTGAGGGCGCCCCTCGGGCTGCATTATCCTCAAGCTGTCGGGGCCCGCCCCTGCAGCTGTACCATTTTGCGCATGTATCAGAACTAGCTCCGCCTTTGATAAATTTTCCTTAATATTCCAACCTGCGTGCCCGGCGCTTCGTCACCATGAATATCGCCGCGCCCTCACAACCCCACCCTCGACCGCCTCATGATTAAGGGCGGGCACGGCGTCTGTGCTCGGGTTTGTCCCTGCAGCGTTGTTAAATCCAAGCAATCGAGCTCTGTCTCGTGGGCCAGTTCCCGTGCACGTCACCTCCCGGGGTCCTTGGTGCCTTGTCCTCGCATGAGCTAATCGCGAGTGGGCGAGTTAGGGCGCGCGGCATGGTTTGTTCGATCGCAGTCTGGTGCTTCTCCGTCACGGGAGCCGCGCACCGAATGTCCTTCCTCGGGTTGTTGCATGAGAAGACTTGGCACGACATTTGTGCTCGGATTTGTCCATGCAGCATTGATAAACCCAAGCAATCGAGCTCTGTTTGGCGGGCCGACCCCATTCACGTCACCTCCTATGGGTCCTTGGTGTTCGGCCTTCTCATGCGATGGCCTCCGGAGGTTCACTCGACGCATGACGCCCTCATCACTCAGGTTCATAAGCGTGCTCCGCGCCAAAAGTTCAGGCACAACCTGCCTTGAGGTAGGGCCTCCTGAGTCCCACACTAGCTCACGAGTGCCCAGATACACCTCCTCAAAGTTCTGCCGTGCCAGTCACGCGTACGAACAAAATAGGGGTGTACACGCCCGAAGACTCTAATACAGAGCTCCCTACCCACGCACAGTGGAAGCCCCATGCTCCGCGCTGGCGGAATACGGTCGAACCGTGACCATGCACATGCCTAGTGGAAGCCCCATGCTCCGCCCTGGCGGAATACGGTCGAGCCGCGACCATGCCCACGCCCAGTGGAAGCCCCATGCTCCGCGCTGGTGGAAAAACAACTGAGGGTGCCCTATGGGTTGCAAAAACCTTAGGATGGCCTCTCGGCCCTTCACGCGGCACTGCTCGCAGCCTTCCCCTAAGATGCACGCGCGAGGGGGCTGGACATGGTGCCTATGCTCAAGCCAGGCCTGGCACACACCACCTCACCAAGTCCCTAGTGCCTAGTCTTCCCGCGTCCCTCCCAGGCATAGACTGACAAGGAAAGGTACGAAGGGCCCCGGATAAACCTCGCCGCTGCCCGTGTTTCCTTCATGAGGGCCGCTCGCACATCAAGGGGGACCCCTGAGCATCGTGACTCAGGGGCCTCACTAGTCATGTAGCCCCTCGCCCCTTGGTTTCGTCCTGGCATCGCGACCAGGCATCACAATGGCGGCTGAGGTATGCGCGGGGCTGAGCCCTGCCAACGCAGAGCACATAGGCAAGCAAGAAGGAAACCAAGCGCAAAAATGAAATCACGGAATCCAAACAGTTATTACAGGCATCAAACATACTGCAAATTCAAACAAAGTCTTACACCTCCACGAGGCATGATAAGTGTCGCAGGATAAATTCTAAGAGGAGGGATCGCCGTCGCCATGGCTTTCGCCGCCACCTGCCTCAGCCGCGATGGACTCATCTTCAACATCACTGCCGCCACCATCATCATCGTTACTACAGCCCGCCTCAGCCGTCGTAGGGTCAGCATCGGAGTTGCAAATGAACTTCTTCAGCACTGCGTCCACATGGTCTTTCACGGCCGCCGCCGTGGTGGCATGGAGTTCAAGAGTGACCGGGCCGACCACCGCGTCAAAGTTGAAGCCAGGATCACGAAGGAAGAGGTGGCTAAAGACGCACATTGCTACCATGGAAAAGAGGTCGCAGCACTCCCCCTCCAGGATGGAGTCCACCTTGGCGGCAGCGCCTTCGAGCTCCTCGGCAAGTTTGGAAGAGAGCCCAGCATAGCCACCCTCAGGGGTTGCGAGCGGGTCCTTGAACCCTTCCCTGCAGATGGACTGCAGCGCCTGGCAAATCCTGAGCTCGAGGGAAGGGAAGGCGTCACGCTCCGCGGCTGGTCTTCCCTTGGTGTCAGCGAGGGTCTTCTCCCTAGCGTCCAGTCGAACGGCCACCTCGGAAACGTGCTTGGCGTGGGACGCTTGGGCTCCGTCCATCTACTCCTTCAGCTTGGCCAAGCACTCGCGTTCCATGGCCTGGTCGTCAGCAGTTTTTGACAGCACGGAGTCGCGATCGGTGAGCTGCACCTCGCGAGCCTTGAGGTCATCTTCCTGCTGTTGAAGCTACTGTGCGCGCGGCCTGTTCCTCCTGGAGTGCCTTCAGATTGGCCTCTGCATCGCCGCAGCGCTTGGCGGCTGTGTCCACCTTGATGCGCGCCACGTCGCGGGCACACTTCGCCTCGTCGGCCTCCCTCCTGCTCTCGGCGGTGAGGGCCTCGGCCCGATCCTGGGCCACCTTGCTGGCCGTAGACAGATCACACCACCCCATCGCAAGCTTCAGGCGCTCCTGCTTGAGGCTCTTGTCGGCATCCTGGAGATCCACCTTGAGCCGATCGAGCGCGGCGTGGACATCGGTCAAGGGCCCGCGTCTGATCAGGGGGATGTAGCTCATGAGCTCGAGGATTGGCCATGGAGGAATTGCTGCGACATCCCAATCCGGCGTCACCACGGTGCGAGGACTCGCGATGCCCTCCGCCGAAGGCGCAGGGGCCTCCATGCCGCTCCTTGTGGCTAGCCCTAGCGTCGCGCCGCTGGAGGTCGCCATGTCGACCGCCATGATGGCGGGCGTCGGGTCCTCTTGGGGCTGCGCCACGGTCTATGGGTCGTCGCGCCCAGAAGCGGGGGCTGGAGCGGCATGAAGGGCCAAGGCCGCCGTCCCCTCCCCCGAGGTTGGAGGCGTCGCGGCCGAAGCAAGCAGCGTGGGGGGCTGGATCGCCGAGGCCTCTATGACCGGCCCCCGAGCGGCGCTGGCAAGGCGCCAGGAGCGGGCGGCACGCCCGCGCGCCCTGGCGCGGCGCCGCCTGCGCACCCGAGGATTGCGCCTGGCCGATGCGGTGCGCCTCTGCGCCCGCCAAGGCCGCGACCGAGTGTCGACGGTGCCTTCAGGACAAGGGGCCCCTTCGACGTGACTCCCATCTTCTTCTTCTTCTTCTTCGCCGCGTCACCACTTCTGGTCATCAAGAGGGGAATAATATGAACACACACGCAACCAGCGCCCGGCCGGAAAGTGGGGAAGGTCACTTACTTGTCTGGTGCGGCCCACTTCCTCTTCTTCTCCTCTTCGACAGAGGCCGAGGCACCCCCGCTCTTCTCCGGCGTGGCCTTGGTCGCGTCCCGGGGGCTGTCGGAGTGGCCATCGACGAGCCCCACCATGGCATCGCTGCCAGGAGGGGTGAGGAGGCTAGCCTGAGGGGCCATGGCCGAAGAGGCCGTGTCCGCCTCGGCAGAGGCCGCCCCGTCCTTCGACTGGGTGCCTGTTGAGGACGGGCATGGCTCCTTGGCCACCGCGCTGAGGCGTGGGGAGCCCACCAAGGAGAGCGCTACCGCGCCTCTGCCCGAGGCCGCCCGGCCAAATGCTCGCGTCGTCTGGGAGGCGGGCTCCGGCTGCCTGGGGACCCTGACGAAGCACGGGGAGTCCACGGCTGGAAGCTCGTCAGCATCATGGTCCTCTTCAAGATTGTGGAGAAGCTCGCGTTGCGACGGGGGGACACCTCCTCCAGGTCATCGTCCTCAGTCCCCTCTAAGTCCTCTTCGTCGCCGCTGTCGCTGGAGGACACCGGCATGGGGGAATTGGGGTGGTCAGATGGCTCGAGCCCCAGCTCGTTGAAGGCGGGCATGGCGGCAATCAGGCCCCCCTACCATCGCGGTGGTATAAGGGGGCGTAGGCCTCGGGGACGTCCCCCGGATCGCCACCGAGCAGAGCCATCATGGCCGTGTCCAGCTCCTCA
The DNA here is from genome assembly GCA_011799875.1 of Thinopyrum elongatum. Classification (NCBI taxonomy): domain Eukaryota; kingdom Viridiplantae; phylum Streptophyta; class Magnoliopsida; order Poales; family Poaceae; genus Thinopyrum; species Thinopyrum elongatum. Next base: position 220,272,758 of record CM022300.1, on the reverse strand, counting down.
CATGTTAGGCCGGCAGGGCGTGTCCTTGTGCGTCCCTCGCGCCCTGGTATCCCCACAGGGGCTTCGAGTGTGACTGCAGCGGCGCCAAGCGCTACATCAGCAACTCCTTCATGATCATCGCCCCCGTCAGCAGCTTGGCCTCCATGTCTGCAGCAATCCTCTCCAGGACGGGCTACGCCCGCGGGTCAGTGAGCTTCACGGAACCCCACTCCGGGGTCCGCTCGGGCAGCTCCGTCAGGGGCTCGAGGAGCGGATTGGAGCCCTGGACGTCCATGAAGACCCAGCGGTGCCGGAAACCTTCCACCTTCTACCCAGCCTTCAAGAGCAGATTCCCCTTCTGGACTGCGATGAAGGAGACGCACGCGGACCGCTGCTCCCAGTTGTGGAATCACAAGCTAAAATGGTGGCCGAAGAGGGCCACGGAAGGCCCCACGCCCACGAAGGCCTCACAGTAGAAGGCGAAAGTGGACAGGAGGAGAATGGAGTTAGGCTGGAGATGGAGGGCATGGATCTTGTAGTGCCTGAGGATAGCGCAGAAGAACTCCGAGAAGGGCGAAACAAGCCCTAAGAAGATGTTGTGAAGGAAGAAGGAGTAGACTGTCTTCGCCAAGGTGCTCCGCTCTGCAGAGCCGGCCCAGACCAGGGTCTCGCCCCATTCGTTCGTTTCCCCAGCCATCAGCGGGAGCACGGGGCCGAGGTCCTCCTCCTTAGTGATGGTGGAAACCGCAAGCGCCGGCGGGAGAGACGAGGAGATCACGGCCTGAGCCGCAGGCTTTGATTTCCTAGCAAGCGCCATCTGAGAAATCCTTGGTGGCAGGGGAACGGAGAGAAGGATGGCGATGCGATTGGATCTGGAGGAGCTTCTGGCTGAGAAGGGGATCAGGAGCAAGGCGAAGGAGGGCAATGATGGCTCCGCGGCACACGCCAGGCTTTTGTTAGTCTGGGTAGTTGCCGAGGCGACGTGGGAAAGTGGAGGCGTCCGTGTCCCATCGCGCGCCATGCGTCGAGCCTGGCCCACAGGCGATCAGGGCCCGCGTCGCTTCGCCCTTCACTTCTTGCCTTCGCTTCGAAGCCAGGACGAGCGCGCCTTGGGCCCGGGGGCTACTGTCGGCATTCTGGGATTGGGGGTACCCAGACATGCCTGCCTACGGCCCAGCACGTGGCCCCGTCGACGGACCGGTGTGGCCCAGTTTCAAGACTCTGCGAGCAAGACCCTCGCGAGGACCTCCCGGCCTCGCGAGGCGAATGACACCAAGACCTCCCGAGGGGCAACTCCTCGAGCATTCCTCCTGAGGAGCGAAGGTTTCTATGCAGGTACCCCGCCTCACGAGGCTCGCAGTGACGTGAGCCATGACGACCAAGGCCAGGTGGGCGCCAGCGGGCGCAGAGGAGGACAGTTTCCTCTTTGGTGCTAAGGAGGCAAGGACCAGCACGGGTTCCCGAGGGATCCCCAAAGGTTTCCATTCCGGTGCAACAAGACCAAGACCACGAGCTCGGCAGGACGGATGTCATCACCGAGCCCACCACCGCGTCATGGCCAGAAGCTTTTGTAGGCGAAGACCACCTTTCGTCAGGATAAGATGTACCTCTTGTCCCCTTTCAAATTGGCCGTTGTGGAATCCCTTCCCGCCTAAGCTATGAGGGAAGAGGACCAAGGCCACTATAAATATAGGCTAGTCTCCACCGTAGAGAAAGATCCGACCGATCCGATCCTCGTCTTCTCTAGGCAGAACCATCCTCACCCACCGAGCCCTCGCGAGGTCGCTCACCCACTGTACTAGTTCATTCTCAACCTCCTCGTGAGGCCAATCCACCACAAAGCAGGAGTAGGGTCTTACACCGCAAGGTGGCCCAAACCTGGGTAAACTATTGTGTCCTTCCTTTCCCTGTTCGCACGAACTCGATGAGGCCAAGCCATGGAGTGATGAGCTTGAGGCTGTGGTTCGGCTAGATCTTCGCACACGCCCCAGAGTTTGAACCTTGTTGGGTCCGCGAAGCCCCGATTCTGACAGGGTCTATACGCGGAGCGATACACCCTGAAAGCTGACAAGGAGAAGGACGTTGCCGAGCTTAAAAGCCTTGAGCTGGCGCAAAAAGAGGCTCGGATACAAGCGAGGGCGGACCATGAGGTACTTCGCCAAATATTAGCGATAGCCGCTGGTAAGCCATTGTTATTGTAGTGTGTCTTTAGTGGTAACCGCTTCGCTGAGCTTACGCAACTCTGGTGTGTATTAGGTGCCTTTGCGGACCTGCCGAGGAGTGTGGTAGATGCATGTCATTACTTCTTCGAGTGTGAAGGTGCTTTCGATC